>CM067375.1:10403988-10516488 GCA_034401795.1 Chaetoderma sp. LZ-2023a
TTGATAGCTGACAGTACTGTATAGCTAGCAGAATATTTGAAAAGTGATTCAGTTTTCACAATTGGGACCTACTGCGCATGCGCGAGCGTGCTTAGTGACAAGCGTCACCAAGGAGTGAGTACAGACTGGTGCCAGTCTATTGTAAGGCTAATGCAGGGGGTCCCTCTACCAGGAGCCTGGTGGAGGGTCTACATGGTGATGGTATAGGCATTAGGGAGTGTATAAGCAAGCATAAAAATTTTATTCTGATAGCTAAATGCAGATATTTGATTTAGCAAGTAGTGATTGAACGGTAATGGATGTTTTTGTGGTGTAATAACAACCCGCTTGCCTGGACAAGCCAGGAGCAGAGACGGGAGCTGAGGCGATCGGAGATCTTAATACATCTCTGGCAATAGGGATCACTGAAAAATGTACTTTGGCATGTGAAGAAAAATCGGAAGCTTCCGCCACCGATACCATCGCTTGAGGGTTATGCTGACCCTCAAGACAAACATGGTCTTTAGCCTGGCTCCTACCAGATGATGACTTACCAGGCTTCTTTCTAGAGTTGCCGGATTTTAATTTCGGAGACTTAATCTCTTGTCTAGACGTCAAAGATACAGGCTTACCCCACTTACGCGAATGAGACTGGGGGCTGTGCTCAGAGTCTGACGACTCCTCTTTAGCAGCCTTAATCGCAGAGCAAATACGTTCATCTAAAGACTTTGTTAGCACGTTGGCAAAGGATACGAACCTGGCAAATAATGCCATAACGGGATCTGAGGATGAAATGGAAGAGCGCCCCCCCCCCTCCGTTGTTGATACAGACGTTTTAACAGAGGTAGAGGCAGTAGTTACTCCCTTAGTACACTCAACAACGGAGGGAGAGCGACCTGAGGGCAATGCAGGCTTAGAGACAAAATCTTTGAAGAAAGCTTTTGAAATGATCAACGGCCAACCCTTACATATCCCATACATTTTGAAAGGGGAGCAGGAGGTACACCTCAGGCAAAAGTGACCCGCATAGTCTTTAGCTTGAAAGCGATCACACTTGTTCGACGTACATTTGACTTTCTCAGAAGATAAAACCACTTCCTATATAAACATAAGAAATGATAGGAAATAAAGCACTAGCTTCGTTAAAAAACTAATGAGAAAATCTACAGAGGAGACATCATATGTATACTTAAGAAACTGACTGAAGACTGAAATCATAATGATTCCTGAGTGATATTGTTTGAGAGCACTAGGATCTACGTTAATAGGAGTGGTATTGGCTATTTTATAACATGGTACGTGATGGTATATAATAGGCATGGTTACTCTAACCTCGAAAACGGGAGTAGTGACTAAAAAACTAGAGTTACAAAAACCTCTAAAACACCATGATATAAAAGTTAAACATAACTTACGAAGGATTGACTTCATGGTAGGCATGTTTAGAAGTCAACTAGATTGTAACTGAAAACTTTCAGAGCAAAGCTATAAACTTTTATTTCAATTGATAGCAGGCAAACTGTTCTGCTAGCAGAATATTTGACAAGTGAATCAGTTTACAAGTTTGGGACCTACTGCGCATGCGCGAACGTGCTTAGTGACACGCGTCACCAAGGAGTGAGTACAGACTGGTGCCAGTCCATTGTAAGGCTAATGCAGGGGGTCCCTCTTCCAAAAGCCTGGTTGAGGGTCTACATGGTGATGGTTTGGCATTAGGGAGTATGTAAGCAAGCATAAAATTTGTATTCTGATAGCTAAATGCAGATATTTGATTTAGCAAGTAGTGATTGAACGGTAATGGATGTTTTTGTGGTGTAATAACAACTGTTGCTGTCTAACATATTCCAGTCAAAATTATTTTCAATTTAATCAGCATTTTATACGTTTCGCTAAGGGTGGTCATCTAAGATAGTGGTAGCTAGACAAGGATTTGCAAAGGATGAGGTCAGAGGGTGGCTGCATTGTGTGAACTTTGTACACCCATGTTAGTACCAACACTAAAATTTGCTGTCCTGGAAAAATAGAACATTGCTCAATTTCACCCAACTTTTAACCAAACCTTACAGCAAACAAGTTACGATCAAAGCTGTTCTGCCACTACCGATACTGCTACCGCTACCGCTACTGCTACCGCTACTTCTACTACTACTACTACTACTACTACTACTACTACTACTACTACTACTACTACTACTACTACTACTACTACTACTACTACTACATCAGCATGAAGATACGACGGTATTGTCAACAAAAAAGGGCACTTCCCAAGGTTAAAAGGGCACATGTGGGCATGTGCAGAAAAGTGTGTGCGTGCATGCTGCTGCATGCATGTGTGAGAGAGAGGTGGTGGATTTGAAGAATATGAAGTTTTCAATATATTTATTCAAGTCATTTAGTGATATTTTAGTAGAGCACCAAATCATGAAATACATCACATAGGCCTACTGAGTCATGAAAGTATTACATCTGGCTAATCAGTGATAAAGGAAACATTCACTATACTTACAGCAGAAAATCATGATATAAGCTCAATTGAAAACTCAGTCCAGCAATATGTCAACAAATGACATTCTTTTCGGATTTCTTCGAGCAAACTTATCAACGACTGCAGCTAAGTCGATCGGTATGCTATAATGTACTGCCATAAGAGCAAGTCCATTCATGTGATCTTGCGCCATTGCTGTCCGCATATAAGTTTTAAGTTGACGCAGTGCTGAAACTGATCTCTCACATTCACAGCTGGTTACTGGAATAATTCCCATGATACGTATCGCAGTGGATATATTTGGGAATAGTGTAGAGTTGACGATAGGCAATAATTCAGGAGACTAGATGGTAATTTATTTTCTTCTTTCTTCCAGTAAGTCTCCCATAGCAACATTTCAGACTCAAGAGTCACTGTTGAAGGCAAATCATCACCATATTTACTGCAAAAGACCCGAAACTTATCTCTCCATTCAGCGGTGGTTACAACTGTTTTTGGCATGACACTGAACCCACTAATTATTGCTTCTTGATCACTATAGAAACAGCTGTTGAATTCTTCAACGAGATGATCCAAGAATGGAATTTTAATGGCCCGCCGATAGTATTCTTCAATTGAATCTGCTGGTACATTCGCCCTGTTGCGCTGCCATCCGCATATTCTTGGCTTCTGAACTGTTATGTTTAATGATTCTGCCAATGATACAGCCTGCTGGTACCAAACAGCATGAATAGCTTCAACGTTTTCACGAACTTTCACAATCGACTCCAATGTACAACTTATGGTTACCGTTTTGTATGTATTGTTGATATCCTGCTCCACAAACTGGAGCTTGAGAGACAGTTCACGAGTTAATGCAAAGAGTTCCCTTGTAATGATAAACGTTATCAAGAAGCTAAAACTAGTAATTACATGATATAATCCATTAGATTTTGTAAATGATTCAGCATTCCAGTGACCAGCTGCATTTGTCTTGATTTCACCTAATGTAGTAACGACGGGCTCAAAGAAATCAGTAAAAGTTTCCATTACTTCAAGTTGCTGAACCCAGCGGGTTTGACACATGTCTAGAACCTTAGAACGTTTTTTCTGCTGGACACATTTCTTTAATAACATCATTAAGCAATTCTTGCTTTTTGGCAGAATTTGAAAAAAGCCTACTGGCTTCACCTAGAGTGTCTAACATGTTTCTGATTTCCTGGCTTTTTCAGGAGGTGATCAAGCACAAATATAATCGGTGTGATGCACAGTGCACATAAACTGCTTTAGGATAATCCTTAATAATCAATGACGACACCCCTCTATGCTTCCAGCAACATTTCCGGCCCTGTCATAACACTGTCCACGGCAGTTGTCCATATCAAGGCCAAGCTCATTAATAGCACATGTTATGTAATCTGCAAGCTGCTGACCTGATGTTCCATCTTCGCAATGGATGAACTTCAAGAACATTTCTTGAATCTGGCCATTAGAATCTACATGTCGAATTATCAGTGCGCATTGCTCTTTGTTGCTCGCATCTTGTGCATCATCTGCAAGTATTGAGAAGAAACGACTATTTTTAATTTCAGTGACAATTTTCTCGGTTATTAATGAACCTATGCAATGGATCAGTTCATTCTGAGTAGTTTTAGACCTGTAACTTGCATTTTTTGGACAGTGTTTGAAATGTTCTGAAAGAATAACGTCATCAGCTCTACATTGCAAATCTAGTAAAGCCTGAAAATTACCACAATTTTCAGAGTCATAATAATTTGAATCATCTCGATGTCCTCTCAGAGGAATATTTTGCCATCCACAGTATAACACGCAGTCTGTAATTGATTTCAGTATTGAGCGATTTTTGTCAATTCGCTTGGCCTGAGCAGTATCTAACTGAACATTAACTGGTATAGATTTCTGTTCCATGCGACACAAAAACAGTTTTTCATCTATCACAGCATGTTTGTTTTGGGGTTTTTTTTATTCATGGTTGATAAATTTTTGGTGCGCCACATTCCAGTTTTTTATTGGTTCATTTAGCAATCTGTCTAACTTCAAACCACCAGTAACAGTTGACTCAGGTTTTCAAAGAAAACACATGACCGACAGTATGCGCCATCCTCGACTTTAGTCCTTTGGGTGATACCACACATTCTGTAATAAGTTATACATCTCTAAATCACTCAGCATAAGATTGGGGCCCGCATACGTGGAAATATCGCACTGCTGTAGGAAGAAATCTGACGACTCTTCACATGATTCCATGATACCTGCAATATAAATATTGACAACCTTTGAGTATATTTAAGGTTTATTCAGACCTTGGATCGAGGTGGCGGATTAGGTGATGGGGCAAATTAATTCAATGCAAAACTTGGCCTAATCAATTTCCAGTCAAATCTTAAAGAGTGATTAACCCAGTCGTATGTGGGTATGCTATCTCACGGGTGGGGGGGGGGGCGTGCAAATGCCCCTTTGCCCCTCTGGGACACCGCAGTGGTGGCCTAGTGCATCATTAAGGTGCAAGGTAGCGTAAGCAAATGTCTGACAATAGTCCATATCTTAGACATGTGCTAATTTTGAACATTTGCTTATGCCTGTCTTACGGCAGACTGGTGCACTAGATCCCTGGTTAGCTGGAATCAGGCACATGGGAATAACGTTTGTGGATACAGATCCAGGTATATGTGAACAGTCAACCGCAACACTAAAGCACACCTATTAATTTGACAGATAAATCAAATAACAAACAATTTGATCGAATTTGTCATGTGTTGGTGAACGCAAAAAAGATGATATGTAGGATCATACTGTTAATGGGAAAAAACCCAAATGTACAGAATTTTGAAAATGGCACACAACAGCACACCTAATAAAAATAATAGACTATTTTCAAATCTAAGCACTGAATAGAAGAAAAATTATCATTATCTGAGATTGAATTATTATCATTTAGATCTGTTTCATCTAGGACTTGGCCAGCAGAACCTTGATTACCCGGATCACAGTTATGTTTATTTATATCATTTGCTGACGGGTGACTGTCTGAGTCATCATAATTGATTAGTTCATTGATTGTAGCAAGACTACTTTCTTCTCTGACGGTAGGTTCTTTGAGATTAGGATAAGCATTGGTATCAGTGGTAGGTTCTTTACGACCAGGATGAGCACTGCTACTGGTTGTAGGTTCTTTGAGATCAGGATGAGCACTGGTACTGGTGGTAGGTTCTTTGAGATTAGGATGAGCACTGGTACTGGTGGTATGTTCTCTAAAATCAGGAGGAGCATTATTACTGAAAAAATATGTTAAAATGATACCTTCTATCTACAAATAAGGTACTGTAAAATCCTCTCACCGCGGTTTCCATTGACCAATGTGGCCATAATAATTATCTCCGTGCACACGTGAGCATGTACATACGAATACACACATATATGTATGTGTATGCATGCGTGTGTATATAAAGATAGGAGGGAGGGAGGGAGAGAGATAGCGATGGATGGAGGGAGAGGGGCGGGCGAGTGAGTCAGAGAGGGAGGGAGAGAGGGAGGGAGGGATATATGGAGAGAGTGAGAGTGCGAGAGGGAGGGAGAGAGGAGATGGAGAGAGAGAATGGGTGGATGAGGATATGGAGACGAAGAGATTCGGAGAGAGATTGGTGAGGTGGAGAGGAAGATTCTGAGGTAGAGCATGATAGTGGGTGCTGAGATAGGAGGACGGGGTGGGGAGAGGGAGGGAGGGAGAGACCACCTATCGGCCCTACATACGGGTCACATTTATGAGATCTGATGCGTGATCTTGTGAACAGAACCACCAACTTACCCACCCAACCACTACCACCATCACCACCACTGCCAACCTAGCCACCTCGCCACCCTCCCGCCCACACGTAAGCTTAGCACGCCTGTAACCACACACGAACATACATGCACGGACGCACACATCCAGACGGGCATGCATTCCCGTAACTCAGGAACACAGAGAGGTATTATACAAACAGACATGCACGTACTCACACACGCCCCTCCTCCCGCCCTACATCACCCCACTTGCGTGCACCTAGATATATTGAGTTAGCTGGTCAATCTGTCGGATTAATGGGCTGTCGGACTATTGGGCTGTCAGACTAATGGGATGTCGGACTATTGGGCTGTCGGACTATTGGGCTGTCAGACAATTGGGCTGTCAGACTATTGGGCTGTCGGAACATCGGGCCACCAACCCGCTTTGTCCGTCCATGAGTCCGGTCCTGGAAACTTGGTAGCTGGATAATCTTATGGAGCCTGTGAAATTTAGGTCGGATTATCCATCCATTCATCTGTAGGTCTGTTAATCCCTCCGCCCATTTCACCCGTTACAAGCTTGTCCAGTCCATAGTTTCAAGACTTTTACATGTCACTATTGTATGATAGTGAAACTTAGCAAGTGGATACATTTTGGATACGTTGTGCTGCAGGGGTGAAAACTAGGTCAATTTGTCTAGCCATCCGTTCACCCTCTGCAAGCTTGTCCAGGTCTTTTAAAGGGGCTCTTGTTAAGACCAATGTTTTGTAAAATGACACTTGCCGATTAATGAAAGGAGGGTATTACGGTGTTAACAGTGTTAACTTAAGGTCATTCATTTATGATTAATGGCTAAATTCTTTATAGACGTTCCTCACATGTATGTTGTAAATTATAGAAAATGGCACCCGTCAGTAGTCAAAATATGTTGCATACTCTTTACCTGAAAAGTGTGCTGATTTTCATGCACTTTGCTGCAATCTCTTCACGTTCCTTTAGTTTTCATTTCTCGTTTCTTTTGTGTGATGGCATTTTCAATGTGTTATTACAGGCCTGTGCTGTAATATTTCCCATGGTAACCTTTTAGAGGTTGCCTTATGGCTCTTTAAGGAAACCTATGGTAACCTAACCATTATAATCTCATTAATCATCATACTAAAATCCACAAATAAGGTAACACATTTTGGGTCCCCTAAAACTAAATTAAGGCAACCTCATGGAGACCCATTTCAACAGGTTTCCATAACAGCACAGGCCTGTATTAGTAGTAAAATATTATTTAGGTAAGAAAGTTCAACAGAATCTGAAACAGTGACTATATTGTTGTTGATTGAACGCGTGGCTCAGCCTCCCGACCTATCTAATTCAATTAGGGATGCCGCCGGAAACCAAATTTCGCGGAAATGACTGGCAATGAATGTTTTGATTGATGGTTTTTTTCTCAACCGATAATGTACAACTATAGCGACAGGCCGTGTAGCATAGCTTATTATCGTAAACACCGTGACAAATATGACGGAGACCAGACTGAGACAGACATAACAAACACTACAATGAAACAAATATACATAATACATTTACATGATATATAACTAGTAAATGTAATATTTATTAAAATAAGTTGGGAAGATATGGGCAAGTTGGTGTGTGGGTGGGCAGCAGTGAAAATTATGGCACTTGAAAATTTACTACCGTATTGCACAATACCCTCAATACCGTCTGGATCAGCGCTTGATTACTACTACTACTACTACTACTACTACTACTACTACTACTACTACTACTACTACTACTACTACTACTACTACTACTACTAGCACTAGCACTAGCACTAGCACTGCCACTGCTACTGCTACTGTTACTGCTACTGCTACTGCTACTGCTACTGCTGCTGCTGCTGCTGCTACTACTACTACTACTACTACTACTACTACTACTACTACTACTACTACTACTGTCGTATCATTCAATTTTACAAATTGGTATTATGTACAGTGGGATTTTGTCCAGTGGGTTCTTGTCCGAGTGAGACTGTATTGGGGGAGATTGTGTCCGGGAGGGATTTATGTCCGGGGTGGGGTGTATGGGCAGGTGCTTTTGTCCTGTGGGATCATGTCCGGGAGGGATTTTTTCGGTGGGATTATGTCCGATGGGATTTTGGTGTTTATTTCCTCCTGGTAGAATAAGTCTGCCTGACAGGTGTTTCTAGAATGAATTTGATGGTTTTAATCCATTTGATTTCAATATTTCGTTCTCTTGAGAATTCTAATGCTAAGTAGTACAGTGTTGATGACAGTTTCCCATACCCAACGTTTACCAACCCCGCCCAGAACCTGACAATATTACATTATATAGTTATATTGAGTGGCAGTCGGCCCAATTCGCCATATATCATGACATTTGGTGTGGATTTTTTAAGGTGTAATGCTTTTTTAAAGAATTTTGTTTGGCAAGTTTCTATCTGGCGATCATTTTCGAATCCCCACACTTCCGAGGCATACAGTAAGATAGGTGTTATCATTGTGTCGAATACATAATTGTGTAAGTCTATTGGGATGTCATGCTCCTTAATTTACTTAATAAAGAGAAAGTGGCTTTGGTTGCCTGTTTAACGTTCCGAGTCTTACAGCCAACAAAGCTTCCGTTTTGTCTGTTCCAATAGTGGAGGTATGCGCACTTCCCGTCCTACTAATGGCTAATTGTCGCGACAGTCGATGACGTGAGCTAAGTAAATCGCAATTGCACATGACTGGGTATTCACTTACTGACGTACGCAGACGATCCTCTGTGTAGATGTAGCCGTCACTAAATTAAGAGGTTTTGGTAATTTCAAGAGAAATTGAAAAGGCGCAAATTTACATATTTTTTATGAGAAATAAAATTGTATTGGCTATATTAATCAGACACTTTATTCAACTATACACCCGGCCAGTAAAATACTGAACTCTGAAATACAGCTTTTGAAAGGCTCATGGGTGGTCGAGCGAATATATATATACTATATCTATGGTCTAACCCCAATCCGCTTAATCCTTTAAGGGAGAATACTCCGATACATTTATAAAGCTATTATTTGGCACAAATTACGTCCCATGAGTTTTCGATCTCTATAAAGACGCGTGTATTACAATGATGGAAGTCGTCTCCCAACGCTTGGCAATGGAACAACATCTGTTTTCTTATTAAATAAAAGTTAACCATGTTTGCTAACGATGTTATCTCGTTTATTTGTTGTGAGATAAGAGAACAAAGTTGACCGTATCCCCGAGAATACCATCCATTTCTATCTAACCCCCACCCCCACTCCCAAACCCGCCTACCCCACTTTTAACCTTTGCGACTTTGAAACCTGAGTTCCCAGCATCACAATTTTAAGGCAATTAAGTATATATTATATAATACCTAAGCTTTTGAAAATTTTGAAACTTATTTTACCCCTGTGCTGTTGCTGTGTATGTCAGAAACAACTCACAGGCAAATTACCCTGATAACGCAGCTTACTGGGCTGATGCTGGGCCGATACCAGGCCGATACTGAATACTGAAAGTATCGGCACGGTATCCGCCAAGCATCAGCCCAGTAAGCTGCCTTATCTGGGTAGTTTCAAAATATCTACCAAAATATTTATATAATTATTAAATTGAAGTCACCAAAGATCTATGCTAAAATTCGCTATTCGTACACTTTATAGGGACGAACTTTTTAATGTTCGGAGTTTCGTGACGGAGCGACGTCATTTCTATTGCGATGTCAGTTAACATATGACGTATTTGCTTATGACTCTGTACATGTTAAATCAGAGCATGAAGTAAACCTCTACTTAGTAAACTGCCACAGTCACCTTAATGGAGCCTTAATGGAGGAAGCCAGTTTGTGCTATGCCCCGCCCATCTCTAGCTAAGCTTCGCATATATCTAGCTAAGCTCCGCCCATCTCTAGCTAAGCTAGTCCCACGCTGTGCCCGTGTTGGGAGCAACCGATTCTCAATTTCTAGAAAAAAACCGCAAGCTGTTGAGTATTTTGAAACTAATTTGCCATATCAGCACTTCAGAATTCAGTATGTCCCCACTGGGTATAGTCTCCAAATAATATGTTTTTGTTACTACAGCAGCAACAGCACCCAGTCAAATTAGTTTCATAATATTTAACAAAATATTTATTAAATACTAACGACATACAATTCAGGCAACAACACTTAGTCCATCATCAATTAAGCGTGTAGTTGATTATTACGTCATATGATTGATGGATAAACTGGAATCCTCAATTAGTAATCACTATAAGCAGGGGGACGGTTAGCGCAGGTGATAATTTGCTATAGGTGATGCCTTTTTGAGAAGCATTGTAACTGCACTGTATGGGTTCACAACGATGAAGATTAACACTTTGAACCTCTCAGAGCAGAAATGACAAATTCTTTAACTTTACCTATGTTAACTTAGGCTGCTTCTGACCACAGGTTTAGCCCTCTATGGTCATCATCGTGGGACAGCGTACTGTTACTTCCGGTTTCCGGTTGTTTTCTGTAGTCACACATCAGTGGCTGGTCTTTCCATTGACTGTCAAGTCATGTTTTAAAGGTGCAAAGTGATGGAGACTCTATTATATGGCTAAGCAGCTTATTCCAAATCTGTGCTACCTGCATGGATAGGAAAACCGATATCGTCCGTAGTAGTTCTAATATTGCCCTTGGATGGAATATCCTCTAGTCTCCTCTCGCTGGACAACATTATTTCTTAGTGTTAGTATGCTTCCAGTTTATGGCTTGTATACCAGGGACAGACCTGGCTGTCACAAATTGCTAGCAAATAGATTACCAAACTACCCTTTTTCTTAGCCAAATCTGAACTATTTTAGCCAATGTTTTCCAATGGCTACGATCTATGACCACAAAGTACCCCTTTCAACCGAACGCTGCATACCAGATACAAGATTATGTTGAATATTTTGAAAGTAATTTGCCTGGAAGCTGTTGCTGCCTAAGGCGGCAACAAGCTTCCAGTCAAATACTTTCAAAATATTCAACATCTGGCCAATATGGGTGATTTTTTTCTGAGATATTAGGATTTCAGGGTTTATTTGATTACAATAAAACATAATATATAAGTACTAGTTACATAAATTATTTATTATAAATATATAAGTACTAGTTACATAAATTATTTATTATAAATATATAAGTACTAGTTACATAAATTATTTATTTTTAAGATGTTTTTTCAAATATAATTTTACTAATATTCTACTTTGAAATTATGCATAACGGATCTAGTTGAACGCTTTCACAGAAGAACGCAAATAATTTAGCCGAAAATTTTTTTTTGATTTAAATATTTAATTTAGTGTTATGTATTTAACTATGATTAAATAATTAAGTAATTAAATACGTTAAAAATGGTTTCAATGTTTAAAATTGATTTATATTATACTGCGTTGTTAACCGGAACTGCGGATACGTTAGTGGGGCTTGTTATATAGTAACTACGTAAGGTTAGGCTAACAAACTGTTATAAGATTTAATTTTGAAAACTTCATTTAATAAAATCGTACTGTTAAATTTATTTATAAAATTTATCGATTATAACCATAGATGAAGTTTATATTACCAGCTTCGTCTCGAGCTTTTAATTTTGATTCTTATCCACAACCAAACTTCCATATTACATATTTGATTGAGCGAGGTGCCACAATAGAATCAGCTAAAAATCTCGCATTAGAACACTTGAGAAATGAAACAGTAGCGCGAGATAAAATATTGTTATACTGCTGTATTGCCATAAATGATATCTTGTCGACATTTACCTCTAAATACGGGCGCTAAACAGTGCCATCATCAACACCTGTGGAATCAATCTTAGACAAAATAACAGAGTTAAAATCAGTCATTGAATTGAAAAGACAAAACTTAGTTTTTATGTTTATTGACATTCCAGGTTGCTCAATAATTGACTATACTAATTACAAAATAAAGGACGGCCGATTAATAGGTGGCTTGTTCACATGCAAACAGTTAGCTGAACAACAGAGCGTAATTAATCATAACACAGTTGTACTGTATAATTTTTTGCGTCAACTAAACAAACTTGGAAATTTCCGACCCATCACAAATTTTGAATTTGTATTATGGTCGAAATCTTGTCACTTTTTGACTAAAAAATCAAGAGGGCGCTTTACTAGATTCAAGGTGGACAAATTTGAAACCAATTATGACATTCTATATGACGGATTACACTGTGTATCACACGAAAAACGAAATTGGTATAGAGCATTAGTATCAGCATTTAGATCTGGATAGCTCAAGTTCTAATTAAAGGTAGATAATTCATATTAGTTACCATATATATATATAATATACTAACAGTTATCCCCCTTGCTATCTATTATTTATTATTCTTTCAAATAAATACATTATGGAAGCGTTTATAAGTGGATTTGAACGAAATCCATCTATTTCGTGGATTGAAACTGTTGGGAAAAGGTTTTTACTGGCGTTATGTAATCACTACCAGTTACCCACACCACACCCTGTGCTTAAACCTGATTTATTACAGTTTACTATCAAGGGTTTAACAGACTTGGGCGTTTTTGAGGTTGATGAAGAACAGGATCACAACCATGCTTCTCCTTTCAATGATAGACGTCAAACACCACCAATTGGTGGAGCCAGGCCCAAGGATATTAATAATGTCAACCCTAAACAACTATATGGCCATCCGGATTCTTTATCAGAAGATGACAAACTTCGAATGCAGTTTAAGATGGCAGAAATGGCTCTGGAAGGAAAACGCATTGACCATCAAAGGGCAGAACTGGAATTCAACAGACCTGCGGCTTCTCCACCATTAAATCGCACCCATGCATTTAGCAGTGCACACGAAAGACATGCTGTACCTAAATTTTGGGAACGTGAACCTCAATCATTTTTTGACAGTTTTGAGCAGGCATGCATAGACAATGCCTGGCCTCCCGTTCATTGGGCAGCATTGGTACGCACAGCACTGATTGGACGAGCTCAAAAGGCTGAAGGATCATTACCAGCTGACGACCGGTCTGACTATAACAAGGTAAAGTCTTGTGTCCTTCTGGAATATTCCAGGATCCCAGAAGCATACCGTCAGGAATTCCGAAATAAAAACATCATTAGATACAATTACCCAGGAACAGCAAAGCGTCTGCGTCAATGTTTTATGAATTGGGTTAACTCAGAAAAAGTAATGTCTCGAGAGGAATTACAAGAACTATGTATTCTTGAACAATTCAAAGAAATACTTCCAGATCCTGCACGAGCTTATTTAGATGATAAACCCGAAATACGATCAGTCGACGTAGCAGCAGAAACTGTTGAACGCTGTCCGAGTATGTCGCGAAATCGATCGTACATAGCATCAAATAATTCCCCAAATAATAACAATGATAAAGCACAAAATAACGGACATCAAAATAAATCAGGGTATAAGTCAGGCATCCATCCCAACAGAAACAACCGTGAACGTGTGACGTCACCCTCTCAAAATAATAAAGTGGTTAAAGATCGTGATCAGTCACCGAGTAATAGTAAATGTTACAATTGTGGTAATATAGGCCACTTTGCAGTGAATTGTGCGCAATCACAGAAAAACCTTATTCGGCGCAGGGCGAAGATGATAAAGAAACGCAAAGTGAAGAGGACAGCACATAACAATTAACCACAGTCAATATGGCTAATTACCCGAACGTGGATAGGGATTATCTCCCTTATTGTTCGACTGGACTGGTGAGCTTAACTGTAAATAAAACAAGCATGGCACCAGTTCCTGTCATAATACTTCGAGATACAGGGGCTAACCAATCACTGATCTTGCGTTCAGCTCTCCCATTCTCAAATGAGACTTACACTGGTAATAGCGTTTTAATCCGAGGTGTAGGCATGAACTAAAGTTCCATTACATAAAATCCAGCTACACTCAGATAATAAAAAACAAGACGTTATAGTTGGTGTCCGAGAGAAATTACCAATAAAGGGTATTTCTTTCATTTTAGGTAGGAGCTGAGGTGGATCTCTATGGTGTCCCTCTATGCATCGTGACGCGTAGCCGAAGCCGGGATCAAATGGCAGGTGAGGTTAATACGGGAATGGATTCAGACATAACAACAGCAAAGAACACTTATAAGTGTGTCACATTTGTGGACGATCCTGAACTTGAGCTAAGTTCAGGTGAGCTAGCACGACTACAAATGAAGGATCAGAAATTAAGACGATTAGTTCCTGTTGTCAAGGACAAGGAGGGACGTCTTAATTACCGCATCTGTTACTGGTGGGATAGCGGGATCCTGCGACGTAAGTGGACATCAAGAAATGCAAAAACTGATGATGCTTCACAAATTATCGAACAGATAGTACTTCCGGTTGAATATCGTCATAAAATCATATTAAAAGCACACAATGGTCCCGGTTGTGGAAATCATTTCGGAAGGAAGAAAACGACAGCGATCATCACACGTAATTTTTATTGGCCCAAAATACATGCGATGTGGTTAAATTTTGTAATCATGCGGAACCTGTCAAATGGTCGGAAAACCAAATCAACCAATTCCAGTGGCGCCATTAAAACCAATTCCGGCGGCGCCATTAAAACCAATTCCAGCGGCGCCATTAAAACCAATTCCGGCGGCGCCATTAAAACCAATTCCGGCGGCGCCATTAAAACCAATTCCGGCGTTCCAAACCCCTTTCTACCGCATAATTCTAGATTGCGTAGGAGCAATGCCTACAACTAAAGCACAAAATCAGTACTTACTAACAATTATCTGTGCCTCAACTCGTTTCGCGGAGGCGATTCCACTCAGAAATATTACAGCGAAATCAGTGGTAAAAGCGTTGATAAAACTTTTTACAATTTTCGGCTTACCACACGAAATACAATCTGAACAAGGCTCAAATTTCACATCAACCGTCTTCACACAGGTTTGTCAAGAACTTGGCATTAAACATGTCATGTCGACGACATATCATCCTGAATCACAATGCGCATTAGAACGCATGCATCAAACATTAAAATCGATGCTTAAAAGGTTTTGTCATGAGAATTTGCGAGACTGGGATGAAGGGGTTAATTTATTAATGTTCTATTTACGGGACACTGTAAATGACTCATTAGGATATTCACCTAATGAATTAGTCTTTGGTCATGCAGTACGGTGTCCATTAACAGTACATAAAGAACAGTTATTAACACCCCAGACTGACCATAATCTTATTGATTACGTCACACAATTACGTACCCGTTTACATTTTACTCGTACATATGCGGCTGCAAATTTAAAATCAGCGCAAGTAGATCAGAAGACATGGTATGATAAAAACGTGCATGAAGGACATTTTGTCATTGGTGACAAAGTATTAAAGCTGACAACAGTAGTAAATAGTCCTCTTCAAGCGAAATATGGAGGTCCATATATTATTGTTAGTCGCGACGGAGATTTAAACTATTGGGTTAAGACACCAGGTAAACGCAAAGCTACTCAGTGTTGCCATGTTAATTTACTACGCGAGTATGTTGAATAAGATAATATTTCAGATGAAAATCAAAATGTAGTGCCAATTGTTCAGGTCGATTCAAAGGTTTTTAATCTAGACGATGCAATTGACCTATTGTCAGCGGCAACAAATTTTTGCGAACCAAAAATGGATAACTCTGGAGTATTAGCTAATTTACCAGATAGCCTTAGTTATCTCCCCTTTGATCATAGACAAGATTTGGTGAACTTAATACGAGAATTTTCCGTATTATTTACAAACACACCAGGGCGAACTAATGTAATTAAGCATGATATTGATGTAGGTGATGCGAGCCCGATCAAATTGGCTCCATATAGAACAAATCCTACAAAATCTGAGATAATTGATCAAGAAGTCGCCTATATGTACGCAAATGGTATAATCCAACCGAGTAGCAGTCCCTGGAGGAGTCCATGCATATTGGTACCTAAACCAGATGGTACTTTCCGTTTTTGTACGGATTTTCGCCGGGTTAACAGCGTAACAGTCGCAGACGCCTTTGTTATTCCCCGAATCAATGATTGTATTGACAAGATCGGAAATGCTCAATTTGTTACTAAATTTGATTTCTTAAAGGGTTACTGGCAAGTCCCTCTGACAGATCGTGCTAGACCTATATCAGCATTTGTCACAAATAATTCACTATGGGAGTATCGCATGTTACCATTCGGGTTGAAAACCTCTGGAGCTACTTTTCAGCGACTAATGAATACTCATGTCATTTCAATTCAAAATTGTGATTCATACATTGACGACGTCATCATATATTCCAGTGATTGGAAATCTCACGTAGATACTATTCGTGAATTTTTTTCTCGAACTAAAGAAGCAGGCTTAGTTATAAACTTAGTTAAGAGCGAAATAGCTAAAGCAGTAGTGACATATTTAGGTCATGAGGTTGGTCAAGGTCAAGTTCGTCCTAAATCTGCGAAGGTGGAAGCCATTCAAAATTACCCTGCTCCCACAAATAAAAAAGAAATTATGCATTTTCTAGGCATGGCAGGATTTTTTCGAAAATTTTGCAGGAATTTTTCAACCATTGCCGCGCCACTAACAAATTTACTTAAGAAAAACCTTCCATTTAATTGGACACTTGAGTGTAAAGACGCTTTCGATAAGATCAGGGCTATATTGTATTCAAGTCCAGTCCTTATGGCACCAAATTTCAACAAGCCGATGAAATTATTAATCGATGCAAGCGATCTTGGTGCAGGTGCAGTTTTAATACAAACTGACAATGAAAATAATGACCATGCAGTATGTTATTATTCACGCAAATTCGATAAGCACGAGCTACGCTATTCCACAGTTGAAAAAGAATGTTAAGCGTTAGTCATTGCCTTGCAACATTTTAACATATATCTATGTTCAACTCGTTTTCCAATCGACGTCTACACGATTAACTTTTATACAACGTATGTTGGGTAAAAATCAGCGTATATATCGTTGGAGTTTGACAATTCAACCATATTGTCTCAATATCATACACATAAACGGTCGCGATAATGTACTAGCCGACGCTCTGTCACGCGCCTTTTAAGGCAAAAGTCAACATCAACGCATGAATTTTTTTTCCTTTTTCACCTCACATGGTGATCAATTTATTTCTCGTAAGGTTGTTTAGAAATTTTATTTAAAAATAAAAAAGTCTATTGAAATATCGGTCTGGGCTAAAGTTAGGCAGTTTTAACGGTGGGCATAAGCTACCGACTTGCCTAACTCTAGATACTTTTCGGCAATTTTTTTTTCCGACTTCGCTAAGTGCGTCTAATTCATCCTAACGAGCTAGAATTTATGGATTAAAATTGGGAAACTTTGATTTTTCAGTGATTTTTCTTTCAATCAGAATTTTTTGATCCATGTGCGGTGAAATTTTGAAATTTTATTTTGCGTAATCAAACAAGAATGATAATTTCGGGTAAAAATGGCCTGTTGACTAAGCCAATGTTAAAAATCCTGAACTTGGCTAAAATGCGATTAGGTAGCGGATATAATCAGTAAGATTTTGTTTTTGTTTTTCAGATCATATTACACAGTTGAGGATTGTACGGAGGATGTATTATAAATTAACAGAATACTGTATATGTTTAATTTTCAGGAAATTATGCATTGTGCATAAATATTATGTTTTTCATTTGGCATTGACAAATGGACAAATTATATTTTATTTTATTTTATTTATTTATGTTTCTTCTGATCTACCTAGATAAACTTTTTTGCATTTTATTAGGAAAATATGAATATTTTTTCAAAAATTATTTTTAACGTTCACGTAAATCAATAAATATTGGAATTCCACTTAAAGTATTCACGTTTCAAGAAAATTTTTATTTTTATTTTTTCTTTAAATTTAAGCTTAAAGCATTTAATGTTTGTTTAATATAGCTTAATTAAACTGATTACGTTTATACGTAATCCCAAACACTAATAGCAAGTTCTACTTTTATTAAATGGGAAATTTTCTCTCTCACCCGTTTAATTTTTGTCTTTGAAAATATAAGACAAAGATTTTTTGGGGGTTGGGGCATGTGACGACAGTTGCTATCATATGATCGTAAGATCATGCATGGCAATCACATTTCTATACAATCACGTTAGCTTATGCCACCCGCAACATATTTGGACCCCAAATCCGCTACAATATAGGTAGACAGGTTGTTATTCAGTCTTGCATGCTTTCTGGTTGGTTTAATGAAATAAATTACTTCATGTCAATTATAAAAGCGTAGGGGATATTCGTAATCGAGATTTACATTTATACAAAATTTATATTAGTTAGAATTAAGATAATTGTATTTGTTATTATGATTAGGTTATAACCAATGTAGATTTCATTATTTATAAAATGTATGGAATCTCTATGGATTATTTGAGCAGTTATGTAGGAGTTACAAATCAACATGTTGTTGTATATCCACGTGATCCAGACGGGTCACAATACATTGTGTGCATGTGTTAAAATCGTCACCTCGACAAGCATTCGGTGGTTGGCCTTCGTGAGAGTTAGTTGCGCCGTAGCAAAGTTGTGATGTAGGCAGCCATCGTTTCACGTGTATATATTTCTACGCCGGCCATATACACCAGCGTGGCTGAGAGAATGTTTCGATTGTGAAGGTCAAATATAAAAATGAGTTTATCAGCAGTCCTCATACAGATTCGTAAATAGATATGGGCGCCATCTCAGTTTAAGGCCCATTAACAGTTAATCCACGTTTTTCCAGTCAATATACGTTTTGATTTGTGGGCACAATATGAACTTTCATCCAAGAATCTCTCCATGACTTTGGGTCATTAATATCAGCTATAGCCAGGTCTCCAGCTCCTGGTAATATCATCTGTAGCCAGGTCTCCAGCTCCTGGTAATATCATCTGTAACCAGGTCTCCAGCTCCTGGTAATATCATGTGTAGCCAGGTTTCCAGCTCCTGGTAATATCAGCTATAGCCAGGTCTCCAGCTCCTGGTAATATCATCTGCAGCCAGGTCTCCAGCTCCTGGTAATATCATCTGTAACCAGGTCTCCAGCTCCTGGTAATATCATCTGTAACCAGGTCTCCAGCTCCTGGTAATATCATCTGTAACCAGGTCTCCAGCTCCTGGTAATATCATGTGTAGCCAGGTTTCCAGCTCCTGGTAATATCATCTGCAGCCAGGTCTCCAGCTCCTGGTAATATCATCTGTAACCAGGTCTCCAGCTCCTGGTAATATCATCTGTAACCAGGTCTCCAGCTCCTGGTAGTATCATGTGTAGCCAGGTCTCCAGCTCCTGGTAATATCATCTGTAACCAGGTCTCCAGCTCCTGGTAATATCATGTGTAGCCAGGTTTCCAGCTCCTGGTAATAACAGCTATAGTCAGGTCTCCAGCTCCTGGTATTGTCATCTGTAGCCAGGTCTCCAGCTCCTGGTAATATCATCTGTAACCAGGTCTCCAGCTCCTGGTAATATCAGCTATAGCCAGGTCTCCAGCTCCTGGTAATATCATCTGTAGCCAGGTCTCCAGCTCCTGGTAATATCATCTGTAACCAGGTCTCCAGCTCCTGGTAATATCAGCTATAGCCCGGTTTCCAGCTCCTGGTAATAACAGCTATAGTCAGGTCTCCAGCTCCTGGTATTGTCATCTCCAGCCAGGTCTCCAGCTCCTGGTAATATCATTCGTAACCAGGTCTCCAGCTCCTGGTCATCATTAACTATCACCAGATAATCAGCTCGTGGTTAACGTGGTTGTGGGTCAGATAACCAGCTTCTGTCCATTCGCTAGTCCATCACATCTTTAGCTTCTGGCGGCCCATGGCCAGGCCTATTCAGCATTTCAGATCCACCTACGTCATAAGATAAACTATGGTCGTTTATATTTTTGTGTTACGCGTTCGTCTGGGTGCACCCACATCTTTCCGTCGTCTTCAATACGATATCAGAATTCGTATTGTGATCATTTCGTCCACAGGACCCTTTCGTCTTCAAGCCACAAAGAAATGACTGTTTCCATTGAGCATTTACAACAGCTATACTACATTCAGGTCGTATATTATTGATTTATTATATGAAAATTTTATATTGATTGTTGTCATAGCTATTAACACATTAATTAGATTAATATTTTCAGGGTTAAATTCTGAACCAAGAACCGTTAAGTCTTAAGTTTATCGACATAAAATCATACATGCTGCCATAAACCCTGGGGATTATCCGCTGGTCAATATCCATCCCAAGTTCTAAATGATTCAGTAGTCGATAGTGGTCTTATGGATCAGATCGAATGGGAATCATTTTCAACTTAGATAATGGATGTACCCGGATCTCATCTTACATTAATTTTGAGCATTTATGATTTCTGAAGTGAACTAAATCGTCTGTGATATTCTTTGAGGATTGATATAAATGACATCGGATCGAAAAATCGATTTGATGTGATTGTTATCAAAACTCCGTTGGATCGATAATGGTCGTTTCGATCTGGATATGACTTCAAGGATTAGAGTTCTTGTTTTAGGTCAAATTAGTTTATGAATATTCAACATAAGACATTGAGGGTTTCAGTAGTTATAATTTTGAAATCCTGCTTCAACAGAATCATTTTATATTCATATAATATATCAATTGTAACAATCATGTCAAATGCACAATACTGCTATAATTTTACAACAGATCAGAAAGTAGGCAAGAATGAATGAATAATATTTTTCAAATCTGTCTTTGTTTATTTCCTCTTAATTACCACCATATTTTGAATCAATAGGTTAAAGTTCAAATGCTAATGCAGATTACTCTTCCATACATCGAGCCAAGATAAGGAAGTGTTGGAATTCACCTCAAATCGGTCCCATAAGCTTTCCTTCGAATAAAAGGGTTAACCATTGATAATGGAAATCATTTAGATACCCCTAGACATCTATTCTACCGTTTCCATTTTGGGTTAAGCATTTTGGCAAAATAAAATATCCGGTAATCATTTGATTAATGACGTCATAATCATCACTGAGGTTTTGTCTTTTGGATAAAACGCATTGGTGTTTCACATCGTACAGGAATCTAATCCACGCCAACGTCAGCTAATTCCCTTACTATATATATATATATATATATATATATATATATATATATATATATATATATATATATATATATATATATATATATATATATATATATATATATATATATATTATATCTATAGTCTAACCCCAATCCGCTTAATCCTTTAAGGGCGAGTACTCCGATACATTTATAAAGCTATTATTTGGCACAAATTACGTCCCGTGATTTTTCGTTCTCTATAAAGACGCGTGCATTACAATGATGGGGGTCATCTCACAACGATTGTCAATGGAACAACATCTGTTTTCTTATTAAATAAAAGTTAAACATGTTTGCTAACGATGTCATCTCGTTTCCTTGTTGTGAGATGAGAGAACAAAGTTTACCTTACCCCCGAGAATACCACCATTTCTATCTAATCCCCCTCCCCCACCCACCCCACTTTTAACCTTTGAGACTTTGAAACCTGAGTTCCCAGCATCATAATTTTAAGGCAATTAAGTATAAATTATATAATACCTAAGCTTTTGAAAATTTTGAAACTTATTTTACTCCTGTGCTGTTGGTGTGTATGTCAGAAACAACTCACAGGCAAATTACCCTGATAAAGCAGCTTACTGGGCTGATGCTGGGCCGATACCAGGCCGATACTGAATACTGAAAGTATCGGCACGGTATCGGCCCAGCATCAGCCCAGTAAGCTGCCTTATCTGGGTAGTTTCAAAATATTCTACAAAAATATTTTTATAATAATTAAATTGAAGTCACCAAAGATATATGCTAAAATTCGCTATTCGTACACTTTATAGGGACGAACTTTTTAATTTTCGGAGTTTCGTGACAGAGCAACGTCATTTCTATTGCGATGTCAGTTAACATATGACGTATTTGCTTATGACTCTGTACAGGTTAAATCAGAGCATGAAGTAAACCTCTACTTAGCAAACTGCCACAATCACCTTAATGAAGCCTAAATGGAGGAAGCCAGTTTGTGCTATGCCCCGCCCATCTCTAGCTAAGCTTCGCATATATCTAGCTACGCTCCGCCCATCTCTAGCTAAGCTAGTCCCACGCTGTGCCCGTGTTGGGACCAACCGATTCTCAATTTCTAGAAAAAAACACAAGCTGTTGAGTATTTTGAAACTAATTTGCCATATCAGCATTTCAGAATTCAGTATTGCCCCACCGGGTATAGTCTCCAAATAATATGTTTTGTTACTACAGCAGCACCAGCGCCCAATCAAATTAGTTTCATAATATTTATTAAATACTAAAGACATACAATCCAGGCAACAACACCACTTAGTCCATCATCAATTAAGCGTTTGTGACGAACTTAGCTACACCATTCATGACGTGATTGATTATGGCATCATCCTACACGCTATGTAGTTGATTATGACGTCATATGATTGATGGATAAACTGGAATCCTCAATTAGTAATCACTATAAGCAGGGGGTCGGTTAGCGCAGGTGATAATTTGCTATAGGTGATGCCTTTTTGAGAAGCATTGTAACTGCACTGTATGGGTTCACAACGATGAAGATTAACACTTTGAACCTCTCAGAGCAGAAATGACAAATTCTTTAACTTTACCTGTGTTAACTTAAGCTGCTTCTGACCATAGGTTTACACCTCTATGGTCAGCTCATCATCATGGACAGCGTACTGTTATGTCCGGTTTCCGGCTGTTTTCTGTAGTCACACATCAGTGGTTGGTCTTTTCATTGACTGTCAAGTCATGCTTTAAAGGTGCAAATTGATGGAGACTCTATTATATGACTAAGCAGCTTATTCCAAATCTGTGCTACCTGCATGGATAGGACAACCGATATCTTCCGTAGTAGTTCTAATATTGCCCTTGGATGGAATATCCTCTAGTCTCCTGTCGCTGGACAACATTCTTTCTTAGTGTTACTATGCTTCCAGTTTATGGGTCTTATAGTACTATACATCATGCAACATTTTATCTACATAGATCATGTCCCCATGGACTCTGTGGAAAGCCAGTCTATGGAGCTTAAGCCCCCTTAGCCTGTCTCCATGGCTCAGATCTTTGAAGCCTGGCACTTGCTTAATGGCTTGTCTCTGGACATTTTTTCAATTCGGCTAAGCTGTGATTTTTTTGTGAGGACCCCATACAAATGCCGCATAATCGAGGTGGCTTCTTACCATTGCTTTATATGACGGCTTTCTGGGTTACATTCAATTATGCCCATCTGATAATAGCAAGCACACTTGCTGCTTTGTTGACCTTTTTGCAGATGTGTGTCTCAAAATTTAGTCCTTTGTCTATTATGACCTCTATGGCCTTTTCATGCCGGTTAGGCTGCATGTGTTTTCGTGTCAGCAGTGATGTGGTAATTATATTTTTCTGTCTTTACCTGCCCAAAATGCATACAGATGAAATCGAGGTATCCCCATCTATTGGACCAATCTGCAAGATCGTCCAAATGTATGGTCTTTCTCTTCAAGGATTGTCCGAAATATCTTGGTGTCATCTGCAATTGCAAACAGGTATATGTCCGAGCTTACACGGCTTAACAAGTCATTTATGTAAATGATAAATAGTAGGGCGGCGGGTGCTGGCCTAAAACATTTCCTTATTGGATTCCACATTTTATATCCATTCAGCTTGATACCTCACCGTTTATAATTACTTGCTGTTTTCGTTCACTAAGAAATGATTAACCCATCCATGGATCGGGTCCGCTATGCCGCGGGCCTCCGTTCTGTTCATGAGCCTCCTGTAAGGGATGGTATCAAAGGCTTTCTTTAGCTCTAAGTAGATGTCATCGAATGCATGCCAATCATCCATTGCCTTTGTCCATTTATCAAGGACATGCAGAATGTGTAGTGTTGTCGATCTGCCACTTATGAAGTCAAATCGTTTTGAGCTAAAGCCTTTTTTCTAACAAATACTTCATAATATGATACCTGATTATTGTCTCAAGTATTTTACACAATATATTTGTTATGCTCACTAACCTATAATTTCCCGCCTGTTTCTTCTCACCATTCATATGGAGAGTTGATAATCTTGCTTCCTTCCATGCCGCCAGTACTGTCTTTGTTCTCTCCCTCTCCCCCACCATCCCTGCCCTGATAACATTCACATATGGGGCCCACGTGGACCCAATATTGTTTCCATGTTCCATGTCGATTTTCACCCATAGCCCATATATAGATAACGCAGCTTAGTGGGCTGATCCTGGGCCGATACCGGGCCGATATCTTCAGTATCGGGCCAGTATCGGCCCAGTAAGCTGCATTATCAGGGTAGATGGGACCATATGGGCAAGATTTAAGTATCTTCATAGGACTTCATAGGATTGAACTATGGACTCAGGCTATCACTTAGCTTCTATATCCACCTCCATTTATGAGCCACATCTGGGTAAACCATGAATTTAAGTCTAGATTTTAATAGCCGATATGGGACCCATATATCGGTCACATCTGGGCATTCCCAGATTCCAGATGCCCAGATCCACCCAATATGGGCCCATATAAGAATGCTATCAGTGTCCACACCCACACACCCAACCCCCAGCCACACACCCCACCACCACCACCCACCCCAGGGGCGTAGCCAGCTTATGGAATGGGGTGGTTCTTAATATGAAGAAAGTGGAACCTAATCACCAAACGGGTGGTCCGGGGGTCCTCCCCCGGGAAATTTTGAAAACCAGATGCTCTTAGATGGCTTCTCGTGCATTTTCAGATGTATATATTGAGCTTTAGTTGACTGTATTAAATATGCCTGAATTGGTTAAATATTATATGAACCTGGTCGATTAAGGATCTCGGAAGCTGGGGCTCTAAGCATTTCAAACCACCCCGTATGATGTAACGAGACCAAATTTGTCCATGGGTGGATTTCACAAATGTTAGAAATTTGGTTAAGCTAAGAAATTGGCTTACATTCTATGGCAACAGCCAGTCAAATTCCAGGTGTCATAGAAAGATAGCCAATTTCCTAGTTCAAACAAACTTCTAATCTTTGTGAAATCCACCCAGTACGGAATCATTGATGTGTGGGCCCGACACGCTCAACCTCTGTACCTGTATATCAATAAAGAGTCAGTCATTACAGTGGTACAATTTTAAAAATATAGTTGCCTCCTGTCCTGCAAATTGATATTTCCTAAATAACGATCTGCAGGACAAGGGACAACTATATCTTCCTATCAGAATATTGAAATGTTACTGATAAATTGTGTCAAAAATGGGATAAATAAACTTATGCGTGTACATCATTCTATTATATTCTATCTTTAGGCCATTCTGTTGATACAATAATACCAGAAACGTGATCGGGTAGTTTGATAGGGTACATTAAAACTATTCATTATGATTTATCTGAATTGTGAAACGCTCGACCCACTCATGGGAATTCTAATTATATGCACCTCAAAATAAGTATTTCCCCCATAAATATGAGCAAGATTCGAACCAACGGTCGACTGTATCGCCTAACACTGCCTGGATTAGAGAGTCTTACCAAACGACCACCGCAGCAAGCGCCAAATATACGCTCGCTTCGTCAGACATGATATCAGACTGACGATTGTCCATATCAAATATTAGCCCATATTTAAGGGGGGGGGGGGGAACTTACTTTTTTGTGAGGTGTTTATATTAGGCTACTTGATTAGTGAATCCAATTCCAATCGCCTGCTATGGAGTTTCGCATAAATGGTCACAACTTCGTCACGGTTGATTGGTTTGTTATAGTGAGTGTGAAGTAGTGCAAGTGTCGATAGACGATCTTGTCCCATAGAGGCACGCATATAATTGTTGAGTCTTCGCATCGTACTTGCACTTCGCTCACACTCACATGACGTAACAGGAATGGTACATGCTAACTGTAATAGGACATGTATGTTGGGAAAATGCAGTTTATCGCACTCCTTTATTGCTTTTGCTGGTGATGTTGGGCATTTGTCAATTGCTACATTTTCGTAGCGTGATTTCCAGCGGCGTAGTTCAAAGCCAACCAATTCTGGAGATGGCAAATCATCTCGATACGTTTCAAGGATTATGTGGATATCAACTTCGTTATCATGTCCATTTAAATCAGATTTAAATACAGATGGTACGAGTCCCAGCAGCTTAGCTGCAGTAGCAGATAGGCTAGTGAATCGAGAATCCAGATTTGATACAATGTGATCCAGGAAAGGGATTGATAGGTTCTTTCTATAGTATCCGATAACTGAATCTGATTCAATGTTACTACGTTGTGTTTGTCTCTTAGCAACACGTGGTTTCGTTGCAATTGTTCCCACCTTTTCAGCCATGCGTACTGCTTGCTCATACACTATGGAAAATCCGCTGTCAATCTGTGTCCGTTCCCTCTGATACTCTTCTTTGACGGTGTTGATCAAATCAAACGCCCTGATGATGTCTAGAGATGAACTCTGAAGTTGAATAGTGATCGCTGAAAGATGTGATAAGTACTGGTATATCATTAGAAATACGATAATGAAATCAAATGCAGTGATACTAGCTAACATTTGCTGAGCCTCAGAGCGACTTTTAGTATCCCAGTCACTGTACAGCTTACCATATTTTTCAGTGTGCCGGCCGTAACCAATCGTTTCTAAAGTTTCCACAATAAAAGTATATGCTTGATAGAAATGTGTGTATGCATCATGCCGCTGAGCCCAGCGGGTCTTACACAAATCAATTAGGCCTTTACGCTTTGTTGGCTCTGTTACATTTTCCTGAATAATGAGTTCGAGCAAACCATTCCTTTTTGGACTATAGGAGAAAAACAGAGAACAGTTTTTCACTTTGTCTATTACGTTGCGTACGGCTGGCAGGCTGCATGATTGTGCAATAACCAGATTCAAACAGTGTCCACTGCAGTGAATATACACGGCTAAAGGGGAGTGCTTTCTTATCTGTGCTTGTAATCCAACATTATTAGATGACATGTTACTGGCCCCATCATATCCCTGACCACGGATATTTTCTATGGCGAGGTCAAGTTCTTTTAATGACTTGATTATAGCATCGCTTATATGTATGCCTGTTATCCGTTCTAACTTTACAAACTTAATAAATTCGTCTCTGATATCACCATTAACAGCATCAACAAATCGCACACATACAGCTAATTGCTCAACGTTATGAGAGGTAACTTCATCAGCTAGTATGCTATAAAAACGAGCCTGCTTTATTTCATTTACGATGTCCCGCAACAAGATATGATTTCCCAATATATCCAGCAACTCATTCTGAGTCTGAGGTGACATGTAAGTTGCATTTTTATTTGCTGGGGAGTTGAGGTGAGTCATCATTGTCTCGTCGTATTTCGCGAGAAATTTTAACAAACTCAGGAAATTTCCAGGGTTTCCAGGACTTTGAAGTTCCGGGTCTTTAATATCCTCTCTATGACCACGAATTGCAATACATTGTTTCCCACAGTACAAGAGTGCATCAGCAATAATCTTCAAAATCTTTCTGTTCCGTTCAATATTTTCCCGTTTCTTGACATCCATAATTACAGGAATGCTCTTCCCAGGATTATCCATACATTGTTTAAAGGAATCTGCAATTTGCATCGCCTCGTTATGAAATGATGACTTCTCATGTTCTTGGCATTTTTCAGTTTATTTTTGCCATGCGTTGTATGGCCTGTTTACAAAAACGCCCTTACCAGATCTATTCTTACAGAAGAGTACACACGCAACACAAAAAACGCCATCACGGGATTCACTGTAAACCATCCAAGGATGCTTCTCAAACCATTTTGGCAGGAAACTCCTGTTGCAACCACCAATATATGTTTGGGGGAAAACAAAGTTTGGTGGTGGCTTATTTGAATTGTCAAGCAGTAAACGTTTGTCCTCATTCTTCATAGCATTTACTGAAGTCTCAATATCATGAACTGACATGTCTGACTTAACAAGTTCGCCAATATTTCTAGTAAGCCTGGTAGTATAATTATTATCCACATCTGTGTGTCTGAGATGGACCAGGCTGTTCAGTGTCTTGAATCGGAGCGGTTGATTGAGTAGACGATGCTGTATCAATATCATTTGGTTTATTTTCTGATGACTTGGCCCGTTTTGTGAAAAATGCATCTAGTTTTTGACATGTCTTTGCAGCTTTCTGTGCATCACGTTTTCTTTGTTCAGGCCGGCCCATTTTAAATCTAGAAAATAGAACATGATCAGATTTACCGTCCACCTTTGCCAGGAGTACATGACGGGAGGCACACAAATATAATGTGCGGACCTCGGTGGTATTCAATTGGGATATTCAGGTAGATTTGACTTTATATCAAGAGGTGCATGTTGCACCACATTTTGCTATTAAAGTCAAATATACTGAGTGCCAATGAAAACGCAACACCTAATTTTTTCAAATATTTTGTAGAAAATAGAATTCTGCTTAACATAACTGTTGTTTATTGGTTTAAAACTGAGCAAGGATTCTTTAGACAATTTCAATTTTTTTACTCTCTATCCACCATTATACCCATACAAATGCACGGGTATTTCGTTTTGGTGCGAATCTCCACACTATCGAGAAAGGCCTCCTTAGATCATACCCCAAAGTTCATACCGCTGGTTGCTGGAAAACCGGGCCATAAATTGTGGAACTCTTGACGGGATTTGTAATCACTTTAGTTATCCTTTACAAAACACGTCTTTTGAAAATCAATCGTGCAGAGATTCGCGCCAAAACGAAATACCTGTGCATTCATATGGATATAACGGTGAATAGAGTTTTAAAAAAGCAGTGGTCTGTGAACTTGTCGAAAGAAACCTTGCTCAGTTTTAAACCAATAAACAATGGTTACGTTAAGTACTGTAGAATTCTATTTTTTACAAAATATTTGAAAAAATTAGGTGTTGCGTTTTCATTGGCACTCAGTATATATCTGACCATCCCAATCAATAGAGGTTATCCATGTCCCACAAAGATCATTGTATAAAAACATGGTGCATTACGCGAAAACAGCAACAGGTAAATTATGTACATTCCAAAATATTCATCAGACTAGTAGAACAACTTCGTATCTCAGAAACCACCTTTGCAATCAGGAGTATACAGGACTAGTATCTCCTGCTAATGGGTAGTCCGTCTGACTCTGTACCATGGCTCCAAGATAGACAAGTTTGCAAAAGCAAACCTCCAGAGATATACCGCCTATCTATTATTTACCACTGATTGGCATTTCCAAGAAAATGTTGCAAATTAAAATGTCTAGTAACTTTGTAGCACTATTTATTAGAGAATGCCAAGAGAATACAATTTTTGAAAACTTACTACTGGAATGACTTGAGTCAATACCACTAAAGAACCAATTTTGTCTGATATAAGTGAAAAACCCCAACCAAAATTCCATTTCAGCCTCACTGGCTGGACCCACCCCTTTACCACTCTACTGCTGCTACCACCACCACCACTGCTTCCACACTCAACCACCAACACCAATAGGCCTATACTGCGGATGTTCTATCAACAACGACGGGTTGATGCAGGGGACAGAGTCAGCAGTCATTTTTACATGAACGAAAACTTTACAGTGATCAGATTCTAGGACCACAATGTACAACAGCGCAGCCGCTAGTACCAGTACGGTAACCATAAATAGGTCACGGTGCGCCTATTTGGTGGCGTAATGTTTGTTTCAGCTAGGCCCTATTAATTTATGGCGGAATTTTCCGTATTTTGATCTTAAATAATTTCCCTAAAATTATTAATATTGATGAGAGACACGATTATAATGATTATTAGTTTGGCAACAAGATTATAATATTGCTAACACGTGTTCAGTCATAATTAAAATCAGTCTACTATACCGTACTAGAATAGATTAAGTAATACTTACCGCAGCGGCACATAAATCTACTGACTGCTACTACCGACGTGTTGTACATAGACATAATAACTTTATAGACTGCCACTACCGACAACGCGGTGTACATAGACATTTCGAAGTTATAGACTGCTCAGGAATCATGCGAGAACATACATAAAAATAATTTTGTGATGAATAGAAAACGGAACTCTGTATAAATGGGGTGGTTCGATCGAACCCCCGAACCCCCCCTGGCTACGCCCCTGCACCCTCCCTCGCTAAGAAAGCCATGTTGACACTCAGTCAACAAGTTATTTTCACGCATCAACTTATCCCTAACTACTGATTCAAGTGTTTTACATACAGTGCTTGTTAAGCTAACGGGTCTGTAATTTCCAGGACTACTCTTTGCCTCCTTTTTCAGGATAGACGTGGCATTGCAAGGCTTTTTCCCAGACTTGATGTACCACAACTTTCATCAAAGTTCAAAGTTCAAAGTCAGTTGTTTATTTCATACCATATTTTACATCGACTGACTTGCTAGATACAATCCACAACTGTTTGCTTAGCACTTGTGCCAGTTCCACCAAGATCATCTGGTGCATTTCATCCGATCCGGGTGACTTTGAGACATTTAGCGTCGCCAATCATGAGCGGCACGGCGGTTTAAGCCGCAATTCCAATGTGCCATAATCCAGTTTCGTAATAACATCTGGCGATAATGCCCAAAAAATAAATCGGGCAATCAAGTATATGTGAAGCGGAAACCAGGAAATTCAGTTAAAGGCCTAATCGGTTAATTATTATCCTAATCTTGCATGTGTTTGTATCTTTCTGATTTTGGCGCTTGATAAGTCTTTAAACAGAGTCTCTGATTTAACGATTGAACATTTTTATGTTAACTTTAAACAATAACAATACAGTTACTAGTTTTCGGTAAACATCAAACAATTAAAATCACCGTGACCTTGTAGGCTTGTTACTGTTAGCTCACCTGCCCCAAAGATGTACTTATAAATTCTAGACCGCGGGCTGACATCATATCCGCTAACATGTGGCTTAGTTATGTCAGCCACCATTTTGTACGGTGAAAACAAAAGCATGTCTGCATTAAACACGTACGCCAATTTAACTCGTATTTTCTATTGAAAACTTGACAGCGCGCTTATTATATCTTATGATCATGTCATACACTTATGCAGATGAGCTTCCAAAGGAAGCAAAAGATCGGTATGTCCAGAAATTATTATTAATTGGGCTAGAAAGTGAATCGTGTCCGTACAAGCTACCTGCAGGATGGTGGCATCAAGATCCGACCGCGTGGCCAGAAATGCACTACGGAAACCTGTATAACTATGTGACCAAGACACCAGATTTGTAGATTATAACTTAAATAAAAAAAATTGCACCATGGATTACACATTCTTTGCTAAAATTGTGTACATCAGTGGCAATTCACTACCCCCCCCCCCCCCCCCCCACCAACCCCTCCTCCAACACACTGATATTTATGAGGGGTGGGTGGGTGGTTGCTTGTGAAGACAAATATACTTTTTTAAATTCCTCTGGCAAGACCACTCAAAGGCAGTGGCACCGCCAAGGAGGTGGTGGAGGGGGTCAGCAAATTCCCACCCCATCAAAATTTACATGAAAATATTTAATATAGTTATTTTATTTAGAAAGCTAAATAAGGATGTAGTTTAGCACTCATGCATGAAATTGCTTCTCAGAGCATCTAAAGACTAAATTTCATATTTTCCTGGGGGTGGGGTGGAGAGAACCCAGCTGTTTGGGAGGGCGATATAAATTATGTCACGCCAAGCAGTTAATGAGGAGTAGCGTTTCACAATTTCTGGCAAATTTTTCCAAAAAATAAGATTTTCACCCACAACATTTACCAATCCAAATTTTCTATACATGTTCAAGTTCAAGCCTACCCCCATAGGGTCCGTCGTTTGATGTTGATGGATGGATGACAGACAGATGGTTGCCAGGGCATAAGCTCACTTGGCCAGGTGAACTAATAACCTAAGTGTGATTTTGAAGTTTTTTCATTTCACAAGATAGATGGCAGATCAGATGTCTAATGATACAGTTTACATATGTAGGTTATATATGTTATGCTATAAGAGGTAAATCTCTTAAAATTAAGATATTATATACAAGGTTTATTGCATTATTTCAGGAGTATTCACACATGCTGCAATGGAGAATTACAGGGCATTGGAAGCACACAACTACTTTACATCCCTGTTTGTACAAACTGTGTACCACTACATAACACCTACTGATCACTTTGTTCTGAAGGCAGATGTAAAGCGGTCTCCGTTGATGAATGAGGAGCCCCATCATCCTTGGATTGCCTTAAACAAGGCTGGCAATGTATTGACCGGACACTGCACTTGTATGGCAGGGTGAGTAAATTTATACAACAAACAAATAATTTCATTTCGGCCGCAGAAAGTTTGATGTCAAATTAATTGCAAAATATGCAACAATGAACATACTGCTTACTCGACCTAACTATAATTTCATTCTGAACACTTTTCTGAACACTTCTCTTGTGGGATGGTCTGTAGTTTTATTAACCACTATAAAATATACTTACCGTTCGAACATGCGCAGTGACAGGCGTCACAGAGGAGTGAGTATAGACTGGTGCCACTCTCTTACAGGGCATATGCTGGCGGTGTACCCTACCAGTAGCCTGGTTGAGGGTATATTGAAATGGTGTATGCATATGGGGGTATTTAAGCAAGCATAAAAATCTGATTTTGGTGACTAACTGCAGAGTAGTTGATTTAGCAAGTAGTGATTGAACGGTATAAATGTTTTGTGGTGTAATAACAACATAATGTTTCAGTGTCTGACACCAAAAGCTTGAGCACAATAAAAATAAGAGTAGCTCTTTGCTGGTCCAAATTGGTCACAAGAATTTTCATTTTACCCTAGAAAATGTCAATTTACAGGCTGACAGAAGACTATTTTTGAAAATTTAACACTAGAATGATTGGTCCGGTTATTGAAGCAGCTGTTCCAGTGGTATATTTTCAAAAGGTCATCGTTTGGCAATTTCTCAAGACAATTGCAAGCGTTGGTTTAAAACTCAGTCTAATTCCTCTTCATCACTGTGGTTTACCACTAAATATCAAGCTCATTTCTAGCTAATCTCCACCCACACTTTGTCCATGGGATCAATCAATCCCTGCACTATCTTAATCTCAATTTCCAGAAAATTAAGCATGGAGGTCGTTGAATATTTTGAAACTAATTTGACTGGGCGCTGTTGCTGTCATAGGCTTAGCTAGAGATGATCGGGGCATAGCACCTGCCCAGTCAAGATAGTTTCAAAATGTTACGGAGACCAGCATGTTTATTAAAATAGTAAAGACATACAATTCGTACAATTAGACAGAAAAAAAGCTGGCCTATATGGGTGCTTTTGATCCAAGATATTATGATTTAAGGGTTTACTTTGTCACAATAAAACGTAATATAAGTACTAGTTACATCAGTAAGCCTATATTTATCATAAACTGCTCTTCAAAGTGAATGTTAATGATTCTCTACTTTGAAATTATGGAAAACATGATTTAATCCCATTGACAGTGTGTGTTTGTTAGTTTCCTATTAGTATTTGGTAAGATTCAGTCCTTCGGGATAGTAATTTCATTAATCAAATGGTTGACACACTCAAAGGTTTTTGGCAGACTGTTATATTACCAGGATTATTAACCAGAGCTCTGCAAAACAAGAATGACAGCTTGCTATCTACGTCTACCACAGATGAACCACAGCTTTACTGCTCATGTCAGTTGGAGACAGGTGAGGACATGATAGGGTGTGATAATCCACAATGCTCCATCAAGTGGTTTCATCTCACCTGTGTTGGTATCAAATGGATCCCAAAGGGAAACTGGTTCTGTATAACATGTAAGGCCAAAGCAAAACGACATTGAACGTGGAATAATCTATGTCTAATTCCTGTTATCCTGTATTTCTAATGACATCACATGTAGGCTGACGTCACAATCAAAATGTTTAATGAATGATGTAACTAGGTCCCTCTTGAACCTTGAATAGTCAGTCAGTTGTACGAATTATATGTCTTTACTATTAAAAAAATGTCTGATATTTTGAAACTAACTTGACTGGGAGCTGTTCCTACAATAGGCACCAACAGCTCCCACTCAAATTTGTTTCAACATATTCAACATGTTACCCGTATAATTACATTGATATTGGGATTCTGTAAATTCATGATTCAGAGTATATAAATCAATCCCAGCACACGCAAAGCATGGGTGGAGCTTAGCTGGATCCCTCAAATATGTACAATTCTTCCACTATATTAATTGATGAATCTGATCTGTCACTCAGGTAAGCATACATGTTGGCTGACGTCACAATCAAAATGCATATATAATGAATGGCGTAACTATGGCCGCCATGAACATTGAATAGTCTGCCAGTTGTACAAATCGTATGTCTCACTATTAAATGTATATTCGGTTGAATATTTTGACACTAATTTGACTGGGTGCTGTTGCTACCATAGGCAGTAACAGTAAAAGTAGTTTCAAAATATTCAACAAGTTGCCCACATAGTTACCTTGATGTTTGGATTCTCGTCGTTGTTCTAGTACAAGAACTTAAAAGTTTGAAAATCAAATGTGTTAAAATCAATCACAATATATTCTATTAACCCTTTAACCCTCAAATTTGTTAAAGAACATTTAAATTTTCTCAAAAAATGTCAATTTGCAGACCAAGAGAAGACTATAAACCATTGTTAATTAAAGAATAAATCTTAGAATGTGGAGGTATGTTAACTCTTATACACTCATATCAGCCAAAAACGGTTTCTGCAGTGGTCTTGGGAAATACCCATTTGCAGACAAAGAGAAGCCCATTTGTAAAAATTGACCACTGGAATGACTGGCTCGATAACCAAGCCAGTCATTCCAGTGGTGAAGTTTTAAAAATAGTTTTCTCTTGGTCTGCAAATGGGCATTTCACAAGACCACTGCAGAAACCGTTTTTGGCTGATATGAGGGTTAAAGGGTTAACAGTCAAGATTAGTTAACCCTTTAATGACAAAAAAAATTTAGTCAACAAAATTCAAATTTGCAGACAAAGATAAGACTATTTTTGGAAATTTACAACTGGAATTCTTTTTTTTTCTTCTTTTCGTTCGCTGATCATACCGCCAGTCCTGTAAGTGACTATCGACATGATCATAAGCGTTAAGTGCGTGGATCCATGGTTTATTAGAGTGCGCCGTGCGGCCTGGAACCTCCGTCTTCAGCACTCGAGGTTTCTGTCAGGGTTACCTCACCCTGACCTCCTTTAGTTGCCTCTTACGACACGCAGAGGATACGGAAGGTGTATTCTAAGCCCCACCTACAGGGCAAAACAACTGGAATGACTGACACAGTTATTGAGCCAGTCATTTTAATGATATATTTTCAAAAATAATTTTCTCTTGATCTGCAAGTGGACATTCCTCTAGACTACTACAGAGGCCATTTTAGCCAGTTAGATAGTGAAAGGGTTGAATTGTCTGCTACTTAGGTACTGATAAACATCCATTATCTCAATTCCAAAACAGTCAGACACAAAGGATGAACTGAAGATGGTGAAATTGATTTGCATGCACGCACGTTTTCAACATATTCAACAGCTTCCATGTATGGATGCTTTGAAATTGAGATAATGGAAGTGGAGTTTCATAGGTAAAAAGGTTAATCTATATTAGTCAATTTTCAAGTTGCTCTTCATTCACAATGATGCTATCTCCTAGATTAACTAGGGAACAACACACATGAACAAATTTTGTCAATGTTTGATACTGGCTTCTTCAATGCCTCATCCTTTAGTGATTTCACGATTTTAACTGGGAAGGTTCCTTTCAAAATGGTATATCAGTTTCTTACACAACCTATGACACGCTCAATATGAATCCTAACAGTTGATATTTCCCGTGATGTTTCCACGGCCTTACCTGGCAACTGTTTGTGTCCAACAGTGAAGCTTGACATTATTAGTTCAGCACCACACACAGCGGCAAACTCATCTTGTAGAGTGAATCCATGGTCAGCAAGAATCTGATCTGGCAGATGAAGGCTGGGGCTAATAAATCCAGATTCACACACCATTTCTACATCAGATGCTCTTCCACCCCAAACTGGTGAAAGAAATGAAACCGCTCCACAAGGAGTACACGCAATGAAAACGTTTACTGTACAGTGCTTCTTGTAATTGCTATACACCTGTGCACACGCTTTAAGGCACTTGGGCTGCTCAATGAATCAAAGCAATCCACTATTGATGTGAGGCGTGGAAATTTTGCTTTGAATGCACGGTATTGTCATATACACAGCATCACGATCGGGCCATTTTATAAGAAAACTTAATTTGGCATTCATCAAATTCAACCAGCACCAGAAAATGTCAATAGCTGTGGAGTTACCAATACAACTCTGATAGGCGATGAACTCAAAGGGTAAGTCCAGTCTTAACTTTACTAGAGTTATAAATAACTGATCCTTCAAAGGGATACTGTTCTTGTTGCCTCTTATTGTGTATGGTATCAGAAAGTTAAAAACCACTAAAAATTGCTCCCATCTGAGACCTGTGAAGAATCTAGATTTGGTATCATTATTCTCAATGCTAGTAGCTGAAAGTCTTGTGGTTTTTAGCTCTAATTTTAATTCAGTGCAGCATCACGCTCTCTTCTCAGATTATAGATCTCGTCATGCAACATGCATTTGCTTGAGCTAGTTACTTCTTGCTCGGGATTATTCTCGTCTGTGTTTAGTCGGATATTTTTAGGTATCTGTTGAATTTTTGGCTCACATTGATCTGTTTGAGAGTTTTCACATTCAGTGACTAATGAACTAGAAGGTTCCAGAATGCTGATTGTGTTGGACCACCTGCTTGAAGAGATATCCATATCAAGTTCAGGTGTTTCTGCGGATTCTGATGCATCGTGGCATTCTGATTGTGTTGTACTACCTCCCAGGAGTTTGGAATACCTTCTCTTTGTACCACTTTTATATCGTAGAATTTTTTTTTCATTCTGTAAGTTCTGTTTCTGGTGTGGGAAGATAGACGGTATCCAATCTGGATGCAATGGATCATTGTTTGGTTTTCCTAAAATAAAAAGAAAAAATAGTTAGCTGAAGGCCTACACTTACATTAACATCTTCCTTGAAATTCCAATACTGTTTACCCTGTCTGAACTGACCATCTTATAGTAAACCGAGTCACTTAAAGCTTTGATAATCAAATTTTAAAAAGAAAATTTAAATTTTCTCCGAGAAAATGTCAATTTGCAGACCAAGAAGGCTTTTGATGATTTACTACTGGAATGACTGGCGTAAAATATTTAAGTTTGTCTGCATGGCTGTCTTAAGTTATAGAAATAATTGTCTAATAGAGGGATCCATCTCTAACTATGCCCCGCCCATGCGTTGTCCGTGTTCAGATTGATCAAACCATTAATTGCCAGAATCCCAAGGTCAAGGTAACTAAACATGTAAGCTCACTAAGCTGGTGAATATTTTGAAACTGATTTGACTGGGTGCTGTTACTGCCTATGATCAAAATATTCAACAGAATGTTTATTACATTGTAAAGATATTCAATTCATACACTTGACAGACTATTAACCCTTTAAATCTCATATCAGCCAAAAATGGCTTCTGCAGTAGGGTTGAGAAATGTCCATTTGCAGACCAAGAGAAGACTATTTTTGAAAATGTATCACTGGAACGACTGGCTTGATAAAACAGCCAGTTATTTCCAGTGGTAAATTTTCAAAAATAGTCTTCTCTTGGTCTGCAAATGGACATTTCCCATGAGAAAATTTAAATTTTCTTGAACAATGATGGACCTAGATTCATAATGGAATATTATTGCGATGTCAGCCTATGAGTGATATCATATACTTGAGTGACAGATTGGAGTGAAAGCAGTTAACATGCAATTACGGTAACTCAATAATGGAATATAATAAATGAGCAGTATAATTTTGAAAATGTTCTGCTACATTTTAATCATAAATGATATTAAGCATCACATACCATGTCAAAATAATAATTTACCACCTACGGCAGGCCTAAAAACCTATCTCTAGTTTCCAGTCAATACTATTTATTAACAGTTTAGGTGGCCAGGTGGGGGTCTGCAGTGTAGGTACAATGTATGTGTACCACTACCAGCCAGTGTCTGATTTATTATAGATATATATATATAACGTTACTTAAACGCCTTGAACGTGGGCTTGGTGTCTCAACGACAACATGTGTGTATATGCGGTTGTTAAACTTTCTTACCTGCGATGAAATGCTTGACACACAATACAATGTTTGGCTTCGGCGGCCAGACTTTTGTCAGAGTTTTCTCTGTGTACAGCTAACACCCACTTTGTCCACCTTTCCTTATTCTTTTGTGGAAATGCGTGAAAGGAAGGTTTGTCAGTCATTAAATTGTGACTATTACAATTATATGCGCAACAGCTCTTTGGCATGTTTGAGAAAATTTTATCAGTTTCGAGCTGATAATAAAGAAACAAAGACAGGCGCGCAGAGATGTCTGCATCAAATTCATTACGGCTAATGAAGCTGTTTTCACCGTATCTATGTGTTGATATGGCGTGCTGCATTCTGGGAGGCGTGAAACCCGGATGTCCGCGGTCTAGAATTAAGATTAATTTTTTAAATTGCGAGATTGAATTGAGACACATGTCCCTATTTCACGCACACTATCTAGCTAAACTCTGTCCATGCTTTATATGTGTAGGAATATCATTTTGAAACTGCAAAGTTTCTGAATTCCCAGAATCAAATTTTCTATGACCAGTAAGATCGCCCAGTCAAATTAGTCTCAAAATATCAAACAGAATATTTATCAGATTGTATATTCACCAACGTGATACAATTTTTTAGACTTCGTGTCAGACTTATGTTGTTAATTTCATTGTGACATCGGATACTTGAGTGATAAATGGAGTCAATATTAAACCCTTTATGATGAAACCAGCCAGTGCCAGCCTCTACAGTGGTCTGATTATCCATCTGCAGACCAAGAGAAAACTATTTTTGAAAATTTACCACTGGAATGACTAGCTCGATGATCGAGCCAGTCATTCCTGTGGTAAATTTTCAAAAAATAGTCTTCTCTTGGCTTGTAATTGGACATTAAATATGCAAAATTCTGATTTTCTAGATCAAATTTCACCATTAAATGATTAATTAAGTGTATCTTATGTTTCAGCGTCATGGTCAGCATCATGGTCAGCATCATGGTCAGCGTCATGGTCAGCGTCATGGTCAGCGTCATGGTCAAGCCATGTTTCATCACAAGCAGAATGCAATGAGCTGCTTAAATCCACTGCTGAGTACCATGTGACCCTTACCCATTCCAGCTTATCCAGCACTCCGGTCTCCCCCAGTGGTGGTCAGTACACCAAAGTGTCCATGGAATCAGTTAAGCGGATCACAGCTATAGAGTTCCAGCCTGATGGAATATCACCTGAATCACAAGTAAGCTTCGAAGCCATTGGTTAGTTGTAAATCAATGAAAGGGAGATAACTCGTGACTGATTTGGTTAGGTAAAAACTCAGTAATTAGTCATATTCGCGGATTCTAATGATTCCCTGATAATACACTGAAAGGTGGTGCGCCAGGCATTGGTGGAAACTCCAAGAACAGAACATGGCTTATTCGTTATTTCCCGTATTTGACTGGTGAGTTCTGTGTGAGATTCTAAGTTTCTTCTTGAGCACATAATCATTTTTGTATTTGACTGACATTCCGCTCATAATTATTTTAACCCTTTAACCCTCAAATTTGTTCCAGAAAATTTCAAGTTTCTTTTAGAAAATGTCCATTTGCAGACATTTGAAGACCATTTTTGAAAATGTACTGCGAATGACTGGCTCTGTTATCAAGTCAGTCATTCTAGTGGTAAATTTTCAAAAACAGTGTTCTCTTGATATGCAAATGGACATTTTCCATGACCACTGCAGAAGCAGTTTTTGGTGAAAACATGGTTAAGTTAGTTAACTGCCAAAGCAGCAGGAGTGTTACTACGTAATATTTTTCACTGAAACTGGGCTCATTTCAGTCATGTAATTCTTGGCAAGTAATGTAAAATAGTTACTCAATGGTAAATAAAAGTCTTGAAATAAAACAATTGGTCATTTATATGGATTAGTCACAGGATCACGGCACATGGAATTTTTTCTACTGTTGGTACATTAATATGTACAGAATTCCCATCATTTGGCAACATGAAAATTTCTATCTAATTTGATCCATTTGGTTCAAGTTTCCAGCATTTAAGCACTAGCCAATCCAGCTAATATTTAGGTTAGTGGTACTTGTAAGGGAACATGAATTTTTGGAATCTTTTCACTGATTCATGTATGGCTGCATTCATCTGTAAATAATCTTTGAAATCTGATAGTCTTGGGCAGTAATTTCCAGGGCATTTAAAAAAAATGTTTCTAAAATCTTCATTCGCTCAATATCGAGGGATATCGAAAAATCAGTATAGCAATTGTTAAAATAAATTTATCAAAAGTATAAAGAATATTAGTCTACAGAAGCTGTACTATGAAACATGAATACATTTTTTTTAAATTGTAGTCGCAACATTCGTCACAAGACCATATATGCGGAGATCTCATTATGGGAACCGACCACAAGATTCGCGGCGCCATCTTGTGCAGGTTTATTACAGTGTGGATGGTTTCTCATGGAGGTTTTTCCCGACTCAGAAGAAAATAGGTATTTAAGTGCTCACCCTGCATGATTATGTATTGTTGTGATTATCTGATTAATGGGTATTGTGATATTAGATAGCATCGGTTCAATGCAGAGATCCGATCTGTCACTCAAGTATTGAATGTCATGATCAATTAAGGAATCCAGTTTTAGCTATGCCTCACCCATCTCTAGCTAAGCTCCACCCATGCTTTGACCGTATTGGGATTGATCGATCCCTGCACTCTCTGAATCTCAATTTCCAGAGACCTATACAGGTAAGTTGTTGAATATTTTGAAACTAATTTAACTGGGTGCTTATGCAGCAACAGCGCCCACTCACGAGTTAAATTAGTTTCAAAATATTTGGCCCCCTGGAATGACTGACTCGATAACTGAGCCAGTCATTCAAGTGATAAATTTTCAAACATAATCCTTTTCTGTTATGAAATCTCACATCTTAACCCACTCATATCTGCCAAAAACAGCTTCCGCAGTGGTCTTGCAAGAATGTCCGTTGGCAGACCAAGTGAATACTGCTTTTGAAAATGTACCACTGGTATGACTGGATCTGTAACCAAGTCAGTCATTCCAGTTGTAAATTTTCAAACATAGTATTCTCTTGGACTACAAATGGACATCTAATAAGCAATATTTTTATTTTCTTGACAAAATTTCAACATTATATTCGGCCAAAATAAAAAATTGTTTTGTTTCCTGTGAATTCATCCTGGGTGAAATTTTTGTCAGATTTCCCCGAGCCAGAAAAAAAAGAAAATGTTCTCCCCAGCAGAAATATTAAAACATCTATACATATGTCAAACTATACAATTTACAAGGTTTTAATGACATATGAATGCAATGTCAGTCAATTCTGCTAATTATTTCCTGATAAAAACATGACAGATTTGGCAATTGCAGCCATATTCAATGAACTGCTAGACAAATATCTGTAAAAACAAATATTTATGAACTTGTTAAAAAAATTAATAATGGAAACAATTTTTTTTTTTCCTACTGAAATCTTTTTCTAACACCGGGTTTGCAGGAAGCACAATTTTCACTTCAAGAGTATACTTACCTCTCTAATACTCTTTGATATTGCTAAATATCGGCTTTCACTCAATAAAACACTCAGATTAAAAAAGTTAGGTGCCCCTACTGGGCAGGGAGTCAGATGACAGTCAGGCGGATGCCAGCCCCATCACCGCGCATGCGCCGACTAGTACTTCCTCTTTGCTAATTTATTAGCTGAGAGACAACTCATGTTTTCTGTGCTCATAGGCTTTTCCTTAATTTCTGAAAGTTTTGGCTGTGTAGAAGTTCTATTTCTCCTGGATTACTATGGCAGAACGTGTTACTACTCCAGAGGAGTGCCCAGGACCTAGCCATCAGGTGACTTCTATTATTTTTTAGCGAGTTTTTCCCGGTGTAATGTGTTTCCGGGACTCGCGTTTATCATGATAAGCGCCTAAAATAACTAGTTTATTTCGAAATGGCGCTATGAAATACTAATCTCTCTTTGTGTTTATGTCCACAGGTATCTACCTAGGAGTGTTAGGACATCACATCTTCAGAGAGTTTGGTTTTCTCTCCACCAAGGTTCCATTTCCTACTAACATTGTACGGTTATCTAACCAAAAATCTTTTTCCCAGTGAGTTGGAGGCCTCGGATGAAGGTCTTCTCACTTTGCCCTCTTGATCCACTTCCTTCCATAAGGTTGGTGGAGCGTCCGGTTCATCAGATCAGATGGTTTGTCTATGCTAAAGACTCAGGTACTCTAGTTATGATATGAGGCATTTCTATTATATTTGACAATATTTATAAAATCTTACTGCCATTTATCATTGTTTATCTGATGTTTGTATAGTCTGTATAAACTATCCGGTCTAGTTAGAATGTTCTGGATATGATTACAATTCGTCCTTACACCTGGAGGTTTTGTTTCGGATCGATTTAACTTCTTATTTTTTAAGTTATGCTGTCATAATCAGCCTTGCGCCTTACTATCAGTTATAAGTTTTGTCCAACGCTGATTTATTATCATTATTAGCTTGGGTCTTATGGCCCCTTCCTCCTTGTTTATTTCGTGTTGTCTTCTAATTCAATATCTGTAATACTCATTGTCTTCATCCTCTGCTGTGTTTCAGAGGCCTGGTTGTCCTTCATGTGGAAGATTTATCCTTGACACGTTCTTCCCCCATTTATGCTCCTAGTGCAGCCCATGTGGGCCATTGTTTAAATGTGAGATCTGTAAAAGATGGGGGTGGAGCTAATGTCTGAATTTCTCTCATTACAGACCAGGGAGAAGGCTCAAGAGGAGGAGAGGAAGAGTAAGAAAGAGGCTTCTGGTAAGAAGGGTAAGAGGAAGGCCTCGTCCGCTATGGATATGGAGGCCTTCCGTATTGAGATGATGGGAGAGATGAAGAGGACAATTAAAGATTTGGTCCAAGAATTGCTTCGTGGCATGCTTCCTGGGCCAAATCTTTTGTTGTCCTCTTCATCTGCTCCGGAGCAGATAATCCCCGCCTCTGAATCGGTGCTATTTAGGGACCTATCAGTTTTCGACCATGATTCAGAGGTGGCCCTAATGGAGGGTGAAATCCACGGTAAAAACACTGGCAGCAGGCTTGCCGCGCCGGTTGTTCGTGGTCAGGTGTCGCTGGAACCTGCCTGCATATCAGGCCAGGATTATCCGCACCCTGTAGGTACCAGTTCCTCCTATGGTACCTCTCCTGGCCAGTCCGGGTTAGCATTCTTTTCTAACCTGGAGTCTAATCTTTCTGGCCAGGAAGAAGAGGATTATCTGCTGGGTTCTCCTTCTGGCGCCGTGGCCATGGACATTGACGTGCATGCACCCCTCGCGGGGAACACGGGCGACATTGTCCACGGTACTACTCACGCAGGAGTAGTGTTCACAGTGCCGAAGGTAGCCCAGGCTGGTTCTGCTGGCCAGTTTTACTGCATACCTCGGCTTGCCGATGGTGTAGCAGGTGCTGGCCAGGGCCGTGGTGTGGCGAAAATTTCCCCACGCAATGCCACGGCGCCTGCTCCTGGTCAAGCCAGTCGGTTTAGCATGCCTGTTCTTTCATGCCTGCATGCTTTCTCTGGCTTGCCAGGCTTATCAGTTCCTCCAGCCACGTACACACCTGTGATTGCTCAGGAGGATGACGAAGGCCCTCGTCTTGTAGAGCATTCACAGGTGGCCACGGAGGAAGACTGGTCTGACGCTTGTCAGTGGCTAATTAACATCAGGCCAGATCTTGCTGTGGTTCAGTCGGCCAGTCAACGGGACCAGCGCCCGTGGCTGGCAGGTAAACCGACTGTTATCGCTATGCCATCTTTGCCGTTAGCTGATCATATTGTTGATATGTTCACTGCGGCGGAAATATCTATTAGTGCACATGGACGTTTAGCGAAGGCCCCCCGCGAAGTGGCAAAGCGGTGCCATATTACAGCTGATCAATATCAGCTATACGGTGTAGTACCGAAGCCAAGCACAGATGACCGTGCAGTGCTGGGTGAAGATACGCGGTCAGGTTCCCGGTCTGACACGGGAGCACTGTGTTCGAACGTGTTGCGTTCGGCTAACACCGCGTTACGTGATGCGGAAGAGAGTTCGAGGGCGTCCATTGTGGCGCTTTCGCATGTCTCACAGTTGTTACAAGGGGTAGTAATGGCATCCGCATTGCGTCAGCCTAGTCCGGTGACTGTCCAGAGAGCCATCCAAGATGGAATTAACTTGGCTTTGGACTGTTTAACCCGGTCTGTAACCAGGAGTGTCCGGGCGTGGCGCACGTTTGCTCTTGATAACTTGTGGCCGTCCCAGGATTTGTATAATAGGCTGCTGCGTACGCCTATGACAGGTCCTGGTCTCTTTGGAGGCGAGGGATGTAGGCATCTCCAGGAGACGGTTACCCTGGTCAATAACCAGAGGGCATTACGGGAGCAATTTGAAGCGCTCCGTAGAGAGCGCGTTCGCGCGGCTCCCCCTGCATGTCATCCCCTGCAGGCTCAAGGTGGCAGTGGCCAGGTCAGAGGCCACGGCCGCGTGCGCTTCAGCCAGCAGCGAGGGGGGCGCAGGCTCCTCCGGCGCAGGCAGCCGGCCGCGCACTGTGGTGCGCGCGGTGCGTGCCGTGGTGTGCGAGGATCTGGTCGTGGTAATCGTCCCTGACAGGGTGATTACCACAGTAATTGCTACTCCAGTGCATCTGCACCAGGAGACAGTGCCACTCTTGCGCTTCTTATGTCCACCTCTCTCCCTAGGTGGACCAGTGGGAGGCCGATTGGCCAACCACATGCAAGAGTGGGAACGGTTGACTCAGGACCGTTTAGTCTTGCGATGGCTTTCAGTCGGGTATCATCCCGACTGGATAACAGGTCCACCATCACGACTCTCTCTGGTGCCGGTCTGGACTCAAATTCCAAGAGATCCAGATCAGCGGTTGTGTATAGAGTAGGAAATAAATTCCCTCATACACAAGGAAGCAATTCAACCGGCGCAAAATTGCCCGGGCTTCTATTCAACCGTGTTCTTGGTAACGAAAAGCACTGGAGGGTGGAGACCAATTCTCAACCTCAAGCCATGAACAAGTTCATAGACACACCCAGTTTCAAGATGGAGACTGTGAGATCGGTGTTGGCAGGGTTGGAGAAGGGAATGTGGACAGCTTCAATAGATTTGAAGGATGCTTATTTCCACATTCCAATAGCGATGGGTTTCCATCGCTTCCTGAGATTTGCATTCCAGGGCAGACAGTGGGAATTCAGGGTGTTGTCCTTCGGAATTTCTACGGCTCCTCGGGTCTTCACCAGGGTGGTTCTTGCGATGACAGCATACCGCTGCAGGAGAAACATAGCAGTCCACACGTACATAGACGACTGGCTGTTAAAAGCACACAACCAGGAAAGTTTATCAGCAAATCTGGAGATAGTTTTGAAAACTCTCACAGATTTAGGCTGGATAATAAATTTTCAAAAATCAGAGCTGACTCCATCCCAGAAGTTTGTTTACCTGGGAATGTTCTTCGATCTGGAGATAGGATATGTTTATCCTACTCAGGAGAGGGTACAGATACTCATCTCAGTAATACAGTCAGTGTGCAACAGTCGTCATGTCCTGGCACAGGTTTATCTGAGAATGCTGGGATTGATGGTTTCTCTGGAACCAGTCATTCCTCAGGCGGCCTTACGCAGGTGGCCGATACAGTTATTTCTCATGACACAATGGACCCAGAGTACAAGTTCACTATAAGATGATCACGAAAGTGCGAATTGTTCCAGGGTCGAAAGTAATAATTATCCCCCTTTGCTTTGGGTAATTATCACGTCGAGAAACCTCCCGAGAATGCACTGGAATATTTCGCGTGCAAGGGTTGGTTAAAAACATCAGTCAAAGTTCTTCCTGAGGGCGCGCCTTGTGCTATGTTTAAATAACGAAAATACGTTTTTTAAATACTGCCCTCACTGAATATTCGAGTTGATAATTTGTCGCCACTGAGTTAATTCGATGATACGTTTATATAGTTGTCACACATCATAAAACACGTAGATTCACGTTTTTAGCGATTGATATAGCTTCTTAGTAGTCCCCGACTACGAGGCGACGTAAACTGTCACTTATGGCCTCCAAACTCCACTCTCTTCTTCTTTTGATGTAGGTCACATCTCACGTCATTCCGAATGTTGCAAACACAATATATAAATGTTCCGTATTATTAGGCCTATATCAGACGCGACTAAATAACCAGGCTACGGTTTTGAATAATATATAGGCTTAATTATGATTGGCAATAATACATGTATACATTTAATACTATACTTGGAACCATGTTACACATGTTTCTGTTTTTGTCTTGGAAGCATTTTAGTTTTTTTGTGAGCTGTACTGTATTGCTGTCTGTTTCTATGTAGTTACCTCGAGAAATGTACAACCCACATCAAAATTTCCTGAGGATGATCACTGGAACCACCCCACACGCACATGCCCCACCCCCTCTCGATGGGTTGGAGAGGTACTGCAGAACCTCAAAGTTATCGAGAGTGTGGGGATTTGCATTGGCATGGCACTGACTGCAGATTCTAATATAAACATGTAATAAAACAATGTTTCAATTATTATTTTAGGCGCTTCTTTTGTGGGTTGTGATGATAGCAGTATTTCGGACGATAGCCAGCCATTTACTAATGGTCTTGTTAATTGTAGGCACGTTATATAATCACGAAGGATTTATCATTAAATATGACCGATGATCACGACCCCATGATCCGTCTCTTTGGCTGCCCTCTGACTCATACAATCAATGATCATGTGACCTATATCACTCAGGATATCGCGGTAAGTCAGCAAATTTAATTTTAATTATTTCAGTTTTAAAGATATTGTTTAAATCCTTAAGGCCTATGGATGAATAACCACAAAGAACAACAACATCTCAGTGAGTCGTGTTTAAGATAATTAAGTGGAAAGTCAGTCAGCCGAGTATATGAATGCAAATGACTGGGGATGGTATGCTATAGATGCTATCATGGTAGCTTGTTTTTGGTAGAGACTAACCAGTCTCCCGCACTGTCAGAACTACTTGATGTTATATGTTGTAATTGTACATGTAGAAAGCATAGTGTGAATTGTAGTACTGTTTGCCCAAAATGTCGAGGCACAGGATTTCTAGTTTATCCATCAATCATAAGACATCATAAGTAACTACATGACATGTATGATGATGTCATAATCAATGCTGTCATGAATGATGTATATAAGTAACTACATGACATGTATGATGATGTCATAATCAATGCTGTCATGAATGACGTATATAAGTAACTACATGACATGTATGATGATGTCATAATCAATGCTGTCACGAATGACGTATATAAGTAACTACATGACATGTATGATGATGTCATAATCAATGCTGTCATGAATGATGTATATAAGTAACTACATGACATGTATGATGATGTCATAACCAATGCTGTCATGAATGACGTATATAAGTTCATCATGAACACTTCATTGATGACAAATTAAGCATTGTTTTATGATTTGTATGTCTATACTATTTAATAAAGATGCTGTTGACTATTTTGATACTAATCTGACTTGGCACTGCTGCTGCCATAGGCAGCAACAGCACCCAGTCAAATTAGTTTCAAAATATTCAACAGCTTACTAGTACAGTTTTCTGGAAATTAGTAGTCAGGGAGTTCAGGGATCGATCGATCCCAACAAAGGCAAAGTGTGTGTGGAGGTTAGCTAAAGATGGGTGGGGGAAAGCCAAAACAAGATGCCTCCATTCTGAGACTCGCTTTAACTGATGATAGAGATGATGCCATGTTCTCTGATTAGTACTGCATTCATATGAGGAAATCACCTCACTAGGCTTGTTGAAAGCTGTTTTTTTCATCGATTTTAAGAAACAAATTTCTTAATGACTTTTGGATGTACTTAAAGGCGACTGATTATCGATGTGAGTGCTTAAATATAATGGTCATATGTGTTTATGCAAATGTTACCTTTTCATCCAATCAAATAGCCATGTATTGTAAATTATTCCTTGTCCTCATAAACCCCCATTCTAGGAGTTTAACAAGGACTCCAATATGTTACCGAAAGCAGATATATAACACATTTCTTATAAATGGCGTCCATTTTTAGAATTATGCAAATTACATGTAGGCACAGTTCCACCACAGATACATTTAGCTTTTAGGATTTTTAGTATGTATTTATGGAGACCTTACAGAAATGTGTCATGCCAAAAAAAAGTATGTTGCAATTAGTTGGAGGGTAAGTTCTATCGTAGCTACAGTGGACAGCAAAAAAACATCATAGCTTTGAAATTTTCTCTTAATTCTTTTGCCACCTTATTCAGACAAAGCAAAATCAATTATGAATGGATAGCAGACTGGGTCAGCCATTCAGAAGCATGTTAGAGGCAGAATGAATATGTGCATAGCTGCATATAAACAGTTAGTAATTATGCTCCCAAAGAAAAAATGAGGCAGTAACGAGCAGAGCTGTGAAACTGGTGACCCTGGGATCATGTCTCCGTTCGGCCAACTGATGATCGCTGGAAGCATAGGCAATCTCCTTCGCTCCTCGTTACCTCTCCACCCAGGAGTATAAATGGGTACCAGTGTAAAACGCTGGGGAAGTTACCAATAATAGACTGAAATAAAACCAGCCTAGAATGGCATTAATGGGACCTGGAATCAGGGACTCTATAGACACTGATCAAACCAATAACAGAAATTTGATCAAGGGCGTAATTCAATATGGATTATAATTTTAGCAAACATGGATTGATCAGTAAATTCTTTGCTCTATTACATTGTATTTGGCACCAGGTCAAAAAGCATTGTGTGATTTAATTGGTAAGTATAACGCGAGTAGTATAGCAAAAGACCTGTAGAAGTTGTTGCTTAGATTGACGTCTATCGAGTCCCTGATTCCAGGTCACATTCACGCCATATCTATGCCAGTTTTATAAATTTCAGTATTGTATTGGTAACTTCCCCAGCTTTTGCATAGGTACCAATGGTTACACCTGGTGGGGAGAGGCAAGAAACGAAGGAGATTGCCCATGTTTCCAATGACTGCGTAATAACGCACAGCTATGGTGGGAACCTGGTTTTCCAGTTAAGTAGTCCTGGGTGCTATAGCCACTACACCAAGCCAGCGCCTGTAGCCTACGGGTCCATCTTCATTATTACCCAATGGAGGAATCCAGTTTTAGCTATGCACCACCCATCTTTAGCTAAGCTCCACCCACACTTTTGTCGTGTTGGGATCGATCGATCCCTGAACTCCCTGACTATCAATTTTCAGAAAACTATGCGTGTAAGCTACTGAATATTTTGAAACTAGGCAGCAACAGCACCCAGTCAAATTAGTTTCAAAATAGTCAACAGCATGTTTATTAAATAGTAGACATACAATTTGTACAACAATGCTTAGTCCGACATCAATTAAATGGTTGTGACAAACTTAGCTACATTATTTATGATGTCATCACACATCACGTAGTTGATTATGATGTCATGATTGATGGATAAACCGAAAAGGTCAATTTCTAAAGTATTTGGAGCCAATGGGGGGAAAGATTCCTTATAACGCCGATTGCTGGGCTGGTACTGGAGGAATACTGGCCCATTAACCTGTGTTATCAGCGATATATTTCTTCAGTAGCACATCAACTGTCATTTAAATGTAGTTCCATTTTGAGGTACATGTAGTACTGTTATTTTTTATTGATTTCAGAATGAGGCCATCTGGACATTGTCCATGAACCCTGTGGTCATAAACAGATCTTTTTATGTTTGGCCGAGTGGTCAGCTGACCATCAAGGCCGGTGTTCAGATTATCTTCAATACAAAGAATGCTGGCATTGTTGTCCAAGGTACAGTCATACCACCTGCTTTCGAAGCTACATGATTTTTGGAGTCACGACATTGGTACCTTTGACTGATGAACTAATGTTGAATATTGTCAACTATCTTCCAGTCAAGCGCAACATTTTCAGATTAGATTGGCAATATTGGAGGCAATGGAGGGATGCATTATTAGCAGTCCCCAGTCAAATTAGTTTCAAAATATTCAACAGTTTATGTGTATAGTTACCTTGAAAATTTAGATTCCGGGAATTCAAGTTTCAAAGTTTCAAATCAAATATGTGTAAAAATTGGGTGGGGCATATTTAAAAATGGGCGGGGCATCGCATGAGATGAATCCCTCTATTAATCTTCAGAATTTTATCGAATATTTTCATATTTTTCCATTCTTTTGCAGGTCGTCTATTAGTGAAAGGCAAGCCTGGATTAGAAGTCAGATTTTCTGGCCTTGAAGCGCCATTCAGGGAAGATAATCGGTGGTTAGGTTTGCGTGTCGAGCATTCGGGTGGTAGGTCATCATGAGAGAGAGAGAGTGGTGTTGGATGGACTTATGTAGAGTAGTATGAAGTTGATAAGATATCATTTATAGAAACAACTTTCTACTTCGAATAATACTTACCAGATGTACTATTATGATAATGTCTATTATCTAGTCTAGCTCAAAATAAACAATTAAAACTCCGCACTCTCCTGCTCCTGCCCATACTGTGTCCGGGAATACCATAGCCGCAGGTACCGAGTCTATTCCCAATTACAGTCAGATTCGTCTATTTTGCGCTTTTTCAAAGTCGTGTTTTTTAGAGTGCTCAAATTTTGCAATTTAAGCAGTTAATCAGTTGTGTTGGACGATTACATCGCTGGAATTATGGAGGAACTCGGAAAATCATCACAGGGGCAGGTTGTATCAATCTAGAATTTATACATTCGTGCCATAATGACTGTTTGAAATTTCCTTAAATTGGCACATTTTTTATAATGTTAGCCATTGTTGGAGTCGCTTCTGTACCCGTTGACTTTTAGTTTTAATTCGGGTACTCGGTTAAATTTCTCTTGCGACTCGGTTCCTCTAAGATGGATGCGTCCTTGGCCAAGATGGCGGCGCCCATGAATTATGTCGTTCTTCCCTTGGTGTATCCAGGCACTCTGTTGTCGCCGATATTAGCTCTCGCTTAGTTGTCGAGGGTGTTTGTAGTGATCGGCGATTTATTCTTGGTTATTTAACGTTAGTTAAAGGCTAAGTTGTGTTTTTTTAAAAAATTTTTTCACTCAAAAAAGTTTCAAATATTTCCTGCCTAAGACTTGTTATCATTAATTTAAGAGAAGTTAATGTGTTTAAGAAATCTTAACTATCAAGTCTATTGTGCGTATTGCTCGTCATCACTTGTCATGTGCAGCGTTTTAATTCTTCTCTGTGTTCGCAGAAACCGAAGAACCCAGATACGTTGTGCCAGAAGTGCAACAGGTTCATGAAACGGAAGTATCTGGGTCATCACTGTGTGGCGTGTGCGAGGTGTAAGGTCGGAAGCCCGTGTGATGTGTGCGCCAAGTGGTCGTCGGCAATGGTGGCTGAGTTTGACAGGGATCGACGGGCGAGGCTGGAGCGTATAGAGAAGGATAAGGCAGTGAAGCGGCAGCAAGCGTCGTTGGTTGGACTGGAAGGTCGGCTGAATGAGAGGATGGATTCAGCACTGGGCGTATGGGCGGCCCAGTTCAAGGCCATGTTTGATTCATTACAGTCCACGGGCCCGGTGAGGCAAGCTGGTGCAGGGCAACCATTAGGTGGTCCGGCTAGTTCTGCTGAGGGTCATGCACCTGACCCTTCTCTGTCCTCGGCTCAAGAGCCGTCGGTAGAGGAGGAAGAATTCCTGTTGATGGAAGATTCCGGCATGCCGGATCTGTCAATGTCGGCAATGCCTAGTACGTCCCAGGGGTCTCCCTCGGGATTTGTACGGGTTTGCCAGGCGGATGGTGATGTCGACGTTCCGTCGGGCATTTTTCATCCGTCATTTGTGCAACCGGATATGCCGGCGGAGCCGTGGTTTGCGGTTCCAAAGGCTATCCCGACGGCGTTAGGCGCGGCTCCTATCGGAGTGACAGTGCCAGCCGTGATTGAGGCGGTCGTAGTCCCGGATCCCGTGTTGGAGCCGATGGACTGCGGAGAATCCGTATCCGGCTGTTCGTTGGATACTGGTGCCGCTGGTAGTCGCGCTATGGATGCGCTCTGTCCTGGCAGAGACGTTTATCGTAGCGTTCAGCAAGGATCGTCGGTGGCCCTCTCATCTAAGGGAGAGAGGGATGATGAAAACGGGAGTTCTTTAATGGACGATTCCGCTTTCTGCGCCGAAGCTGAATGGGTGCAGGTCCTTGGATGGATGACCAATCGTCTCGGGTTGGCATCGGATCTAGGATCTCAGCGCGATCCGGCGATGGAGCGGATGTCAGAGCGTGCGGCTAGCGCTCTGTCCAGTGGCTCTTCGGCCATGCCTACACTCCCCTTGGACACGCAGACTTCTGACATGTTGGAAGTTGCGGCATATCGTCTGGTTCAGCCAGACTATGCGTTGCCCAAGGCCCCGAAGGGGATAAGGAGTAGGGTCCGTTTTCCGGAGCAGGCCTATCATCAGTACGCCAGAGTTCCACGGCTTTCCGTTGCGGAACGTGAGGCGCTGAATAGGCCGTTGGCTGGGAAGGCCAAGGGGCGGTCACGTCCGTTGGATTCCCAGACCAACAAAGACCCGTTTAATGAGCTCACGCTCATTGAGGATGCGGCTAGGGCAGCCATGGCTGCGCTGTCGCACGGGTGTACCGTCTTGCAGGGTATGCTGGACTGCACGGCGGAAGGCGGACAGGTGCCAGAGGCTGCTCCCGGAGTTGTTCGGGACACCATGCGCCTGTCTCAGGATTGCCTGGCCAGGGTGATCACAAGAACTTTAGCAGAGCGACGGAGAATGGTTCTCGATTGTGTGGAACCAGGACCGGAAATGAGGGCAGCGTTATCTTCCACGCCTTTCATAGGTCCAGGCTTGTTCGGCGGCTCGGCACGACAAGCGCTTTCTAAAGTTGCATCGATGGTGGCGGAGCAAGAGGTGGTCGGCAAGTCGTGGAAGTCGACCAAGAGGACTCAGCCGCAACAGTCCTACCGTCAACACCGACAGGAGCAGCAGAGGCAGCGTCCTAGATCGCCCTTCCGTCCTTCTGCCCGTGATGCCCATGGGTCATCCGGTGCACAAGGGCCTGGCCGTTCGTCCACATACAAGCCCTCTAGTAAGAGGCCGTATGAGGATGACAGGAAGGGTGGCGGTTCGGGCCGTGGCGGCTACCGTAAGGATAGTCGTGGCGGCGGTTCCGGACCGTCATACCACAAGAAGCCGCGGGGCGGCCGTGGGGCTCGTTCCTGACGGGTTTCCGGCGGAATCATTACCGGCGGCTTTGGAAACAAATGGAGTCGAGAATCTTCACCCAAGCGATTTAGCGTCTTGTCGGCTAATCTCGACCGACAACTGTGTGCAGATTCCTTCCGTCGGAGGCAGACTTCAGCTATTCCTAAGCCAATGGGAACAGGTCGTGCGCGACTATTTAGTCTGTCAGTGGATAAGAAACGGCTACGATCCGGACTGGCTCATCCATCAATCGTTAGTTCCGTTAACCTCGACTCCAATATGGACTCCTATTCCAAGGGAATTAGACCGTCTAGTTGCCATTCAGTCAGAGATAGAATCGCTTCGTCAGAAGAAGGCGATTCACCTGGTCGCCGATCAGTCATCACTGGGCTTCTATTCGATTATGTTCCTAGTTCCGAAGCGTACCGGAGGGTGGAGACCAATTCTCAATCTCAAACCGTTGAACAAATTTATTCTTTCTCCCAGGTTTCAGATGGAGACGGTAGCAGCGGTGATGACAGGGCTCAGGAAAGGCATGTGGGCGGTATCAATAGATCTGAAGGATGCTTATTTTCATATTCCAATGTCAATTCCCTTTCAGAAGTACCTGCGGTTTGCATTCCAAGACAGTGTTTGGGAATTCAATGCTCTTCCATTCGGCCTGACCACGGCTCCGAGGGTCTTCACCAAGGTGGTTCTCGCCATGACTTCTTTACTTCGCAGGAGAAACATAGCTGTTCACACTTACATAGACGACTGGCTGCTAAAGGCGGGGAATCCAGTCACTCTGCGCAGCAATCTGAAGGTAGTCCTAGACTTATTGAAGAAGCTAGGATGGATTGTGAATCTAGAGAAATCAGAACTGACTCCATCCCAGGAGTTTGTTTATCTGGGAATTTTTTTCAATCTCAGGGACGGCGTAGCTTTTCCGGCGGAGAGCAGAGTCAGAAGCCTGATTGCAGTATTGGAGTCAGTTTCTCTAGGAGCCTATCTGACGGCGCGTCAATTTCTCAGAATACTCGGTTTACTAGTATCTCTGGAGAAGGTGGTGCCATATGCGGCGCTCAGGCGCAGGCCGATTCAGATGTATTTGATGTCGTTCTGGTCACAGAGAACAGATCCGTTATCTCTGAGAATACCAGTAAAAGAACCATTGATATTCCACCTTCAGTGGTGGTTGTCAGAACAGAATCTCCTGCGAGGTGTTCCTCTACAACCTCCTCAACCTCAGATGTCCATATTCACGGATGCATCGTTGACAGGTTGGGGAGCGGTATTGGACAATCAGTCAGTGTCAGGGGAATGGGATCGGACCAATGCGCAGAAACATATCAATGTGCTCGAGCTATTAGCGGTGGTATTAGCACTGCAGAAGTTCGAGAGTCTAGTTCAAGACAAAATTGTCCTAGTAAGGACAGACAACTCAACAGTGGTGTCTTATTTGAACCGCCAGGGCGGGACAAGATCACCGGAGTTGTGTATGATGGTTTGGAACCTTCTGCTGTGGTGCCAAGAGAGGAATATTATTCTTCGGGCAGCACACATTCCAGGAAGATTGAACATCTTAGCGGATGCTCTCAGTCGAAGGACGGTTTGTCGTCCGACGGAATGGCAGCTCAACCAAGTGGTAGCGGAGGTTCTATTCAAACAATGGGGCAAGCCAAATGTCGACCTATTTGCAATGAAGAAAAACGCAAAGATGGTCACGTACGTGTCACCGATCCCGGACCCGTTAGCTCTAGCAGTAGACGCACTGGCGATAAGTTGGAAGGGAATGTACGCGTATGCGTATCCTCCAACAATTCTCATCCCGAAAGTTCTGGCAAAGATAAGAGAGGGGATGTGCCAAGTACTACTGATCGCTCCTTATTGGCCAGGCCGATCATGGTTTACGGATCTGCTGGACCTTCTGGTCTGCAGTCCAATCCCTCTTCCAGACACAAGAGATGTAATCTCTCAGAACAAGGGTCTGTACCTTCACGACAGACCAGAAATGTTCAAATTGACTGCATGGATGTTGTCAAGCAGCGTGCAATTGAGGGTGGCTTTTCTGAGCAAGCAGCGAAGTTTGTTGCTTCGGCCAGAAGAGTTTCAACCACAAAAACATATAATTATAGAATCAACAAATTTGCACAGTGGTGTGAGAGAAGAGATATTGATCCCTTTTCTGCATCTGTTCAACACGTAGCAGATTTTATCTGTCATTTATACGAAGTTGACAAACTTGTACCTTCTACCCTAGCAGCATATAAGTCTGCATTAGCTTCTGTCATTCCTAGTCTCACCATTGGGGGAGCGGAGAATGACACCTTGAATGAAGTTATCAAAGGAATGAGCAATCTGCGACCTAGACAGCCAATTCCTATCCCATCATGGAATCTATCTCTTGTTCTACAGGTTTTAGGGCATGCTCCCTTTGAACCGATTAGATCTATTGACATTAAACTGTTAACTATTAAATCAGTTTTCTTGGTTGCAGCAGCGTCGGCGAGAAGGAGAAGCGAGATTCATGCGCTTTCTGCCGAACAAGACCGTTTTGTCGTCACGGGTGAAGGTTTAAGATTACTTCCACGTCTTTGTTTCCTGGCAAAGAATCAGTCACTTAAATATCCAGGACAGCCGATCAATTTGCCAAGTTTAACTAGACATGACCCAAATTCTTGTGCTTGGTGTCCTGTCAGATGTCTAAAGATGTATAAGAAACGTACTTCTGAGTGGAGAGACGACCCGAAATCTCTGTGGTTATGTCTCAAAGCTCCCCATTTACGTGCTTCGAAAGATACTATTTCTCGTTGGATAGTTGACGCTATTCAGATGTCGCACAAGATCGCTACAGGAAAGCAGATTGATCGTGCGAATGCCCATGAGGTCCGAGCACTAGCAGCATCATCGGCCCTTTATAAGGGTGTCTCTTTAGAGCAGGTGATGTCTGTAGCACAATGGCATGCCGAGTCGTCATTCACTGATTTCTACCTTCGAGACATCTCCAGCACACTTAATCCAGTAGCCGTCGCCAATCTGTCGAACCTAAACTAAGCCACGTCCGACCACTACTTCGCACACATCACAAAAGCCTTCCGCCTACACTGACCAAGCGCTATGCACATGACTGAGTACGACCGTGGATTGGGCCTAGCTCCTGTGATGATCAATAACAGATCGACCACTCAAAAATGGTGAGTGTTTACATTAATTAAGTGACTATAAATATATTTACTTCCAGTCGAAATACCAGACTGAGTAAGTGAATAGTCTGGTACAAGAGTATATTTATCCTCTCATACAGACATGAGACTCATTCCAATTTGAAAATCTAATCGATATACTGATAGTTTTTTCAAAGATTTGAAGTTGTAGTAGCTTCTTTGCACTCTACTGGACTGCTCTAGCTGAGACTTGGGGCTGACACGGGTCTGGTGGGTGTTGCATCCCCATGGACATCCCTCTGGTTTTGTGCGGACAAAAGAGGGGGGGGAGCGCGGTCTAGACCATGGAAGTTTAGCACTCTATGAGTCAGATAGCAGAACCCAAGCGTATGCCAGGGTTTTAGTCTCTTCACAACCTTCTCTGTTGGATGGTTGATGAGTGCTGGTTCGAGCCTCACCTCCTCCCACCGGCATTTCCTGGCTGTCGAAATCCGGAGTTTATCATAATAGTACATCTGGTAAGTATTATTCGAAGTAGAATCAAAAAAGCATCCGCTTTTGTTTCTACGAGAATTCTTAATACTTACCAGATGTACTATGGCCCTCCCTCAGCCGCCCCGCTGAGGTGAGGCTGAGCTGCTTTCGCAGTTTGCCAAGGCAAATATAAGACGAATCTGACTGTGATTGGGAATAGACTCGGTACCTGCGGCTATGGTATTCCCGGACACAGTATGGGCAGGACCAGGAGAGTGCGGAGTTTTAATTGTTTATTTTGAGCTAGACTAGATAATAGACATTATCATAATAGTACATCTGGTAAGTATTAAGAATTCTCGTAGAAACAAAAGCGGATGCTTTTTTGATTCACACACATTTACCAAATATACAACTTTTGTATTTCATATTTTCTCCTAGAAATTGAGACACTTGCACGAATCATTATTTATCCATTTAACCCTCATATCAGCCAAAAATGGCTTTGGCAGTGGTCTTGAAAAGTGTCCTTTTGCAGACCAGGAGGCTATTTTTGACAATTTACCAATGGAATGACTGGTTCAATAACCGAGCCAGTCATTCCAGTTGTAAACCTTCAAAATTAATCTTCTCTGTGTCTGCAAATGGACATTTTCTTTGAGAATATTAAAATTTTCTTGAAGAAATGTAAGTGTTAAAGGGTTAAATACGTGTTGTTGAACTACTACCATGCAGTGTTGTTCATGACATCTAACTTTTAGAAGTCCCAGGGACACCACACCAGAAATCTGGCCATTCCAAACTGAAATCTGGAGGTCCCAAACTGAAAATCTGGTGTTCCACTGAAGTTTTTCTCATCAAAGCTAAAATTATAATGTATCATGGACTCACAACTGTGAATTATGACGGGCCCATCCTAGATTGTGTGGGTATTTTGTGCAAACCCCTATAAAACCGATAACTATTTAATAATCATACAATATTTTCAGGGGTTCTATCAGACTTATTGCCACAACATTTGGGGGTCCCAAGTTGCATTTTGGGTGTAAATTCCCTCATGAGAATCCCTGTTACCATGAATATGCCCTACATGGTTATGTCTTAAGAGCTGGCTAACAAATGACCAACTACACATTTATTTTTGAGAAACTCTGATCTGTACAGACAATACACTCAAATAATATGACATCCAATATTTACAAACTGGTCTGTACAGACAATACACTCAAATAATATGACATCCAATATTTACAACTCTGGTCTATACAGACAATACACTCAAATAATATGGCATCCAATATTTACAAACTCTGATCTGTACAGACAATACACTCAAATAATATGGCATCCAATATTTACAAACTCTGATCTGTACAGACAATACACTCAAATAATATGACATCCAATATTTACAAACTGGTCTGTACAGACAATACACTCAAATAATATGACATCCAATATTTACAACTCTGGTCTGTACAGACAATACACTCAAATAATATGACATCCAATATTTACAAACTCTGTTCTGTACAGACAATACACTCAAATAATATGGCATCCAATATTTACAAACTCTGGTCTGTACAGACAATACACTCAAATAATATGGCATCCAATATTTACAAACTCTGGTCTGTACAGACAATACACTCAAATAATATGGCATCCAATATTTACAAACTCTGGTCTGTACAGACAATACACTCAAATAATATGGCATCCAATATTTACAAACTCTGGTCTGTACAGACAATGCACTCAAATAATATGGCATCCAATATTTACAAACTCTGGTCTGTACAGACAATACACTCAAATAATATGGCATCCAATATTTACAAACTCTGGTCTGTACAGACAATACACTCAAATAATATGGCATCCAATATTTACAAACTCTGGTCTGTACAGACAATACACTCAAATAATATAACATCCAATATTTACAAAATATAAGTACATCAGGACATTGCATGATGGGTAAATTGGTCAGAAATCAACAAGTATCTCATATCTCGTGCAAATGTTTCTCTAGTTATTAGGACAAGAACTTTAATGACAGTAACATTTTAAATTGGTCACCAAAATAGGTCACTAACGAAATTCTTTTGGGGGTCACAAGATGATGATAATTTATGATTGGGTGATCTTAATTTCTTAGCCAATTAACCCTTTAATGGTCAGATTTGGTCAAGAAAATTTAAATAGCTGCCTATTGAATGTTCATTTACAGGCCAAGAGAACACAATTTGTGAAAATTTATCACTGCAATGACTGGGTTGGTTATCGAGCCAGTCATTTCAATGGTAAATTTTCAAAAATATATTCTCTTGGCTTGTAAATAAACATTCCACAAGACCATTACAGAGGCTGGTCTTGGCCGGCATGACTATTAAATGGTTAATGGTTATACTTAGTCAACAAAATTTCAATTCTCTCATAGAAAATGTCCATTTACTAGCCTAGATGAAATTATTTTTGAGAATTTACCACTGGAATAATTGTCTCGATCAATGTAGTCAGTCACTCCTGTGGTAAATTTTCAAAAATATATTCTCTTGGCCTGTAAATAAACATTCCACAAGACCATTACAGAGGCTGGTCTTGGCCGGCATGACTATTAAATGGTTAATGGTAATACTTAGTCAACAAAATTTCAATTCTCTCATAGAAAATGTCCATTTGCTAGCCTAGATGAAATTATTTTTGAGAATTTACCACTGGAATAATTGTCTCGATCAATGTAGTCGGTCACTCCAGTGGTAAATTTTCAAAAATAGGCAAAATTGTCCTTACCCACTGGCGAGATCAGTTTTGGCCTGCGTGACCATTAAATCAATAAAGAATCACAGTCATAGCCCCCCCTAAAGTGAGTGTCTGCTATTTACATGTACCCGCTAGTCCCTAAGCCCCCAGAAAACTAACATGGGGTCCCACTCAGGGATTCTCATAGGGGTCTTTATGAGAGTATAGACCCCAAAATTCAGCTCGGAACCCTTCAAAAAGGTACAGTGGGTCCCATGGGAACCCTGGTAATCTTTTTATAATAGTTATATACAAAGTAGTTTTATGGGTTTTTTGCACAAAAATACCTATAAAATGGGACCGTAATTCATAATTTCATAGCCCATGGCACCCTCTAACCTTAGCAGGAATGAGAGGAACCTTGTTTAAAAGACCAGTTTGGAACCTCCAGATTTACTTAAACAGGTTAGCCCCATACTTCAGGGTGTGGAACAGGTTAGCCCCATACTTCAGGGTGTGGGTTGCCTGGGACCTCCAAAATTTCAGATGTCATGAGAAACACTGATTCACACTGATTCCACTTTTATTATTTTGTCCACAATTCAGAAGTTGTAGATACTTCTGGCAAGTGTTCTTTGTGATGTTATGTTAGACTAGAATTGTATTTAAACAGTTAATGATGAAGATTGATCAAGCAAGTCACAACCTTTGCTTATTGAATGTCTATTTTCAAGCAAACAAATTAGCATTTTTGAAAATTTACCACTGGAATGACTTGTGCCAGTCATGCCAGTGGTAAATTTTCACAAATAGTCTTCTCTTAACCTTTACTTATTGAATGTCTATTTGCAAGCTAACAGTTTAGTATTTTAGAAAATTAACCACTGAAATGACTCAGGCTCTGGCCATCAAGCCAGTGATTCCAGTGGTAAATTTTCACAAATATTCTTGTGTTGGCTGCAAATGGACATATTCCAAGACAACTGCAGAAGAAATTTTTAGCAGACCTGATTATTAACCATCTGAGTGCTGAAGTTTTGCAGACGACATATTCCAGGGATTATATCTCTGGACCAGCTAAATATTTTGAAAACAATTAGACTGAAAGTTGATGGTGGCTATGCCACCAACAACATTCAGTCAAATTGTTTTCAAAATATTCAACAGGCCCAGAGATATTGCCCGTTGAACTTATTATCTGGTGGCCATGAGAGAGATATGGGATTAAAGTGTTGTAGAAATGATCTGTTTTATTTTCTAGTCGCCCGCCTCATCTACTGCCAAATTCATGACGCACAAACTGGCATTATGGGAAGTGCTGAAAATGCTATGTTGCGATACACCACCATTGCCAATGGCAACACAGGAATATTATTAGAGCGAGGATCAACAAATCGGTCGCGCATTGCGTTGTCACTGAGCAATGTCTGCCGCTGCAAGAAGGGATTAATAATTTATGGCACCCCTGGAAGTGAATATTTTAAAATCACGAAAGCACGTTTTGTGCAAAAAATATAACGGTATTCAAATAATGGATCATGCCAATGTTTGGATTGAAGACTGTGTTGTTCAATAATCATTTGAGCGGTCTGGACTGGGATTCGCGATATTCAATTGTTTTAAATATCAGAAATGTAATTATAGAAGCCAATCACGAGAATGGATTATACTTGTAAAAAAGTTGTTAATATTAAAAATTCTAAATTTTATAATAATTTGGGGAATGGAATTTATTTAGCCGGTACTTTTGCCTATGATCATAACACATGGATATTTCGAAATAATGTTTTAGCGAAAAACGGAAAATCAGGATTAGCTGTGAAATTATCACCAGCACAGAGTTATTTCCCCTGTAAAAGTAACTTTTATATGTCTAATAATACATTTTCTTCGCAAAATACTTCAGATTATTCTTTGTTGTTGCGGATAGGGGGTCATCAACCCTGTGATAAAAATATCTTGATAGAAAATAACACGTTTTTTGAAATTCGCAATTCGCTCTTAATCTACATGGAAGGCGTAAATGGGAAATAGCGTGTGAAAGTGAAGCGGAACATTTTTGAGGATATCAATGGAACGAGACCAATCGTGTGTGATATGGATCAGGGGAAATTCACGGAGAATCGTGTTGTGTGTTGTACAGCATCATCAGGCGGAATTGTTTGTCTGAAAAGAGGGTAGGACAGGGCATAATTTATCTGGTATCGCATCTCAATTTGCTACACATATTTAGCGAGTTGCTATACATTCTGCAACACGCATAGCTGTATCTGCTATGCAAAATTTGTACACGATTGCAATTTATCATTGATTTACTTAAATTCTATCATTAGCCCTTTCAACGACAAATCCCTGAAAAGTAAATTCTTTACAATGTAAAGCATATTCTGTTGAATATTTCGAAATTAATATGACTTGAAGCCATTGTTGCCTAAGGCAGCAATGGCTTCCAGTCACATTAATTTCAAAATATTCAACAGCTATCCTGCTCTGAGATTGAGATACAGGGAACTTGTCAGTGAAAGAGATAATTGCTATATATTTTGGCAGACAACTATGTAATTTATAATTTGCATATCAATATATGCTATGCAAATATCAAATTCTAAATTATGCCCAACCATATGCTATAGCTTTAACCTAGTCACACCTACACTAGCATCTCAAAGTTAGGTGAGAGTGAAACATGTCTCTAATGGACATCGTGTGGACCATGGCAGAGTGGTGACTAAAAACAGATGGTCAGTTAAGAATTTAGTGGACCTTTCTAGTTTATTGATCAATCATATGATGTCATAATCAACTACGTGATGTGTATGCTGATGTCATTATCAATTACATCATAAATGACATACATAAGGTCGTCACGAACGCATAATTGATGACGTGTTGCCGCCACTTGTTAGATGACGACACAATCAAATATGTCACTTGTTAGACGACGACACAATCAAATATGTCACTTGTTAGCTGATGACCCAATTAAATGATCAAGACCGGTCATGAAACTGGTAACAACTACAGCTCCCATTGAAATTTCTTTTAAAATATTCAACATACCCTTGAAATTGTGATTCTGTGAAGTCAGTGTTCAGTGTTGAGATCAATTTAAATGCGTGTGTAATGTGGGCGGAGCTTAGCTAGAAATGGGCGTGCTCTAGCTAGAAATGAATCCCTCCCTTTAACCCTTGATTTGCTCAAGAAAATTTCAATATTTTCAAAGAAAATGTCAATTTGCGGACCAAGAGAAGAGTATTTTTGAAAGTTTAGCACTGGAATGACTGGCTCTGTTATTGAGCCGGTCATTCCAGTGGTAAATTTTCAAAAATATTCTTCTCTTGGTCTGCAAATTGACATTTCTGAATACCACTGCAGAGGCCGTTTTTTGCTGATATGAGTGTTAAAGGGTTAATCTGAATTATTGTAGCCCTATGTTTCTATAGATATGCAATGGTTGTCAGCGGTAACAGTTTTGTTAATCCTGGAGCTGAATTTGATGTCATTGTTTCTGCAGTCTTTGATAAGGTGAGTGCTTCACCGTAGTGTGGTAGACTTTAGAATTTCTATCTAGAAATTTAATCAGTCAATCTCTTCAATAGCCATCTTAGATGTACAAATTTGTCCAGGAAATTGTTTAAAATTATACTTATCATTTTCATCTTTGTCGATTTCAACCAGACATGAGTTGATTAGGACCAAAACAGGATTGTCAATTTTTTCGCTCTACTATATTTGACTTAGAAAAATGTTCATGAAGTTGACTACTCATTATATAGTACTGGGTCAATTCAATCAAACTTGGCTTTCCAAATATGACAGCTGATTGGCTTGAAAGTTAGATATGAGTACTTTTATTTCATCCATTGCTGGGACAAGAGAGTGAATGCATTTATAAGGGTTGTGGTGGAGTTGCATTTCTTTCTTGCAGTTTCGAATAACATATTTATAAGGGAGATAACTCCATCAGCATAATAGTATACAGATCAAGGGATATAACTCTAACACACCTATTTAGCAAATCATATGCTAGGTACATGTACGTATTGAAGATAAATATAATGTGCAAACTGTCTGAATATTCTAACTAGAACATTATATAGTATGTTTTAGGATAATCTTGATTTAATATTTTGAAAGTAATTTGACTGATTACTTATTTTTGGAATTGCATCACCTGTTTTAGTAGCTAAATTTGTTTCTCAAAATCAAAATGGTTGCTTATAGCCATATATATTTGCATGCCAAGAAAATACTATTTTTGAGAATGTACCTCTTAAATGGCTGGTTCGGTTCTCAAGCGAGTCATTTCATTGGTAAATTTTCAAAAACAGTATTCTCTTGTCATGCAAATGGGCATTTCACACACCCACTGTAGAGGCAGGTCTGGCCGGCTTTGTCATGAATGGGGTAATAGTTAATATTTTTCACAAAACTTGAAATTTGTACACAGCTTGATTATCGAGCCAGCCAGAGATAGATTTTCAAAAAGTACTTTTATCTTGACCCTGCAATTTGAAATTCTTCAAGCCTGTTTTGGTAGCTTGATAATTTAAGGGTTGTTTATCCAGGACATCTCTCCATCAAATAAAAAAATATGTGAACTCTGATATCTAAATATTTCAATTTCAGAACAACCATAGGCTGCTACTGGACAGCTGTTGATTATGATGAAACTAATTTTATTGGAAACTTGGTGTCTGTCAATATAGTTCCAAAAAAGAATTATAATACTTTAACCTGAGACAAGAACAACAAAACAATTTTAAGACTAACTTCGTTTATTTTGATGAGCTTTCACAAATAAACGTGTTTCATCAACACCAGTCATTGTCAAAATAAACTAAGTTAGTGTTAACTGTCTAACTGCTGCAAGCCACTAGACAATAATTTCAAATTTCAATGGGTAATAGCTCTGGGCATGTTGAATATTTTGAAAACAATTTGACTGAAAGTTGTTGGTGGCTAAGTCACCAACAACTCAGTCAAATTGTTTTCAAAATATTCAGAGTTAAACGACATGGAAAATGTAGTCGGCAGTAATTCCGCAGGCAGACAGTTCTAACAGTACTACCTTTGAATCAGTGTGTTTATTGTCTGGTCACGAGATAGTGCCATGATGGGCAACAGTCAGTGTGCCATTTACCCCATTTTAACACATTGAACCGTGAATTCCAAGAATCTCAATTTATCCAAAATAATACAGATTAAGCTGCTGACTATTTTGAAATTTTACTGGAGACTGTTACTACGTATTACAGGAACAGATCCCAGTCAAATTAGTTTCAAAATATTCAAGAGAATATGTATTGTAACTTTGTCAGAGACATACATTATTCAAACACCTGTGATGGAGCTACGCCATTTTTGTAACGGGCCTGTGTCATTTTGCTTGTGACGTCAGCTAAGAAGTGATCTGTATTTTATTATGATACTCTAATATAGAGATAATAAAAACATCTGCATTTCTGCTCCTGCTTCAAGTACCACTTACTCTTCAGATACTAGGCTTGCGTGATTATATGATTAAATCAAAAATTGTGATTATCTTTTAAATCATGAATTTATATGATTTAATAACTAAATAATTGAATAACTGTGAATAATTTGTTCTTCATAAAATATTGCAAAATCTGTCTTTTTGTTACTCTTTAATGAAAATTTATATTTTGCTCAGCGAATATATGTCCATTTACCGGACAAGAGAAGACTATTTTTGACAATGTATCACTGGAATGACTGGTTCAGTTATCGAGCCAGTCATTCCAGTGGTAAATTGTCAAAACTAGCCTACTCTTGACCTGTAAATGACCATTACAGAGGGCTGTTTAGGCCGGCTTCACCATGAAAGGGGTAATGCAGGTCTATATATTTTTTATTTCAAATCTTCAACATTCTTATGACTGACACAAATATATCATTAATCTCTGCTAGAAGTGTTGTTATATGCCGGTATAATCACCCTGTCTGTGTGCCGCGCTCGCATGTGCGCGTGCGTGCGTGTGTGTGTGTGCGCGGGCGCGCATGTGTGTGTGTGCGCGCGCATGTGTGTGTGTGTGTGTGTCAGTGCGTGGCATGCATGTTTCAAGCGAGATAACTAAAGTTCCAACTAATGGTCAAGGCTGATTGCGAGATGGCATTTATATTGGCCTCTTTCCTTTGGGACAGTGGTCAGGGTGGTGAGGGTGGAAGTCAAAAACTCAAATATAAATGTTTGGGGGTTTGCGATGGTGCGCTATCGGCTGCACATTTTAGTTGTAACTGTCTCGCTGCTGCAAAACACCAGACAATAATTTCAGTGAGCAAAAACTCCTGACGTGTTGAATATTTTGTAAATAATTTGACTGAAAGTTGTTGGTGGCTTAGCCACCAACAAATTTCAATCAAACTGCTTTCAAAATATTTAGCAGATCCTGTGATATAATGCTTGGAAAATGTCGTCTGCAGAATCTCAGCAGTCAGACAGTTAAATAATTAATGTTGGTTATTTTGTTGAAAAAGATGGCAGAATAATAAGTGAATTTGTCCTCTGTTTCTATTTCAGATATATCGTTCAGGTATTGTGAAATCAATGGCGCTTCTACCGGTCTCTATTTCACGAACACCGCAGAACAAAGGGAGATAACACATGTTAATGTTCGTCTTTCTACATTTTCTACCTGCGGAATAGGAATTAAGGCTCGGCTGTACAGAACAACTGAAATAATCATCCACAGATCTTCCGTTATCAGTGCAAAGGATCATGGGATACATGTGAGGGTTTTAAATAGGAACATAGTTGCTGATATTATGTTGTCGGATTCAACGATTAAGAAATCAGGAAGACGTGCTATTTCATTGGAAAGTCCAGGGGCAGTGAACTCTTCGTTACGGTTCTCTTTAGAGAATATGTTTGTTGTTAATAATCGGGATGGTATAAATTTAGATACTTACCAGAATTCGTTTGTGAATGTATCAGTCATCAAATCTGTGATATCTGGTAATCAGGGATTTGCGCTTAGTGGTAATTTCTTGCCTCGGAATCTTCTCATTGGTAAATCAAACATTTCATCCAATAGAAAAGGTATCCATATAAGGCTTTATGGGTCAGTGAATCAGAAGAACAATGTTTTATTGTTAAGTGGAAAACCAGTAAACGTTGTTGAGAATAATATCAGTGATATTTCTCTTGGTGCATATTTACATATTAACGCAGATCGATCATTCCGTAGTGAAATATCTGTTATTAATAATGAATTCTCTAACTCGTTAGCTGGAGTTAGGAATAATGATCATAACACTGGTGCTTTAGTTATAGTCACAGTGTCGCTTGATAATCTACGCATAAAGAATAATAATTTTACAAATATGAAGTTTGCTGCGGTGCGATTGGATGTTGATAAAGCTCTACGACGCGGTGTAATAGAGTGTAATAAGATATTCAACTGTAACACTGCATTGCATTTTAAAGTTAATTCTTATGAAGATTTGACTATTAGAAATAATGAGATTATACAGAATGTCGGTGATCCAGTGACTTATTTTGAAGCAGTCAATTCAAATCTACTGAGTCAAAAACCTGTTCAAATATTGAATAATAGGTTTGTGAATAATACCGTTACTACGATTTTGTTAAATTATTCATGTGTCATGTTGCATAGAAACTTGTTTAGTAATCCAGATGCTTCATACAACATTCGACTCACTCAAGGTATCGGAAATATGAGAACTTAAAGCTCAAATTCATATGATAATTGTAGTATTAATGCCACAATGAATGACTGGGGTGGGACTTCAGAACCTGTTATCGCCAAACAGTTATATGACAACAATTCTGAGGCGACATTACCTACAATTCTGTACAAACCATATTTATTACTGGGTGATATGGAGACAGCAAAATATGGAACAGAAATCGATACACAATTTATCAAATATGATCACATGATCGGAGGCATGGTTAACGGGAAGATTGTTTTTACGCCTGAGGCGAGTCCATACACAGTTACATCTGACATCATTATCGGGTCACATGACACCTTGGTTCTTGAGCCAGGTGTGGAATTAAGATTTCAAGAAAATACAGCACTTCTGGTTTATGGTATGTATACATAGTACAGATTTGAAAATATGTTTTCAATCTGTTTATCTGATTTCAGTTTTTCAACCTTTTTTACTATGAGCCGTTTTTGAAATTATGGCAATAAAATTTGACATTTGCTAATTACCAAAGCCAACTACAACGAGTTCTTCTCGAGAACCACTGGGCCGATTCAAATTATATGTGGCAGGAAGCATCCTCAGGGCATAGAGATCCAAGTTTATTCAAAGGAAGCCGAACTGCCAATTTGGCCAGTGGCCAATGTCTTAAAAAAAATCTATGAAACCGCTTGAAGGATTGATTCAAACCTCAGGAAATATCATCTATGGCAAGAGCTGATCCAAATTTGTTCAAGGGAAGTTGATTGGCCAAATACTTTGGCAGTCATCTTGGATGACCTAGTTTTCGGAAAAACAACTTCTACAGAACCGCTGAATGGATCGGGCTAAAATTTGGGAGATATGATTAAGGACTAAGGGCCATTGCAATTTGTTCAAGGGAAGTTGATGCATTAAAAAACATTGCTGCCGTGGGACAATCAAAATGTGGCATGTGTTCAAATGAAGCCGATCGGCCAATTTGTCTGGTGGCCATCTTGGAATTTGGCCGATTTTTTGAAATATCTTTAAAAATCTTCTTCACAGAAACCACTTTGGGGATTGATACAAACTTCATGAAATATGATCTAGGGCAAGAGCTTAACCAAGTATGTTCAAGGGAATTTGTTTGGCCAAATGGTTTTCGGCAGCCATCTTTGATGACCTAGTTTTTGCGAAAACGACTTCTCCAGAGCCCGCTGAATGGATCGGGCTGAAATTTGGCGGATACGATTAGGAACTATGGGATATTAAGGTTTTTTCAAGAGAAGTTGATCCGTCAAAAAACATGGCCACTGTAGACCGTGTTTGGCCGCCATATTGGATATTTTTGTTTGATGCATTTTGAAGCTGAAATTAGTTTTATATGGGTTTTGGGGTATTCTGATTTCAAATTTGCCATTTTTGAAACTGTAGGATAAACGGTTTGGCGGCCATCTTGGATCATTTTCCTGCCAAAAGCTCTCATACTAATTATAAAGCAATGGGAAATTTCAAATATCTTCTTCTCGACAGCCACCTAGCCAATTAAAGTATTATCTTTGGCAGGAAGCATCCTTAGGACATAGAAATCCATGTTTGTTCAAACGAAGCCGATCAGCCAATTCGGCCATTGGCTATCTTGGATTTTGGCCAATTTTTAGAAATCTCTTTAAAAATCTTCCCCAAAACCGCTTGGGGGATCGATACAAAACTCATGAAATATCATCTAGGGCAAGAGCTGATCCAAGGGAACTTGATTGGCCGAATAGTTGAGCGGCCATCTTGGATGAGGTTGTTTTCACAAAAATGACCTCCAGAATCACAGGACGGATCGGGCCAAAATTTGGGAGATACGGTTAGGGAGTAAGGGCCATTAAAGTTTGTTCAATGGGAAGATGATGCGTAAACACCCCCACCCCCCATGGCCGCTGTGGGCCAATCAACACGGAGCGGCCATATTGGATTTTTTTATGTAATGGATTTTGAAGCCAAAATTGGTTTTATATAGTTTTTTTGGTATGCTGATTTCAAATTTCCACTTTCGAAACTGTTGGATAAACAGTTTCGCGGCCATCTTGGATCTTTTTCCCACCAAAAACTCCCATACTAAAGCAATGGGCAATTTTAAATGTCTTCTTCTGGAGAACCCCTTTACCGATTTCAAGTATATTTAGCAGGAAGCATCCTTAGGCTATAGAGATGCAGGTCAGTTCAAACAAAGCCAATTGGCCAATTTGCCCAGCAGCAAACTTGGATTTTGGCTGATTTTTAGAAATAGCTTTGAGAAGTGAAACCACTTGGTGGATTTATGTGAAACTCACAAAACTTCATCTAGGCCAAGAGCTGAACCACATTTTGTTAAAAGAACTGATGGGTTGATTTGCTTGGCAGCCATCTTGGATGACCTAGTTCTTGTTGCAATTCTGGCTAAACCTTAGGATTCTACTTAGGCGTGATGATCTTTCTAGTTGAAATGCCTATGTACATGTACCAGGTGAGCGATAGAGGCTCTTTGGTCCTCTTGTTATTTTCAGGCATTCTGGTGTGAATATGCACCTTTAATATTGAATCGTCTAAATTCACGATTTAGAAAATCTCGAACTTCGATTTAATCACATAATCGCACACAAGCATACCGCAGAACATTATAAGATTTGATTGATGTATATGTAGAGGATCTCGCACAAGTTCCCATTTCATACAAAATTTATCACACAAGTTTAGTAAGACCTCATTTAGAATGCGCTTTAGCGAGGGTGAAATGGGATATTACTAAACTCATGTGATAATTCACCTTTCCAGAGTATCCATCATCTGACCTCGTATGACGTCATAATCAGCTCAGCGCGTGTATGATTATGTCACAATCATTACATCACAAAGTGTTCCATATAGACCATCATCAAATCTCAGAGTCTGACACGTTGTATAAATTGTATGTCTTTGTAATTCTTTGCTATTTAATAAACATACTCTTGAATATTTTGAAACTAATTTGACTGGGCTCTGTTGCTGCCTTAGGCAGCAATGGCATCCAGTCCAATTAGTTTCAAAATATTCAACAGCTTACCTGTGTTGTTTTTTGGAAATTGATAGTCAAGGTGTTCAGAGATCGATCGATTCCAACACGAGTGAAGTGTGGGTGGAGCTTAGCTAGAGATGGGCGGGGCATAGCTAAAGCCGGAAAGGTCCATTTGATATGAAATGGCAACAGGTGTGAAACTCTTTTCACATCAAGAGAATTTACCAAGTTTGGAATCACTGGCCGAATAAATCAAACAAGTTATTCCAGCCGTAGATGCTAAAAATAGTCTCTTCCCTAAGCAAAAATCCCTAGATTTTCTTGACCAATTTTAGTAACGGATTAAGGGAGGTAACTCAACAACATGAAAATTTGGGTTTTGAGAGTTACCTTCCTTGAGTAAATATATTTATGTCCAAGGGCGATAAAAGCTGGATTTTGAGATCGATTCAGCTCCAACACAGATATTAGGCGTCACAATTATTTACACAGAAGAGACAGACAGATGAATGGTTAGTGAGTGATCTGTAAAACCCAGCTGAAATAAAATTTCAAACTATAGCACTGGCTGAAGAATTGACAACATTGACCTACTTTTGCTATGATGCATCCATACTGTAGATATGGATAGATGGAATAGCTACCATCTGATCCGCTAATGTCTGTGGATGCCCTATAACCTCACCGATACCATCTTCGCCCCTCACGAATATAGGCACAATCCTCATGCAACCATATTTGCAAAAGAGTCAGAGAGACGGACAGATATGAAGGCATGTTGGACAGACGGACGGACGGATATTATTCTCATTATACTTGGAACATATGTGGAACATCATGTAACCTTTATGAATTAAAATCACAGCTCATGTGCATCAAGGTGTATTTACGTCAAGCTGGGAATGCTAAGATATAGGACGTAAGATGAATTTTGAAATGAGAGAGCTGACTGATGTTGGGATAATGCAAGCAATAACAGAAAGTTGTTGCTGCAACCAACAGCAATCAGTTTCCAAGAGATTATACTGTAATTGAATTAAAACGGAGGAAAATTGTGAGGATTGGAAACACAATTGTGAGTGTGTCTGAAATTCAATAAAAGGAGAACTTGTCACAAGACATCATAAGACCAAAGTCACGAGGACATTGTTTGGTAGTCATGCAATAACTAAAGAGGATCCTTTTCAGTCCATTTGCGGGCCTGCTTAAAGCATTGGCAAATTGTGGATAGTACGTTTTGGCGCCTGACATCAGTTTGTTAAGCACTTCAACTTCTCAATACCACTCAGAAATTTATATTAAATTCTGAAAATAGAATTTGATAAGTGGAATCAACACTTAAGATTGGTGGTGCAATATTCTATATGAGCCACAAAACGGTTGGAAGCCAGCATTCAGTAAAACTCTTCTCAAGACGGTGCACAACTTTTGTATGGATGAAGGGATCCCAGGAGTTGTAAACACTGGCAGTCATGGGCCGTTGGCATCATTCAGGAATAGTGGAAGAGCGGACTGGAACACATTCTCCTGGTATAAATATGAGCGACCATGAAGGGAAAGCAAGTCTATTAATTTTTTATCTTAAACTAAATTCTAAATTCTCGCAATAGATTGTTGCTCTCTCAGTCAGGCTAGATAGCTTAAGCATTAAGTTTGAATCTTTATCTTTATCTTATTTAAAGACTTAACATATTCAGTGAAAACATTGTAAAAAGTCAGTAACCCGTTATCCAGAAAGAAATAATAATCTGAAATTTAGACAACGCGTTTCGAGTTTCATTTCAATCATCACCTCGGAAGTGCAAGAGGAGAAGGCAACTTTCTTCCCGAACCTGAACAACCTTGACCCTGACCCTTGTGGGGTCACGAAATCTTCAATACATGTATCAAGTGAAAAATCGAGATAAAAAGTCTTGGACAGACACTCTGACCAGATAAAACCGACAAAAAGTAAGATTATAAGACAGCTGTTATGCCTAGTGATAGCAGAATATGGGCTAATTATCATTATATTTTAAAAGCTTCAACTGTATGAACCCAAAAGCCCAAATCCTTGTACATGTATGAAACATCATGTATAACGAAAACTATTCTGGTAAAAAATTTGAAGCTAATTTACGTGGAAGCTGTTGATGCATACATGTTTGTCAGCAACAGCTTCCTGGTAAATTAGTCTAAAATACTAAACAGCTGGCTTATGAAGTTACCTTGAAATTCTGGGAATTTAGGGTTCAAAGGGTTTAATAATTAGTCTAATGCTTTACACGTTGTTGTAAATGTGTCTCACAGACTTATTTTATCAGCTTTTCACTACAATGAAAATGCTATGAGAGAGCAAGCTTTCACTAAAGATGGTACAGCCAGATACAGAATTGAATTTCCAAAGTACAAGCATGGGGAACACACAGTCAAGACAGTTATGGTATCTTGCACTTACAGTGAAGAGTGGGGTAAGTGAAGACAATCTGTTCTAAATAAAGAGTGTGGTAAGTGAAGACAATTTGTTCTAAATAAAGAGTGTGGTAAGTGAAGACAATTTGTTCTAAATAAAGAGTGTGGTAAGTGAAGACAATTTGTTCTAAATAAAGAGTGTGGTAAGTGAAGACAATTTGTTCTAAATAAAGAGTGTGGTAAGTGAAGACAATTTGTTCTAAATAAAGAGTGTGGTAAGTGAAGACAATTTGTTCTAACTAAAGAGTGTGGTAAGTGAAGACAATTTGTTCTAAATAAAGAGTGTGGTAAGTGAAGACAATTTGTTCTAAATAAAGAGTGTGATAAGTGAAGACAATCTGTTCTAAATAAAGAGTGTGGTAAGTGAAGACAATCTGTTCTGAATAAAGAGTGTGGTAAGTGAAGACAATCTGTTCTAAATAAAGAGTGTGGTAAGTGAAGACAATTTGTTCTAGATAAAGAGTGTGGTAAGTGAAGATAATCTGTTCTGAATAAAGAGTGTGGTAAGTGAAGACAATTTGTTCTAAATAAAGAGTGTGGTAAGTGAAGACAATCTGTTCTGAGTAAAGAGTGTGGTAAGTGAAGACAATTTGTACTAAATAAAGAGTGTGGTAAGTGATGATAATCTGTTCTGAATAAAGAGTGTGGTAAGTGAAGACAATTTGTTCTAAATAAAGAGCGTGGTAAGTGAAGACAATTTGTTCTAAATAAAGAGTGTGGTAAGTGAAGACAATTTGTTCTAAATAAAGAGTGTGGTAAGTGAAGACAATTTGTTCTAAATAAAGAGTGTGGTAAGTGAAGACAATTTGTTCTAAATAAAGAGTGTGGTAAGTGAAGACAATTTGTTCTAAATAAAGAGTGTGGTAAGTGAAGACAATCTGTTCTAAATAAAGAGTGTGGTAAGTGAAGACAATCTGTTCTAAATAAAGAGTGTGGTAAGTGAAGACAATTTGTTCTAACTAAAGAGTGTGGTAAGTGAAGACAATTTGTTCTAAATAAAGAGTGTGGTAAGTGAAGACAATTTGTTCTAAATAAAGAGTGTGATAAGTGAAGACAATCTGTTCTAAATAAAGAGTGTGGTAAGTGAAGACAATCTGTTCTGAATAAAGAGTGTGGTAAGTGAAGACAATCTGTTCTAAATAAAGAGTGTGGTAAGTGAAGACAATTTGTTCTAGATAAAGAGTGTGGTAAGTGAAGATAATCTGTTCTGAATAAAGAGTGTGGTAAGTGAAGACAATTTGTTCTAAATAAAGAGTGTGGTAAGTGAAGACAATCTGTTCTGAGTAAAGAGTGTGGTAAGTGAAGACAATTTGTACTAAATAAAGAGTGTGGTAAGTGAAGACAATCTGTTCTGAATAAAGAGTGTGGTAAGTGAAGACAATTTGTTCTAAATAAAGAGCGTGGTAAGTGAAGACAATTTGTTCTAAATAAAGAGTGTGGTAAGTGAAGACAATTTGTTCTAAATAAAGAGTGTGGTAAGTGAAGACAATTTGTTCTAAATAAAGAGTGTGGTAAGTGAAGACAATTTGTTCTAAATAAAGAGTGTGGTAAGTGAAGACAATTTGTTCTAAATAAAGAGTGTGGTAAGTGAAGACAATCTGTTCTAAATAAAGAGTGTGGTAAGTGAAGACAATCTGTTCTAATTAAAGAGTGTGGTAAGTGAAGACAATTTGTTCTAAATAAAGAGTGTGGTAAGTGAAGACAATTTGTTCTAAATAAAGAGTGTGGTAAGTGAAGACAATCTGTTCTAAATAAAGAGTGTGGGAAGTGAAGACAATTTGTTCTAAATAAAGAGTGAGGTAAGTGAAGACAATTTGTTCTAAATAAAGAGTGTGGTAAGTGAAGACAATTTGTTCTAAATAAAGAGTGTGGTAAGTGAAGACAATTTGTTCTAAATGGTGTGGTAACTGAAGACAATTTGTTCTAAATAAAGAGTGAGGTAAGTGAAGACAATTTGTTCTAAATAAAGAGTGGTATAAATGCCATCAATGCAATGAGCACATTCAATATCATCCAAAACTATATTGATGGAATTTCACAATAATTTGTAGGTGGGTCACCATGACATTGACCTTTGACATTCAAATCAATTCAATTTGTCGAAACTCTCCAGCATTCTCACACGAGTATAGTGAAAATCCCTTCATATCATTGTGTGAAGTAGAATTTGAGTTACCATCAGGACACACAACATATTGCAATTAATTGGGCCATATTTCTTCGACATAATCATGAAGATTTGACATTCTGACCATAAAATCAACACTAATCATCATCCCATAGAGCAACCTCCTACCCAAGTTTGCTGAAGATGGAACAGATTACTAGCAATTGATATGGGAGTATCTTTAACTGATTAACTATCACACACCAGAAGCGGCAATTCTTTATGATGTCAGGAATAGTCTCTTGTATATTTTGAAAATAATTTGACTGGAAGCTCTTGCTATATACATGTGTGGCAGCAACAGGTTCCAGAACTTTGAATTAGATTCAGGATATTCAACAGCTTTCATGTAGTAGTTTTAAAATTGAGAAGGGTTAAATAGTGTGTTCATTCTTTTTCAAGGGTTTTGATGAGAATTATAACTATTTGTTAGTCATGTACACATAATGCGCAATACACATCATTTGATTGATTCCAGGCAATACCAGGGCTCCAGATAATTTTCCCAGTATTTACTATGAACTTCTAGGGATCTGAAGTATATTTAACCCTTTACTAGTCAAACCGACCAAAAACATGCCTCTGCAGAGGCCTTAATCGTCTGACTGCTGGGTTTTTGTGAACAACATATTTCAGGGCTTAGTCTCTGAACCGGCTAAATATTTTGAAAACAATTTGACTGAAAGTTGTTGGTGGCCTAGCCACCATCATTTTCACATCAAGAGTATACTTACCACCCTGATACTTCACATTTCCTAAATATTGACCTAGCTTCAATAATACCCAGAATTAAAAAGAAACCGCCCCCACTGGGCAGGTTACACAACTGACAGTCCAGCGGATGTGCACCCCAAACTCGCACATGCGCGGGGCTGACTCATTCTCTTCTTAAAATATTGACCTGCCATTGCAACACGCTTTTTAGCCTTGCTTTTGCTTTCTGTCTTTTTGAAGCTTTGAGTTGTTTTGCAACTTGTTTGACTGTTATATTAGTATGTCTGACGCTGCCAAGTCGCCGAAGGATGCTCCCGGTCCTAGCCATCAGGTGTACTTTAGTAAATTTATTGATAGAAATTTGTGTGTTGACTCGGATGGTATTTATGTCTTTATTAGGCTAGCTCTTTGATGGGGGAGGCCTATATATTAGCTAACGCATGTTGTGTTTTAGACACATGAGCTGATATTTGAAGGGTATCCTTTTATTTAAACAATATTTATACTTGGTTTCTGGGTCCTTCTTTTTTATTATGAGTTTGCTGAGGGAGAGATTACCATAAGAAGTAATTTCTCCGCATTCTCCCCCCACCACAGGGGTTTTGGACTCTGGATCAGGTATTCCTGTGTTGTTTATCAGACTTCACTCATCCTCAGAAGTCATCTTATGAGGTTATTTAGGAGAGAAAATTTCAGTCATTTTATTTCTAAATATTTTAGAAGGTTTTTGACTGAGTGTTGAGTGATTTATCTCTCTTGATGGTTTGCATAGGTTCATTGTGTTTATAAAGTTCAATTACTAAAGAGTCTGTGTTTAGAACTGTGAAGTCTAAAGCAGTTTGCCTCTCAAGTATTCAAGTTCAAATTCTTATGTCTAAAAGAGTGACCCTTGTCTTCTTATAGAAGTATAACAAGGTTTTAGGATTTGTTTACTTTTTGTCAGGCCTATAGTTTTTTCTATGGGCCTGGCTTATCTTTCATTTGATGGTCAAAAGTTTTCCTTACGGATCTTATTAGCCTTCTGCAATTGGTTTTTTGGTTTGTCATAACTAAAAAACTAATTGTTTCCATTTGTGTCTTTTCAGAGGGTTATTGAGAACAAATGCCCTTCCTGCCACCGTTTTGTGAAGGCCCGCTTTCTCCCTCATGACTGCACTAGGTGCAGTACGTGCGGGCCTCTTCTAAATTGGCATGTGTGTGAGTCATGGCCGGTGGAGGTTTTAACTGATTTTCTAAATCAGCAGGTAAAGGACCGGGCGGCAGACGAGAAGAGGTGTCTGGAAAAGGAGTGTAGTAAGAAGAGGAAGGCGTCCATGCCAGACATGGAGGCCTTCCGTCTTGAGATGATGAGAGAAATGAAGAAGACGATCACGGATCTTGTCCCGGAGTTGCTTCGCAGCTTGCTTCCCGGGTCAAGTTCGTCATTGTCCTCTTCATTTGCTCCGGGACAGAGTGTTCCCGTCTCTGGGTCTGGTTCTCTTAGCAAACCAGTTTTCGTTATAGACCCAGAGACAGCTCCCATTGGTCCGGCGCTGAGGCTTGCCTCGCCCGTGGACCTGGGAGAGAAAGCCATGGCCTCGGGCGCTCGCTTATCGAGTGCTTTACAGCAGCCTACGGCTAAGGGTATCAGCGCCTCACACGATAACCCTCCTGCCCAGGCCGAGCTTGATCCCTTTTCAAGCTTGGCATCTAATCTTTCTGGGCAGGAAAAAGAGGACACTGTTATGGCCTACCGGGGCCCATGGGTGACCTTTTCCATGGGACTACTTCTTCGGGAGTGGGTTTCACGGCTCAACGGCTAGGCTGGCTAGGAGCCGATGGCCGTCCATACTGTATCCCTCGGCTTGCCGAGAGTTACTGTGAGGAAGGCCTGGACTGTGACGTCATGTTTTTAGCCTCCAATGACGCCGTAGATCCGGCACCTGGAATAGCCACGGCGCAAGCCATGCCTTCCCTTGCGGGTCTGTATGGCTTCCCTGGCTTTCCAGGAGTATCTTCAGCTCCGGCCATTACTCCACCAGTGAATGTGGTTGAGGACGATGAAGGCCCTAGGCTCGTCGAACATTCACAGGTGGCCACCAAGCAAGACTGGCTGGATGCTTGCCAATGGCTGGTGAACATCAAGCCAGAACTCCAGGTGGATCCACCGACTTCCCAGCGGGACCAGCGCCCGTGGTTGGGAGGGAAACCGGTGATGAGCACCATGCCATCTCTGCGGTATGCGGAGCATATCGTTGATATGTTCGCTGCAGCAGAGACGTCCATTCTGCCGAAAGAATGCCTTGCGAAGGCCCCCGCGTGAGGTGGCACGGCGCTGCCGTATTAGTTCTGATTTATATCAGAGGTATGGCATCGTTCCAAAGCCTTGCACGGATGACCATGCGGCTTTGGGCGAAGACACGCAGCCTGGGTCCCAGTCTGACACGGGACCCTTGTGAGCTAGCGCTCTGCGCAATGCTAATTCCGCGCTGCGGGACATGGAGGAAAGTACGAGAGGAGCCATCTCGGCTCTCGCACATTTCCCAGCTGCTACAGGGGGTAGTAGCAGCATCCGTGGCCCGCCAAACTTCTCCTCTTGCAGTCCAGAGAGCCATCCAGGATGGCATTAACCTGGCTCTGGACTGAATGATGAGATCCGTAACCAGGAGTTTATGGGCGGGGCGGGGCACACATTTGCCCTTGACAATTTGTGCCCCTCGCAGGACCTGTACAATCGGCTTCTTCGGACGCCGATGGCAGGTCCAGGGTTGTTTGGAGGTGAAGGATGTCTGCACCTCCAACAAACCACAAACCTGGTGAACAACCAGAGGGCACTGCGAGAGCAGTTTGAAGTGCTCCGCAGGGAGCGTGTTCGAGCAGCGCCCCCTGCCTTCCACCCTCAGCAGGCTAGAGGTGGTGGTAGCCTTGTCAGAGGCCAACCACCTACGCAGCGTTGGCCACGGCAATGACAGCGTAAGCCAGCTAGGGGGGGAGCACAGGGTCCTCCAGCACAACCCGCCAGACAGCCTGCATACCGAGGTGCGCGTGGCGCTGGTCGTGGGAGCCGAACCTGATGGGGCACCTCTCAGGAAGACCACACCAGTGCTGCTAGGACAGCCACCAGAGACAGGGCTTCTCTTGCACTTCTCGGGTCCACCTCAGTCCTTAGGTGCACCCGTGGGGGGCCGTCTGGCCTTCCACATGCAAGAGTGGGAGCGGATTACTCAGGACCGCTCAGTCTTGCGATGGCTTTCAGTCGTTTACCATCCCGACTGGATTTCAAATCAGCCATCGCGCCTGTCTGGTTCCGATCTGGACTCAAAATCCAAGAGATCTAGATCAACGGTTGTATATAGAGGAAGAAATTCAATCCCTCATACTAAAACATGCTATTAAACCGGCACAAAAATGTCCGGGTTATTATTCAACCGTGTTCCTACTGACAAAAAGCACTGGAGGGTGGAGACCAATTCTCAACCTCGAACCTCTCAACAGGTTTATCCTCACACCAAGTTTCAAAATGGAAACTGCGAGAACAGTGTTAGCAGGATTGAGGAAGGGAATGTGGACAGCATCGATAGATCTAAAAGATGCCTATTTTCACATTCCCATTGCGAAGAGCTTTCGTCGGTTCCTGAGATTTGCATTTCAGGGCCGCCAATGGGAATTGATGGTTCTCCCATTTGGTATATCGAGGGCTCCTCGGGTCTTCACTCGAGTGGTCCAAGCTGTGACATCATACCTCCGCAGGAGACACATAGCAATCCACACATACATAGACGACTGGCTGTTAAAGGCACACACTCAAGAAAGTCTATCAGCAAATCTGGAGATAGTTTTGAAAACTCTTACAGATCTAGGCTGGATAATCAACTTTCAAAAGTCAGAGCTGACTCCATCCCAGAAGTTTGTTTACCTGGGCATGTTCTTCGATCTAGAGATAGGATATGTTTATCCATCTCAAGAGAGAGTAGAAACACTCATCTCAGTCATTCAGTCAGTGTGCAACAGTTGTTATGTCCTGGCACGGGTCTACTTGAGAATGTTGGGGTTGATGGTTTCTTTGGAACCAGTCATTCCTCAGGCAGCCTTATGCCGGCGGCCGATCCGATTATTTCTCATGACACAGTGGAGCCAGAGTACGGCTTTCCTGGACTCAAAAGTGTCAGTGTTGGAACCTCTTATTCACCACCTTCAATGGTGGATGAAGAGAGAAAATCTCCTGGCGGGGGTGACGTTGTCACCTCCCAACCCTCAGTTAACGATGTACACAGATGCATCAATGGAGGGATGGGGAGCTTGCCTGGAAGAAAACAAAGTATCAGGGCTTTGGAATCTGGATCAGTCAAGAGAACATATCAATCTGCTGGAAATGTGAGCAGTAGTCTTAGCCTTGGATCACTTCCTAGAGAAGGTCAAGGGCAAGAGTGTTCTGGTTCGATCAGACAATACAACAGTAGTGACTTACATAAACCGCCAGGGCGGAACAAAGTCGCCCAGTCTCTGTATGATGACGTGGAAACTGCTTTGCTGGTGCCTAGATCATGGGATTTCCCTGAAAGTAGTTCATATTCCGGGAAGGCTAAATCTATTAGCAGACTCATTGAGCCGAAGAATAAGCATTCTTCCCATGGAATGGCAACGAAATTAATGTGTGGCAGATCGTCTGTTCGACCACTGGGGGAAACCCAACATAGATTTATTCGCAACGAAGAAGAATGCAAAGATGACGACGTACGTCTCTCCGATTCCAGATCCAAGCGCTTTCGCAACAGATGCGTTAGCTATCAGCTGGGTGAGTATGTATGCATACGCATTCCCTTCAGCAATTCTGATTCCAAAAATTCTTCAGAAAATCAGACAGGAGGAGTGCCAAGTGCTTCTGATCGCCCCAAATTGGCCAAGCCGATCATGGTATACGGATCTGCTGGACCTTCTGGTCTGCAATCCGGTTCCTCTGCCTCTGATGGACAATATTATCTTCCAGGGCAAGAACCTTCACAACAATCCGTCAATGTTCCAATTGACTGCATGGATGTTGTCAAGGAATCTAGAATTAAGGAGGGTTTTTCTGAGCAAGCAGCCATGTTCATGGCAAAATCCAGGAGGGGGTCAACCTCCAGAGCATATAATTATAAAATCAACAGATTTGCAGAATGGTGCTCAAAAAGATGTATTAATCCAATGGATTCATCTATTCAGGTAGTAGCCGATTTCCTCTGTCACCTGTATGATGCCTATAGCCTCAAGCCTAACTATTGCTGGCTATAAGTCAGCTTTGATGACAGTTATCCCTTGTTTGGCTAATAGGGGAAGTGATGAAGTAAATATTTTAAATACTTTAATCAAAGGCATGGGCAATCTAAGACCAAGGAATCCCCCAGTGATTCCGTCTTGGAGTTTATCACTAGTGCTTCAGGTGCTAGCTGATAGGCCGTTTGAACCACTAAGCTCCATTTCTATGAAACTGTTAATGCTTAAAACTGTATTTTTAATTGCTGCGGCCTCGGCTAGGCGTAGGAGTGAGATTCATGCCTTGTCAGCCGAGGCAGACCGTTTTGTGGTTACAGGGGAAGGCCTTAGGCTTCTACCCAGGATAAATTTCATGGCGAAGAACCAGTCTGAAATATCCGGGTCAACCGATAATTTTACCAGCTTTGACTGGGTTTGATCCTAATTCAAAACTATGGTGTCCAGTCCGAGCATTAATCTGGTACAAACAACGTACTCAAGATTGGCGGACGGACCCAACAGCGTTATGGTTGTCATATATTGAGCCCCATGGCAGGTCATCAAAGGACACCATTTCCAGGTGGATTGTGGAGTGTATTCAATTTTGCCATAAATCCGCCGCCGGTAAACAAGTTGACATGGCCAAGGCTCACAGTGTCCGAGGTGTAGTGGCTTCCACTGCCCTATTTAATTGGGTTCCTGTGGATGACATGTCAGTAGCTCAGTGGCACTATGAGTCAAGTTTTACCGACCATTATCTCCATGACACCTCGAATCCTCTCGCCTTATCGATTTTAAAGAGCTAATCTGGGTGTACATATTTTGATGAGGTATCCTCATTTTTTTATATATTTCACATTTAATCAATGGAAACATCTACTTTATGGGCTGCATCAGTCTTCACCAATGGGGAGATGATGACAGCACCAGTCTTCCACAAGGTCAGTCTTGTGTGTGTTGTCCATGGTTTTTTGTAATGTCACGTGACCCTTCGTTATTAATATGGTAATGGTACGTGTTTTATGTGGTTCATTATTGAGAGTATACGAAAATGAAGCCTTTTCGTTTAATGTCCTATAGTACATGGCACTTGTATGTAGAGAGCGTATGGGACATTGAGGTCATTCAGTCTTCCTCCCAGGAGGAGGGAGGGGGGGGAGCGCATATGACTTTTGGTCATCTCTCAGCCATCGGTTTGTGTTAGCCGATGTTTTCCTTTCTATTCCTGATTGTGTTTCCACACAATTTCAGAAGTTTAAGTGCCTTAATCGCAGAAAAGCGTATAGGGATGAGCTGGTCTTTTGACCTCGCCTCCCTCCCGCCGAACTCACTGACAAATTCTGGCAATATCAAAGAGTATTAGGGAGGTAAGTATACTCTTGAAGTGAAATAAACGAAATCACGGATTTCTTTTTTCACGAGAGAGTTGATACTTACCTCCCTAATATGGACCAGGCCTCCCCGCCCAACTGAGGCTCGGTCTTCAGGCTCTTATTATGTTGCATGTGTGTCAGCCAATAAATTAGTCAGAGGAAGTACTAGTCGGCGCATGCGCGGTGGTGGGGCTGGCATCCGCCTGACTGACTTCTGACTACCTGCCCATAAGGGGCACCTTTCTTTTTAAATCTGAGTGTTTTATTAAGTGAAAGCCGATATTTAGCAATATCAAAGCGTATTAGGGAGGTAAGTATCAACTCTCTCGTGAAAAAAGAAATCCGTGATTTCGTTTATTTTAAAACATAATCACGACTTTCGATTTAATCACATAATCGCGCAAGGCTACTAGTCGGCGACTAGCTGTATGGAGTTGTAGGGAGTTGCATTGAGGTGTTCTGACTTGTAAGGAGTTGAGACGTCTTATGTACACTGGAAAAAGACAGCGATTAGTCGCCGACTCATTCATACGCTTGTCAGTTGTGAGTTGTAAGTAGTTCCTTATTTAAGGGCTTTATTTATTAACCCATCCATAGAGATGATTTGGTTATGCACTTTGCAGGATACATGCTTCAAACAAACTACATTTTTATTATTTTAAAGAACGAATAGCATCAGCATCGATCCATGGACATATATTTTCTAAACTGTGAGTGCCGAGTCGAATATTTAAAATGAGATTCCTGGATAAAAAACTGTCTTTTGAGACAGGTGTTTTCTTAATAGATGATCAAATGTCTTGCATAATTTGATTTAGTAATTGCATGAAGTGGTCCTTTAAGTCAGGTGGACTCTTAATAGAGGCGGTCTTTGTAACAGGATTAGCTTTATTATCAAATAGTATTATAAAATATTGTTGATTATATAGGCATAGAAAATGGACCTTTCCCGTGTTAGCTATGCCCCGTCCACCTCTAGCTAAGTTCCACCCATACCTCGATCATCGTGTACTGACTATCAATTTCCAGAAAACTATACAGATAAGCCATTAAATATTTTGAAACTAATTTGACTTACAATTTGTGCAACATGTCAGACTATTAAGCACTAAAGACGGACTATTTCGAATCTTTCATGATGTCATGATTATGACGTCAGCATGCACTTCACATATGACATCATATGATTGAGTGAGGAAATGGATTCATGAATTGCATGAGGTGGTCTTTTATGTCAGGCAGACACTTAATAGAGGCAGTCTTTGTAGCAGGAGTAACTTTATTATCAAATAGTATTCTAAAATATTGTTGAGTATAGGCAAATGTGACCAGTGTCTTAGAACACATGGAATTGCTACAGCCATAGCATTCCTACTGTACTGTGAGGTCAGCCTCATAGTTCCATGAATTCTCATCAAAAACGCATCCAATGCTGGATATACATTGTAGTCTTCTTGACAAGAAATTCACCTTTCCAGAGTATCCATCCATCAGCTGACCTCGTATAACATCATAATCAGATCAGCACGTGTATGATGATGTCACAATCATTACGTCACAAAGGGTTCCAAATCTCAAATACCCTGACACGTTGTATGGATTGTATGTCTTTGTAATTGTTTGCTATTTAATAAACATGCTGATGAATATTTTGAAACTTTTGACTGGGCGCTGTTGCTGCCTTAGGCAGCAACAGCACCCAGTCAAATTATTTTCAAAATATTCAACAGCTTACCTGTGTGTTCTTTTTGGAAATTGATAGTCAGGGTGTTCAAAGATCGATCGATCCCAACACGAGCGAGTTGTGGGTGGAGCTTAGCTAGAGATGGGTGGGGCATAGCTAAAACCGGAACGGTCCATTGGCCGACCAGTTGGCGCTAATCTAATGGTGTATAGTTTTACACTGACTGAAAATTGGGGTTAATCGGCCGATGAGCGCTGATTACAAAAAATGAATCGACAGACCGCGATGTCAGGGATGATCGCGTGGTGCATGGCCTGACAGAATTGACTTGACTATCCTGTCTTGATCTGTATGGTGGCCATGAACTCGAGTCTGACAAATTAAATCATCAGCATTTATGCGGCCAATCAAGAATTTACATTTTGTCACGTGAAAATAATCAGTATTTCAAGATGGCACATGTATCTGAATTATACCTTCTTTCTTTGACTACTTTGACTATCCTACATGAGGCAGACATGTTTTTCCTTGCCTCAAGTAGCTTTCCTACTTGCTGTTAAATAGAACTGGGAATGCTGACTCCATGTTTCAACAAGTTCTCTATCTCAATTTCTGACATGTTGTTGTTATTGTTATTGTTATTGTTGTTGTTGTTGTTGTTGAGCTTACATCTTACACTGGCAGTCAACAGGAAATTAATTGTGGGTGTACCCAGCTAAGATAACTCTGGTTACGTTTTGAGCATTTCAGGATCGATTTACTTTGAACCTTAAATTCTCAGAATCCCATCTTCAAGGTAAGCTGTTGAACATTTTGAAACTAATTTGACTGGGTTAAAATTAGTTTCAAAATATTCAACATATTGTTTTTAAATATTAAATCCATCAAAGACCTACAATTCGTACACATGCCAGATCTTTAGATGTTCATGACGGAGATAGATATGTCATTCATTATGTATTTTATTGTGACATCAACGTACATTGATTATGGTGTCATATATTTGTGTGAAAAATTGGATCCATCCATTGTATATCATGTTCCTGTAAATATATGTAACTTCCCCTGGTTAACGGTAGGCAGTTACTCAAACCTGGGTCTCAAAGGTGGAGCTTAAAAGTTGTTATATATATACGCTGATATACAACTGGTTGGCATGACGAGTTGGACAAACAGTCGTTATATGTACGCTCATACTCAACTCGTTGGCGACTTGTCTGTAACAGGTTGGCAACTAATCAATCAAATAGTCATAGTTATATGTACGCTGTGCATAACACTAATCAACAAGTGTGCATGCTTGGACACGCGCATGCTTAGAAAGATGTGCGCACCAATACACGAATTGGGTATACCAGATGGACGGATCTAGATGGATGGAATTGTCCTCACCAAGAATTCCCTCCTCTCCTAGACAACCTACGCAGAGCATTGCATTAATGTTTTCATCAATGAATTCCCCATATATCAGATTCAAGACAATACTGCATGAAGCCGCAGAATATTTTGAAATTAATATGACTGGAAGGTATTGCTGCCTTATTAAGCTCAAAATATTTCACAGAATATGTTATGCATCTGAAAGAGTGTACATTTTTTGTGTCGCCTGCGAAGCAGAAAAAGCTAGACATAGGTATCACTTCTGACGGCGACGGCGTCAACATTAAGGTTCTGCGTTTAGCAAAACTTCTCAGCTTATATTTCAGGATTGGTTAAGCCTATTGCAACTAAACTTTGATATATGGTTACCTATAATAATAGGAAGCAGCATAATGATGTTGGGGTCATGTGGTCAAGGTCACTGTGACCGTGATACAGAACTCTGCTTTTTCAACATTAAGTTTTTACGTTTAGCAAAACTTTTCAGCTTATATTTCAGGATTGGTTAAGCCTATTGCAACTAAACTTGGGTACATGGTTACCTATAATGATAGGAAGCAGCATGATAACATTGAGGGCAGAAGGTCAAAGGTCAAGGTAACTGTGACAAACAGGAGACAGGCGAGACATTTAATTCCACAAAATTCTTGTTTAGGGATTTGTGGGTGAGAGTTAACATTTTCTAAACACATTGTGGAGATGAAATTATCATATGAAAACTAAATATGCAGGAGTTATGGCCAGAATAATTATAAAAGGTGGGACTTTCTTTCTAGTCACATAGCCAAGCTACCCACAAATTTCAATGTGCATGCTCAAAGTAGTTGTTAAGATATTGGCTGAATAATAAAATCGGAACATGGTCCGACAGATGGATTGATAGATGGATTAATGATCTGAACGTTCCTTGTTATTGGCACAGCCACATTGTTAACACTCTGGTTTATCATAATGAGTATACTCCAAATAGTCATTAAATCAAGAAACAATATGTACATGTGAAAGCACACACTGGTGAACGGATGGACATATGGAGAGACAGACTGTCCCCAAAATAAAGCGGCCGTGGTCAACATATCGTCGCATTTGCCTTATTACTTTAGACTAGTGAAAGGAGAAGTCAGGTTATACATTATGCACACATTCATAGGTGGGGATGTGTATATATTAGTGTGCAGTCTTCTTCTTCTTCTTTTCGTTCGCTGATCATACCGCCAGTCATGTAAGTGACTATCGACATGATCATAAGCGTTAAGTGCGTGGATCCATGGTTTATTAGAGTGCGCCATGCGGCCTGGAACCTCCGTCTTCAGCACTCGAGGTTTCTGTCAGGGTTACCTCACCCTTACCTCCTTTAGTCGCCTTGTACGACACGCAGAGGATACGGAAGGTGTATTCTAAGCCCCACCTACAGGGCAATTAGTGTGCAGTGAAGGTAAACGAAGATTTTCATGCATACGCCAGTAGACCTTTCCATGTTTAGCTATGCCCCGCCCATCTCTATCTAAGTTCCACCCACCACTTCACCGTGTTGGGATTGATTGATCCCTTAGTGCCCTATCAATTTTCTGAAAACTATACAGGTAAGCTGTTGAATATTTTGTAACTAATTCGACTTGGTGCTGTTGATGCCTATGGCAGCAAATAGCGCCCAGTCAAATTAGCTCCAAAATATTCAACAGAATATTTATTAAATAGTAAAGACACAACTCATACAACAACGCATAGGCCATCTTCAAATATACGTTTGTGATGTACTTATCGACGTCGCGCAGTTGATTATAACGTCGTAGGATGGGTTGATAAAGTGGAAAGGTCTATTGTAGTTAGCGTCAAGACGATTATTAGCTCACCTGGCCTGAAATGCCAAGTGAGCGTATGCCATGGCGACCATCCATTGACCGTCAACTTTGTCCTTTAAAAGACTTCTCAAGAACCACTGGGCTGATTTCAATTATATTTGGCAGGAAGTATCCTTGAAGCATAGGGATCCAAGTTTGTTCAAATGAAGTTGATCAGTCAATTTGGCCAGCGGCCATCTTGGATTTCGGCCGATTTTAGGAAATGTCTTTAAAAGTCTCTGAAACCACTTAGCAAATCGATTCAAAACTCAGGAACATCATCTAGGGAAAGTGCAAAGCCAAGTTTCTTCAAGAAGACTTGATTGACCAAATGGGTCGGCGGTCATCTTGGATGAGCTAGTTTTCCCGAAAACAACTCCAGAACCGCTGAAGGGATCCGATCGAAATTTGGGAGATATGATTAGAGAGTAAGGGCCATTAAAGTTTGTTCAAGGGAAGTTGATCCGTCAAAAACATGGCCACCGTTGGCCAATCAAAATGTAGCGTGTTTAGTGGCCATATTGGATTTTTTTATTTGATGGATTTTGAGCCCAAAATTGGTCTTATATATGTTTTTGGGTATTCTGAGCCCAAATTTGCAATTTTCGAAACTGTCTGAAAAACTTTCGCGGCCATGTTGGATTGTTTTTCTGCCAAAAGCTCCCATACAATGGGAAATTTAAAATGTCTTCTCGAGAACTACTGGGCCAATTTCAATTATATTTGGTGCGACGCATGCTTAGGGCATAGAGATTCAAATTTGTTCAATCAACGCTGATCGGCCAATTGGGCCAGCATCCATTTTGGATTTCAGCCAATTTTTAGAAATGTCTTTAAAAATCTTCTCCGAAATCGTTTAAGGGATCGATTCATAACTCATAAAATATCATTTAGGGCACGAGCTGAACCAAGTTTGTTCAAGGAAACTGGATTTGCCAAGAAGTTGATACCTAAAGAAACATGGCCTCTGTTTTCTTGTTACAAGTCTGCTCAACTCATTAGAGTTCTGCTTATTGTTAATCACCATTCTAGTTGAAATGCCTATGATCCAAGTGAGCGATACAGGCCCCTTGGGCCTCCTGTATTATGCTTACTCCTGCCAGGAACTAGTTATAGCGTCATCAGGCGCGCCAGTATATGCTAAAGGTTTAACAATTCAAAACGCCTCTAGTTTTTCCTGACCTAGAACAAGTCCACTCCCAGGTCTTTCTTCTATCAAGAAGACAAAATCCTAACATAAGCTGTGAGATCCTGCAAGAATGTCTCAAAATATTATATCGATAACCGCAACGCAACAATCCTAATTATAATAATATTCATTATAATATTATTAATAATAATTAATATAATAATAATTCCCACATTTGGGCCCTAGATTTACAACAAGTGGAAGCTGACTGGGCCGTGTGCGCCTTTGCGTCAATAAATCTACAGGTCAAGCATTGGCGACTGTTGAGACGGATGCGATGATTTGTCAAGAGTTATGACGTCATCATTAATATTTTTGAGTTAGGACACGACCCCTTAAAACAGATTCATGGGTCATTATGTCCGTCAATCAGCACTACAAAGGGTCCCTATCTCAAACAACCCCCCCCCCCCCTCGAACAATGGAGACCATTGGGCTGGTCGATCCCTATCGATCCCAATAGCTGGGCCTTCGACTCAGTACTGGGAGTCGACGACAAAGATTCCAATCCGGGGAAAAAGTTTCCTTTTTCTCTACCGATTTATAAATTTCTTAGCTCAACCTAACTCAAAGCAACACACAACTCCAGGTACTAATTATACTAATACTGATTTTATTCGCTCACCTGGCCTGAAAGGCCAAGTGAGCTTATGTCGTGGCGACCGTCCGTCCGTCGTCCGTCAACTTTTCCTTTAAAACGACTTCTCAAGAACTGCTGGGCCGATTTCAATTATATTTGGCAGAAAGCATCCCTAGGGCATAGAGATTAAAGTTTGTTCAAATGAAGCCGATCGCTCAAAATCCAAGACGGCCACCAGCCAAAATAGCGGATTTTTAGAAACACTAAAAAATCTCCGAAACCGCTGGAGGAATTGATTCAAAACTCATAACACATCATCTATTGCAAGGGTAGACCCAAGTTTGATCATGGCAACCTGATTGGCCTATTTGCCTGGTGGCCATCTTGGATGACATAGTTTTCGCGAAAATTACTTCTTCTCCCAAACCGCTGAAGGGATAGGTCTGAAATTTGGTAAATATGCTTAGGGACCAAGGTCCATTCACGTTTGTTCAAGAGAAGTTCGGACTTTAAAAAACATGGCCGCCATCAACCAATCAAAATTTAGCTTTTGTTGGTCATATTGGCTTTTTTGTATTTGATGGATTTTGATGGCGAAAATTGCTTTATATATACTTATCAGTGTGGCGAGTTCAAATATGCCACGTTCGAGACTATCGGATAAACGGCTTGGCTGCCATCTTGGTTTGTTTTCCCGCCATAGGCTCCCATAGTAAAGCAATGGGCCCATAATAAAGCAATGGGGAATTCTTTAAACGACTTCTCAAGAACCACTCGGCCAATTTCAATTATATTTTGGAGGAAGCATTCATGCGGCATAGAGATCTAAGTTTGTTCAAACAGATCGGTCAAAATCTAAGATGGCCGTCGGCCAAAATGGCTGATTTTTTGAAGCACTAAAAAATCTTCTCCGAAATCGCTGGAGGAATTGATTCAAACCTCATAACACATCATCTGTGGCAGCGGTAGACCCAAGTTTGTTCAAGGCAACTTGATTGGCCAATATGCTTGGTGGCCATCTTGGATGACCTAGTTTTCGCGAAAACGACTTCTCCCGAACCGCTAAAGGGATAGAGCTGAAATTGTGTATATATGCTTAGGGACCAAGTGCCTTTCAAGTTTGTTCAAGGAAAGTTTGTTCATTAAAAAACATGGCCGCCATCAACCAATCAAAATTCAGCGTTTCTAGGTCATATTTGCTTTTTTGTATTTGATGTATCTTGATGGCGAAAATTGCTTTATATATGCTTATCAGTGTGGCGAGTTCAAATATGCCACTTTCGAGACTGTCGGATAAACGGTTTGGCTGCCATCTTGGTTTGTTTTCCCGCCAAAGGCTCCCATAGTAAAGCAATGGGCCCATAGTAAAGCAATGGGGAATTCTTTAAACAACTTATCAAGACCCACTGGACCGATTTCAATTATATTTGGGAGGAAGCATTCATTCATAGGGCATAGAGATCTAAGTTTGTTCAAATGAACCCGATCGGCCAATTTGTCCGTCGGCCATCTTAGATTTAGGCCAATTTTAAGAAATATCTTTAAAAATCTTCTCCGAAACGGTTTGGGGGATTGATGCAAACCTCATGAAATATGATTTATGGCAAGGGAGCTTGATTGGTCAAATGGTTTGGCGGCCATCTTGGTTGACCTAGTTGTAGCGAAAATTACTTATTCTCCAGAAGCGCTGGAGGGATCGGGCCGAAATTTGGCAGATATGATTAGGGCCTAAGAGCCATTAAAGTTTGTTCATGAGAAGTTGATCCGTCAAAAAACATGGCCGCCATGGGCCAATCAAAATATATATTCTTTCCTTCCCAGGTTAAGGCTTCTCATTGGCCGGCCAACAAAATAGGACAGCTTGAAACTAACTTTGGGCCAATCAACTAATTGCCAAATGTTTCCGACAGCTAGAGATCACCCAGGTTAATCTAGTTGTAACCAGTTCAATCCGGTTGCATATAAGTACTTTTTCAGGAATTAGTGCTATACATCTTACTTTGACAATCCGATTAAAAGTGGATAATTCGCATTTAATCTGATAACGATGTATGCATTTTCATCTAAAATTAGTAAAAGAAATATAATGTGGCAATTTTCACCCAGGACGTGGGATCCAGAGCGTGTGTGTGTGGGGGGGGGGGAGGTTGTTGCATTGAAATATATTGCTTCAGATCGAAATACTGACCTACCATACACCAAAATTGATAATTCGGCATACCAACTTCGTGATATCAGAATCATAAGAGTCTGCCTGGGTGTTCTGTAGAAATCAATTATGTTAACCCTCCTATCCATCTAGAAAATCTTGTTTACATTTTCAAATGTAATCTCTTACAAGCATTATCTAATAAGACAGTCACGTATTATGTGTTCACTAGTCTCTCTGTTCCCGCGATATCACAAGCTACCATCAAGTGGTTGACCTTGTTTACGGAATTCGTTAATGTATTTCCCCAGTACCTTGAAGTTTCTCGTTGAATATTCAGGCTGAATGTTTGATCATGATATTCTATCTATCAACCAGAATAGCAACGTCAGAACACACATAGTGTCTGAAAGAGATATATCCATGATAGCCACGCCGAGGTCGTATGCGACCAATGCGCATCATAGATTTATCCATTCAGCAAATTCAGTAGTTCAGCAGCAACAGATTTAGTATCTAGCTGGATATACTCATTACAGCTAGGCAGCATTTATATGCTTACACTATAACAGGATTTCTCTAATAATACACCATGACACGTCGTCTGAATATGGTACGCCTCAGAAATAATGTAGAATATCTATGATGTAAAATAAAACATGCTGCTGAATATTCTGGACTTACCCTGCCCAAACGTCACTGCCGCCTCATGCAGCAACAGCTTCCAAACGTCACTGCCGCCTCATACAGCAACAGCTTCCAAACGGCACTGCCGCCTCATGCAGCAACAGCTTCCAAACGTCACTGCCGCCTCATGCAGCAACAGCATCCAAACGTTACTGCCGCCCCATGCAGCAACAGCTTCCAAACGTCACTGCCGCCTCATGCAGCAACAACTTCCAAACGTCACTGCCGCCTCATGCAGCAACAGCTTCCAAACGTCACTGCCGCCTCATGCAGCAACAGCTTCCAAACAAAATATGTCACAAAACACAGAACAGACCATTTCTTACATCTATTCAAATTTCCACTTTGGAAATAAATCTAACTCACTCCTAAGCTGCACCGCAGCTAGCAAGGTACACATATCCACTAACAATCCCAAAGTCGCAGTTTACTAGACTCTTGACTGTTAGGTATGACCATCAATACGGCCACCTGTGTGCCGGCCCCAAAAGACAGTTCATGCCCATTATAAAGGTGATGATCATCTGTCCTCGTATGACGTCATAATCAGCTCAGCGCGGGTATGATGACGTCACAATCATACGTCACAAATGGTTCCAAATAGAACTTCATCAAATCTCAATAAACGAAATCTAGGATTTCTTTTTTCACGAGAGAGTTGATACTTACCTCCCTAATACTTTTGATATTGCTAAATATTGGCTTTCACTCAATAAACACTCAGATTAAAACAGTTAGGCGCCCCTAGTGGGCAGGGAGTCAGAGCGTAGTCTGGCGGATGCCAGCCCCACCACCGCGCATGCGCAGACTAGCACTTCCTCTGACTAGATTATTGGCTGACACACATGCAACTATTAAGAGCCTGAAGACCGAGCCTCTGTGGGGTGGAGAGGCCGGGTCCGTATCTAGGGAGGTAAGTATCAACTCTCTCGTGAAAAAAGAAATCCTAGATTTCGTTTATTTCACTTCAAGAGTATACTTACCTCCCTAATACTTTTGATATTGCCAGAATTCGAAAGTGAATCTGGCGGGAGGGAGGCGAGGTCAAAAGACCAGCTCATCCCTATACGCTTTTCTGCGTTTAAGGCACTTAAACTTCTGAAACTGTACGAAAAACAGTCAGGATTTGACTAACCATCGGATAACACCACCGATGTATGAGAGATGACCGAATGTCATATGCGCTCCCCCCCCCCCCCTCCTTCCTGGGAGGAAGAGTCGACTGACCTCAATGTCCTATACGCTCTCTACGTACAAGTGCCATGTACTACAGGACAGAGACGAAAAAGCTCCATTTTCGTAACTCTCAACAATGAACCACACAAACACACAAAACCATCACCATATTAATAACGGGTAACGTGACAATACAATCAACAATGGACAACACATGAACAAGACTGACCTTGTTGAAAAGGCTGCTGACATCATCTTCCCATTGGTGAAGACTGATGCAGGCCCACAAAAGTGGGTGTTTCCATAAATTAATTGTGAAATATATAAGTAATGAGGAAAAAACCTCCTCAAAAAAATATAAACCGAGTCATTTTTTCAAAATCGACAAGGCGAGAGGATTAGAGGTGTCACGGAGATAATGGTCTGTAAAACTTGACTCACAGTGCCACTGAGCCACCGACATAATATCATCCACAGGGACCCCATTAAATAGGGCCGTGGATGTCACTACGCCGCGGACACTGTGAGCCTTGGCCACGTCAACCTGCTTCCCGGTGGTGGATTTATGGCAAAACTGAATGCATTCTACAATCCACCTGGAAATGGTGTCCTTAGAAGCCCTGCCATGGGGTTCAATATATGACAACCATAACGCTGACTGATCGGTGCGCCACTCCGCCGTACGTTGCTTGTACCGGCAAAGCGCCCGGACAGGACACCATGCTTTAGAATTAGGATCATATCTAGTTAAAGCAGGCAAAATAATAGGTTGACCTGGATATTTCAACGACTGATTTTTAGCCAAGAAATTAATCCTAGGTAGCAGCTTAAGGCCTTCCCCTGAAACCACAAAACGGTCATCCTCGGCTGATAAGGCATGAATTTCACTCCTACGCCTAGCCGAGGCCGCAGCAATTAAAAACACAGTCTTCAGTGTTAATAGTTTCATAGAAATGGAACTAAGTGGTTCAAAAGGCTTATCACCTAGTACTTGAAGCACTAGCGATAAACTCCAAGACGGAATCACCGGTGGATTCCTTGGTCTTAGATTGCCCATGCCTTTAATTAATACATTTAATGTATTTACTTCATCACTTCCCCTCTTAGCCAAGCAAGGAATAACAGACATTAATGCTGACTTATAACCAGCAATAGAGTTAGGCTTGAGGCTATAGGCATCATAGAGGTGACAGAGGAAATCAGCTACTACTTGAATAGATGAATCCATTGGATCAATACATCTTTTTGAGCACCATTCTGCAAATCTGTTGATTTTATAATTATATGCTCTGGAGGTTGACCCCCTCCTGGCTTTGGCCATAAACATGGCTGCTTGCTCAGAAAAGCCCTCCTTAATTCTAGATTCCTTGACAACATCCACGCAGTCAATCTGAACATTGACGGATTGTTGTGAAGGACCTTGCCCTGGAAGATAATATCGTCCATCAGAGGCAGAGGAACCGGATTGCAGACCAGAAGGTCCAGCAGATCCGTATACCATGATCGGCTTGGCCAATCCGGGGCGATCAGAAGCACTTGGCATTCCTCTTGTCTGATTTTCTGAAGAATTTTTGGAATCAGGATTGCTGGAGGGAATGCGTATGCATACATTCTCCCCCAGCTGATAGCTAACGCATCTGTTGCGAAAGCGCTTGGATCCGGAATCGGAGAGACGTACGTCGTCATCTTCGCATTCTTCTTCGTTGCGAACAAATCGATGTTGGGTTTCCCCCAATGGTCGAACAGACGATCCGCCACACATTGATTTAGTTGCCATTCCGTGGGTAAAACACTCATCCTTCGGCTCAATGAGTCTGCTAGCAGGTTTAACCTTCCCGGAATATGAACTGCTTTCAAGGTAATCTGGTGATCCAGACACCAACAAAGCAGTCTCCATGTCATCATACAGAGACTGGGCGACTTCGTTCCGCCCTGGCGGTTTATGTAAGTCACAACTGTTGAGTTGTCTGAACGAATAAGAACAATCTTGCCCTGAACTTTCTGTAAGAAATGTTCCAGGCCCAGGACTACTGCTCTTAGCTCCAGTAGATTTATATGTTCCTTTGACTGTTCCGGATTCCAAAGCCCTGATATCTTGGACTCTTCCAGGCAAGCCCCCCAGCCCTCCATCGATGCATCTGTATACACAGTCACCTGAGGGTGGGGAGGGGTCAGCATAACCCCCACCAAGAGATTCTCTGTGAGCAACCACCATTGCAGGTGGTGAATCAGAGGCGCCAACACTGACACGTTCGAGTCCAGCGAACCTGTACTCTGGGTCCATTGTGTCATGAGAAACAACTGGATCGGCCGCCTGCGTAAGGCGGCCTGAGGAATGACTGGTTCCAAAGAAACCATCAACCCCAGCATTCTCAAGTAAACCCGTGCCAGGACATGACGACTGTCGCACACTGACTGAATTAACGAGATGAGTTTTTTCACTCTCTCCTGAGTAGGATAAACATATCCCGTCTCCAGATCGAAGAACATTCCCAGGTAAACAAACTTCTGGGATGGAGTCAGCTCTGATTTCGGAAAATTTATCATCCAGCCCAAATCCGAGAGTTTTCAAAACAATCACCAGATTGGCCGATAAAGCTTCCTTGTCGTGTGCCTTTAACAGCCAGTCGTCTATGTACGTGTGGACTGCTATGCTTCTCCTGCGGAGGTATGCTGTGATCGCAAGAACCACACGGGTGAAAACCCGAGGAGCCGTGGAAATTCCGAAGGGCAACACCCTGAATTCCCACTGTCTGCCCTGGAATGCAAATCTCAGGAAGCGACAGAAACTCCCGTGGATGGGGATGTGGAAATAAGCGTCCTTCAAATCTATCGACGCCGTCCACATCCCCCTCTCCAACCCCGCCAACACCGAGCGCACCGTTTCCATCTTGAAACTGGGCGTCTCGATGAACTTGTTCAATGGCTTGAGGTTGAGAATCGGTCTCCACCCTCCGGTGCGTTTTGTTACTAAGAACAGGGTTGAATAGAAGCCCGGACACCTTTGTGCCGGCTGAATAGCTCCCTTTTGTACGAGGGAATCTATCTCCTCCTCGATACACAACCTTTGCTCTGGATCTCTCGGAATGGGAGTCCAGACTGGCACTAGAGACAGTCGCGACGGCGGGCCTGTCATCCACTCTGGATGATACCCGACGGAAAGCCATCGCAAGACTAAACGGTCCTGAGTTAACCGTTCCCACTCTTGCATGTGGTCGGCTAGCCGGCCTCCCACCGGTCCACCTAGGGACAGAGGTGGACACGAGGCATGCAAGAGCGGCACTGTCCCCGTCGCCATAAACACCGGAGTGGTTCTTACCGCGGTAACCGTCCCGTCAGGACCGATAACCACGCCCAGATCCTCGCACGCCCCGCCCCGCCCCGCGCGCACCTAGGTGCGCGGGCGGCTGCCTGGCTGACGGCGCCTGAGGAACCTGCGCCCCCCTCGCTGCTGGCCGAATCGCACGCGGCCGAGGCCGACGCTGCGACGGTGGCTGGCCTCTGACTTGGCCAGCACCACCTCGAGCCTGCAGGGGACGATACGCAGGGGCCGCGGCGCGAACGTTAGCACGACGCAGCACCTCAAACTGCTCGCGCAGCGCCCTCTGGTTATTCACCAGGGTGACCGTCTCCTGGAGTTGTCGACATCCCTCACCTCCAAAAAGACCAGGACCCGTCATAGGCGTACGCAGTAGCCTATTGTACAGGTCCTGAGACGGGCACAGATTGTCCAGGGCAAACGTGCGTCTTGCCCGGACACTCCTGGTCACCGCCCGAGTCATACAGTCCAGCGCCAGGTTAATACCATCCTGGATGGCTCGCTGGACCGTGACCGGACTTGGCTGGCGCGATGCGGATGCCGTTACTACCCCCTGTAACAGCTGGGAGACGTGGGACAGAGCGGCAATCGAAGCCCTCCCACTCTCCTCCGCATCACGCAACGCGGTATTCGCCGAACGCAACGCGTTCGAGCACAAGACCCCTGTGTCAGAACGGGAGCCTGGCCGCGCATCCTCACCCAAAGCCGCGCGGTCATCCACGCTGGGCTTTGGTACCACACCGTACCGCTGGTAATCCAGGGGCACGATGCGACAACGCCTGGCCACCTCGCGAGGGGCCTTCGCGAGACGTCCACTCGACTTAATGGACGACTCCGCCGCCTCGAACATGTCAACGACATGCTCCGCCAGCGGCAGAGAAGGCATAGCGTTAGCAGTCGGTTTCCCAGCTAACCACGGCCTGTGGTCACGCTGGCTAGCCGACTGCTCCACGGGCAGATCAGGCCTAACGCTCACCAACCACTGGCAAGCGTCAGACCAATCCTCCTCCGTGGCTAACTGCGAGCGCTCTACAAGACGGGGGCCTTCGTCTTCCTCCTGAGCGCAATCAGCAGAGCTTGACGGCGGGTACGCTGATACACCTGGCAAGCCAGGGAAAACATGCGGGCCTAACAGCCGTGGCATGACAATCTCACTGGTATGACCAGGAGCAGGCGCCGTGGCAGAGCGCGGGGCACATACCGCCCCACCACGGGCCCGGCCAGCACCAGCAACACCCTCGGCAAGCCGAGGTATGCGGTACCGCTGGCCATCAGCAGCGCCCTGGGCCACCACCTGAACCGCGGACTCTACTCCAGGGTGAGTAAAACCGTGGAAGCAGCCGCCTGTATTCCCCGCGAGGGGTGCACAAACGTCTTCATCCATGTCCACGTCGTCAGAAGGCGACCCTAGCAGGTAATCCTCATCACCCTGGTCAGAAAGATTAGACCCCGGGTCAGCAAAGAGAGCTAACCCGGGCTGACCAGGAACGGTGCCATAGGAGGTACTGGCCACCGCGGCGTGCGGATACCCCTGGACTGATAAGCAGCCCGCGGGTTCCAGCGACAACCGTCCACGGTCCCCTATCGGCGCGGCAATAAGCCTGCTGCCAGGGTCGTGGAACGCCCCCTCTAATGGGGCCACCTCTGAATCGTCGAACAACGGAAGCGGTCTAAGGAAAACCGATCCAGAGGCGGGGATTACCTGCTCCGAAGCCGATGATGAGGACAGTAAAGGATTTGGTCCAGGAAGCATGCCACGAAGCAACCCTGGAACCAAATCCTTTATTGTCCTCTTCATCTCTCCCAACATCTCGGTCCGGAAGGCCTCCATATCCACCGCGGACGAGGCCTTCCCCTTACCCTTCCTACTTACAACCTCTCGTTTCCGCTTCTTCTTCTTCTCCTCCTCTACCACCTTGTCCTTCGCCTGCAAGCACAAGAATTCGGACATTAACTCGCCCCCCTCAGTGCTTACATATGTCACAATTAGCCAAGGGACCACAAGGGCTACATTGATAGCAAAGATGAGGCAAGAACTTATCATGCAGAAATCGTCCACAGGACGCGCAACCCGGTCCCTGAAACAGGGCAAAGGACGAGGAGTATGAGCAAACTAGTTAAGCTTAGACACTCAAACCAACTCAAAGAGAAGGAAAACGATCATAAAGATCAATATACATCAGAAACCAGCATAGCAACTTGAATTGCTGATAAACACATAGCCAGGCTGATTATGACGTCATTAATCCCGTGACAGGAAAAAATCGATCCCAACAAAACATCCAAGTGCAAGGACGAATTGTATGCTGAATGGATACGACGACTACACAACCATCAGATACACATAGATAACTCTTTTCTGGCAAAAATGTTAATTATCTCCCTTTGCTTACTATAATTAACATCACCACATTATCAATAACTAGATACCTGACACCTTGTATAGACAAACCATCCAACGTGACGAACCGGAGTACTCCACCACCTGCACGCCTCTTAACTCTCTCCACCTCATGGGGAAGGAATTGGATCAAGAGGGCAAAGTGAGAAGACCTTTATACTCCAAATTCCGCGATCGAATTTACGCTCCTGTGGGGACAGAGCCTTCAGTGTTGTGGCTCCGAGACTATGGAACCAGCTACCTGTCCACATCAAATCCATCCAATCAATTAATGATTTCAAACAAAAATTAAAAACACATCTCTTCACAAGCGCCTTTGAAAATTGACATTGACACATGGCGCTTTACAAATGCTGTATTATTATTATTATTACTAGGCCTCCAACTCACTGGACATAATTTTTTTCCCTTTGGTTAGATAACCTAACAGTGTTAGTAGGAAATGGAACCATGGTGGAGAGAAAACTAACTCTCTGCTGCTGTGATGCCACCACCTAGCGTCATACAGACCTGTGGACATAAACAGAAAGAGAAATTAGCCTTAGGTAGCACCGAGTTGACATAAACCAACTAACCAAGGCGCTTATCACGGTAACCGCGAGTCCCGGAAACACAATACACCAGGAAGAAAAACTCGCTAATTATACTAGAAGTCACCTGATTTAGAGGTCCTAGGTCCCCCCTTTGGCGAAGTGATCCTTCCTGCCATCCTAATCAGTGACTATCACTCCAAAATAACACCACCAAGTTATGTTAAAACAGTTTAAGAGCAAGGAAAAGCTTTTGCACAAAAAAACATGTGTGATCCCTCTGCCAATAATCTAGCAAAGAGAAAGTGCTAGTCTGCGCATGCGCGGTGGTGGGGCTGGCATCCGCCAGACTACGCTCTGACTCCCTGCCCACTAGGGGCGCCTAACTGTTTTAATCTGAGTGTTTATTGAGTGAAAGCCAATATTTAGCAATATCAAAAGTATTAGGGAGGTAAGTATACTCTTGAAGTGAAAACAGTCAGACACATTGTATAAATTGTATGTCTTTGTAATTCTTTTATGCTGTTGAATATTCTGAAACTAATTTGACTGGGCGCTGTAGTTTCAAAATATTCAACAGCTTACATGTGTAGGTTTTTTTAAATTGATAGTCAGGATGTTCAGAGATCAATCAATCCCAACACGGGCGAAGCCTATAGATGGGCGGGGCATAGCTAAAACTGAATTCCTCCATTGACTTGTTATGTGGTATGGATAATGAGACCATGTTTTGATTTCATTATACAGGTTTATCCCTGAGCACAATGTGGCCTTGACACGAGCGAGGTGTGTGTGGAGATTAGCTAGAGATTGGTGGGGAATAGCTAAAACCGGAAAGGTTTTCCCTGGGCATAATGTGGCTTTGACATCACGGTTGCCACGTAAAGTGTACGTTGTGGCCAAGTAGCCTAACTCTTCTCCGCACAATAACAGCTTTAAAGCCATATGTATGAGCGCCTTGCTGATCCCATCCACGACCCTCATAAAGATTTCCATCATGGCCGACAAGAAAGTTGTAAGCGATGTCACGCCATCATGCAAGCACAAATAGATGAATCCAATCTATTAATCAATAATATGACGTCATAATCAACTACGTCATGAATGACACATTAAGTCTGTCATAAACGCTTAATAGAGCGTCAAGTTGTAAGAATTGTTGGCCTATATCTTTACTATTTAGTAAACATGCTGCTGATTATTTTGAAATTAATTTGACTGGATGCTGCTGCCTATGACAAATTAGTTTCAAAATATCCAACAGCTAATCTTTATGGGAATTTAGATTAAGGGAAAGTGTATTACGCTGTAAATCAATCAAAGACATACATTTCATACAGGTGTGACACTTCGATTTCATCCACTTCAATTTGAGTGTGGTGTCATGTGATGTATTTGATAATGACGTAAGATTCTTGATTGACAGACCGAATCCTTCCATCGATCAACAGTAGAGCCTACGTAAGTATGCGAGACTTCGATCACAGAAATGGGCACATACATTGCATTGTTTTAAAAAGTCGGGTCTTTTGTCACCAGTAAGCCCTTTGCCGCTCTGTGGGTTGTCGTTTAACCCTTACCACACTGATGTCAATATTTTATTTTTTACTGTGCTAATAAAAGAGAAACTGATGTACATTTTTTAACAATTTTGGTGGACGATGTTGCTGTCTACGACAGCACCATAGACAGCACCATCTTCCACCAAACTTGTAGAAAAATGAACACCATTTCATCTTTTAATTTAATCTGAAAATTTCAAATTTTGACATCAGTGATAAGGATTAACAGTGAGGAGTGTATATATATATATATATATACCTCTCCCGGTGGGCCGCAGAGGTGATGCCATTACTAAATCCAAAACATTGTATATGTGCCTTGTGGGTAACCCATCATTAAAGTCCGTAAAGTTCTCGTCCGTTGATAAAATATACATATCCTAGCTAAACAGAAAGCCCACTGATTATTCCGAGAACAAATTGACAACGTTGTTGCTGCTTTAGTTAGAAATTGCTGTCAATAAAGTTGCTTGAAATATCTTCAGCAAATCTAGCAACATTGACTGCCCTGCTAATTATTTTGAGAACAATTTGATTGAAAACTGTTGTGTCAACGATTTTCAGACAAATTGTTGTCAAATCATTACCTAGTGACAAGTGTATTACCAGCTGATTATTTTGACAAAAAATTGATGGAAAGCTGTTGCTTCTATAGGCAGCATTGTCACTTGCACCATGGCAAACATACAACTGGTATTGAACTATGCTAGGCACTTACTAAGCACTCGCGTTGGATGTCAGCATAAGAATGACTAGCGTTAGCGTTACGAGAATGGTTTTATAACAACATTTGTGCAATGGCGAAGATAATAGAGTCTGAAATAATGGCGCCAGCAAATATCTATCTAAAATGGCGGCTACAGCTCTAGTTGGTTAACGTGTCCATAAAGTAACAAATAGTCCTAAATTTAGCTAGGATATGTATCTTTTATCAATAGATGAGATCTTTAAGCCTGGACTTTACTGGTGAAGTTTCCCACAAGGCACATATACAGTGTGTATACAGAATTTAGTAACGGCGTCGCCTCTGCCGCATACCGAATATGTAAACTGTCGCATTCATATCAATACGGGGATTTGTCTATGGTGTTACTGCAGGCGTGTCAATCTAAAAATAGCGGCGTGGCTTCTTCGAGAATACACTATTATATTACAATAGGTCCATGCTTTTCTTGATCTCGTATCGAAGGAGACCTCGGGAGATACGAATGGCATCGTGTGTGTGTGTGTGTGTGTGTGTGTGTGCACGCGCGCATTGCATGCATCCGAGCTTGTGTACGTGCATGTGCGCATGTATACATGTGCGTACTTGCCCGAGCGCATGTGTGGTGTTGCTGGGGGTGGGGTCGGTGGGAAAGTGAATAGAGTAATAGGTAATAGAGTACTCAACGTTGATCTCAATATGGTAGTTTTGAATGGCACGAACATATGCTGAGCATGACGTTAGCGTATAACAAAGTGATGTCACCATACGTATGATGAATAAATGCAAAACCAACGGGTGTGGTCATGGCTGCCAATGTTGAACTACTCGCTCCCCATGCAGTATGGGAAACAGTGGACACGGCAGAACATGGATCTGTTCGTTAGAACATGAATAGATAGTGAAATTGTGTATTGTAGACACAAACATGTACCGATGGTGTTTGAATGACTCGTCCTTACCATCTTGTCTAACTCTGCATTGGTCTTACTCCTAGCACAAAGTAATTAGTCACACTAAATTTGCAATGTTAGCCTACCATAGAGAAGTGTACTCCTCCCACGTGAATAAGTGTTGTCCAAGACCAGATCAGTGTCCTTGTCACAATGGACCTTTCCGAGTTTATCCATCCATCATATGGCGTCATAATCAACTACGTGACGTGTAGGGTGACGTCATAATCATGATTCGAAATAGTCCATCTTTGGCACGCAATAGTCTGACACGTTGTACGAATTGTATGTTTTTACCATTTAACAAACATTCTGTTGAATATTTTTAACCTAATTTGACATATTTTTGCCTGCTTTTGCCCTTCTCCGTTTCTGTTCCCTTTTACAAGTAGCATTCTTCATTATAGAGAATAATGTATATGCGAACTGATTGGTATGTATATAGCGGAATGGGGAAAGAGTCGAATCTAAGTCAGCTTGACATGTGACTAAATCCCATTGTTATTAATTGACAATAAATATGTTTAAAATAAAACATTGGTATGTGACAACATTATAAACCAGTTTATAAGCTATATGCCACTAAAACCTGTCTAAAACTGCTGATGGAATTCGGAAGAAACCTTAAAATAAGCAAAATTAGGGGGATTCCCTCGAGAGTATTGGGATGTCACAGTACATCACTTTCCGAATATATAACGGTTTATGATTGGATAATGTAAGGTCATGTAATTAGCTGTGTTAGTTGGCTAAGTCACATTCTACTGTGGTCTGGCATACGAAGCTATCACTACACCATCTGATGATCTTCAGATCAGTTTGTCTTTTATAACCGGTAGTGGCCGAGCGTAGCGAGTCCATCGTAGTTCCCATGTGGACTACCTCGATAGCTACTCCTACTCCTTGATTACTTTGACATCGAATGTGAGTGGAAGGGTGACAGGAGTGGGTGCTGTTCAGACTAGCTGAGCGAGTTATGATCTCATTTGCATATTAGACCACGCCCACATGCCCATATATTATCAGGAGGTGTTGCATATTTTAATAGATTTTTCGTGGATGTGGCCTAATATGCAAATAAAATGACGTCATAACTCTCTCAGCCAATCAGAGCAGCCGCCCATCCCGATGCCACATTTTCTCTGATGTAGATCCTTGATCTGTGCCGATGATTGACAGGTGTAATGAGCCATGAAGGTGTTGGCGTCATGGGCTCATTTCCCTATTTATAATGTCATAGCTCTCGACCAATCAGCACAGCCGCTTATACAGTTGCCATTTTTGTTCGAGGTGTTGAGATATTGACCGGTGGGGGCAAGTGAAGGATTATGTGACTCCTCACTGTGTACCAGTGCAGCCGCTTATACGGTCACAACTGCTCGAGCTATAGAGCTATTGGAACGTAATGAGCCATGAAACTGTTAGGAGTCCTGGGGATAATTTTGCCTGTACTGTGGAAGTAATGGACTGTGCAATCGCTTCAGGTATGTGTGTCGGCAGATCTATGGAGTCATAATGCATGCATTCAACCATGCAAGTGGCCTACTACTACTACTACTACTACTACTACTACTACTACTACTACTACTACTACTACTACTACTACTACTACTGAAGTGGCAATGGGGCAGTATACCCTGAAATGTTTAACATTCAGAACATGGTTGTTTCCTGACCTAGAACAAGCCAATATAGCAATCACAAGCCATGTATGTCCAACCCCTCGGTCTCTTCTATCAAGTAGTCAAAGTTTTAACATAACCTACGAGATCCTGAAGAAATGTCTCAAAATGTTACCATTACCCCTACGCAATGCCCCAAATTATAACAATATTAATATTAATAATAATTACTATAATAAAGCCCGCATTCGAGCTAGAACTGTGCGATATACCGATCTCACATCATAAACGATTTCAATATGGTGACGGTTTCCAAAAAGATGTAATCATGCTCAACCCGAAAAACCTAGTTTAATTACATTTTTGGTGTAACCAATTCTGATTATTCATTTTATTACTTATAAATATTGCTACTACGATGGCCTCTGCAGAGAATTGTCAATTTGCAGGCCTAAAAAGTTTATTTTTGACTGGCTAGATAACGAAACCAGACATTCCAGCTAAAAAATTTCAAAAATAATCTAACTTAGTCTGCAAATTGACATTTCCCATGAGATAATTATAATTTTATTGACCAAATGTGTCCTAAACATTCCAATTATTTGAAACTAATGTGACTGCAAGATGCAGCTGTTGTTTGTAGCACAAAATCCCAGTCAAATTAGTTTCGAAATATTTAATCATACACGGTAATATTTATAAAATTGTGAATGAATGATATTCTATTGGTCTTTCTTATTCAGTGTTAACATAATCTAATTGGGTATTAAATGTTTATGATCTTTAATTCTTGTGTGCCCTGATTGATGCTTTATCAGCATGTATACTAATGGATGAGTGTCATGCTGTGTGAATAAGTCAGTTATCACAATTCTGTGAAAACACACGATTACCTATATATCTAAAACTAATTGCTCAGGCCTTCTTAATCTCAACAGGTTGTCCACATCATGAGCCCCATGGGATTTCTAAATTGTTGCAATTCAGATACAAAATTAACACCTTTATTGGTGCTGTATTTCTGAGTGTTGGAGTTAACACAAAAAGCTAAGTAGTTTACCTCATGTTTAGATAAATTTTTAAAGCTAAGATCACAAGTTAACAATCACCTTGACCGGTGATGTCAGTTCACATTATATACTAGTAATAGACATAATTAAATAGGCATATACTTTAACCATGGCCCCCAACCCGCCTCCTTGTAACAGGCCAAAATCATCATTACTGGGATGTCTAACCGATACTTGTCATCAGAATGTTAAAATAAGAGTAATTGAGTGAAAGTTGTTGTTGACTGTGACACCAACAATTTTCAACACGCAGTCTAAAATATTGGCCCATTAATTAACTGATTGACAAAAATTAAGGTATAAATCGCGTTGTTCGATTCATGATGAGTAAACAAACGAGAAATCGTGCATTAGAATTAATCAATTGTAAATGAAGTCTGTAAAAGGCTAGATTTTAGCAATTACTGTCGTAATCCAGTAGCGTAGCTAGGGGTGGGGGTAAGAGCAGGGGGTTTGCTCGCTCCCTGAGCCAATCTTCCCAAATGTGTCGCCTCAATCACGTCCGTACCACATACATGTTTCTGGACGTCCCAACTCCCAAGCCACCTTATTTTAATTACGCTATATCAAGACAAAGAATAGTAGAATACACACTTGGTAGAATAAAATAATTGGCGACGCTGGGATGCTATTTTCTCTTTATTAAAGAAATTTAAGCAGATTCCGATGCTTAATTGGTATGCAAGGTGGTGCCTTTTTTAGACCTCACTCAAGTGGGATGGCACCTTTTTAGACCTCGCTCCCCCTGACGTGAAAACCTGGCTACGCCACTGGCGGGATCAGAAATGAATGTTATAGGCACATATACCTTATTCATGATGATTATACAAATTTTTAAAGTCATGACCGTGTATTTTGGGTCAAGAATTCCTAACAACACACGTATATTTACTACATGTTTATCGAAAAAATATTACATAGGCCTATAATAAGTCACCTTTCCAGAGTATCCATCCATCATCTGACCTCGTATGACGTCATAACCAGCTCAGCGCGTGAATGATGACGTCACAGTCATTACGTCACAAAGGGTTCCATATAGACCGTCATTATTAAAAATGATGTTGAATATTTTGAAACTAATTTGACTTGGCGCTGCAACAGCACCCAGTCAAATTAGTTTCAAAATATTCAACAGCTTACCTGTGTACTTTTTTGTAAATTGATAGTCAGGGTGTTCAGAGATCGATTGATCCCAACACGAGCGAGGTGTGGGTGGAGCTTAGCTAGAGAAGGGCGGGGCATAGCTAAAAATGGAAAGGTCCATTGTCCTTGGCTCTACCGACCCATAAAACTGATATATGAATCAAACCAGTTTGAAAATTGACTTCATCAGTGGTTTAACATCATGCCATACCATGCAGCCTTAGTTCAAGCCCTAGATTTACACCCATGAAAGCTGTCTGCTCATTGTAAAGATTTTGTGGAAATATGTTGGAAGCTCATCTAAACAAAATGTTTTCAAGATATTCGCCAGTATGCCTTTTAAATAGTAAAATATCCGATTTGCACAAATACCCTGCTATTATTAGCAGAGTTTTAAAAAGTCTGTATATGCGCTCTATCTGGATATGGGGACCTAATCACCTTAAGTTAATACAGTTACAGCTATGACAAAACATAGAGGTTGAATGAGTGCACATGTGAGCTTCCTGAAACTATTTTGTCTCAATTTTTATACTTTGAACCGTGCATTCTCAGAATCACAGTTTCAAAATAACTGGGTACGTCAAGTTCAAGATAAGATTGATCTGCAGAATACAGGCTAAAAAGCCTCTATGTTCTGTTTTGTGTTGGCTGCTATAGAGTTAGGCTGTATATGATAGTTAAATCTTAGTTCTTGGTTTGCCCAGTATGTGTCTAATCTATTTTTGAAGATGTTTAAATTTTTCGATGTTACAATGTGATCAGATAGTGAATTCCAGGCATCGTTTTTTCTATTGGTAAAGTAATGTTTTCTAAAATCATGTGAAAAGCGATGTTTCTTTAGTTTATATGTGTGTCCTCTTGCTATTGAATTGTTTAATGTGAAAAGATGTTTTGTTAGATGTGTGTCGTAATAACCGTGTATGATTTTATATAATTCAATCATATCTCCCCGGTGTCGTCTGTATTTTAGAGTTGGGAGATTTAGTGTCTAACTATTGTTAAAGGTATTAATAAGTTAATCATAGACGGTGTTTGGCTTAGCTGTACGGTCAACGCACGCGACTAATCAAGGCGTATATGATATGATGATGTTTGATCACTATTTGTCTCAGTCTGGATCGCCAAAGAAACCGGTACGTACTATAAAAGAAATATGCTTGCGCAAAATTACGGATGATAAGTCTTCCCGCCCGAGTAACGAATTTATATGAGCCAAACTCTGGAAGAGGTAGCGCTTTAAATCTGAGGATATGAATGTAGATCATCACTTTTATCCGGATTAAAACAGTTATAGTTAACATTCACATCACATAGTTGTGTGTGTTCGAGATTGACATTGGGTGAGTGACTAAACTCTATACATCATCTGAAGCATATATAATGGTCCTGACGAATTCCATTTCCTCATATCCATAATCTTCTCAGCGTTTCCGAAATATACTGCAACGAGAAAAAACAGCAGAATTCGGTTTCTTAATTGGTGTCTATTTTGAAAATGTCCTTGCTGTAAGCAAGAAACAGCTTTCAGCAATACAATTACACAAATTCGCACTGGTGTTCTTAAAATAAAATCTGTGCATATATACATATGTATTTGTATTCAGTTTCAGTTTTCAGTTTTCTTTATTTCACTCAGGCCGTTATTAAACGGAATATGAGGGTACATAAATCGATAAACATATTGTAAATATGGGGTTGTCTTGTGGGAGTCCTGACCCCGCCGGATGTCTTATATTTTCGAGTAAGTCCCTATGGAAATTATACTTTGAAAATACCAGGTGAGCTAATGGACCGGTTGACATTTATGTTTGTAATATTTAACTTAATAATTACGTCAGCCGGTGCTGATGATATTGGGCCATCTATGTTTCCAGTAAATAGATGGAGTGCTAATATAGCACGCTGAGAATAAATGCATAAAGTTTTATAATCATATTTGAAATACGTGAATTGATTAGAATAGATCCCATGGTTCTGAGTTGATGTGTATTTGGAAAAAGTTTGGGTAAAAGTTGTTGCTGTTCAGTCGGCACACACTTTTATAATATTCAGCAGTTGTTTAGATCGATAGTTTAGAAAATAATCGAGGCATAATAATCAATGGAATCGAACGTGACAAACGGACTTAGTTGATGACGTAGGCATGCTAGATTCTCACATGAGAATGGAACAACACCAGCTGGCAGTGAGGTCATACAGCTCAGGTGCCTATTCACCCTAGCATCCTACAGGCTTATCCATCGATAGGCAATGGACAGGACATGGACATTGTAGCGTCCTGTAGGAATTAAAAACATAACTGAAATTTGTGTATCAACTATATGTCACTCATACAATGGCATCCAACAACAACACATTCCATAATGTTGTTAGTTAGCTGACAGATCGCTTCAAATCAGAACCAGTCACCACCGCTTTGTCTATGGGAGGCAGCATCTCCATAGAAGAATAGCACAGAGTTTGATTGGTCAGGATGACGTCGTAATCAATGAGCGTCGATCAAACTCTGTAGCAAAGAATAAAGAAGAATAGGTTTTACATCCAACAACGAAATGAAGGGATCGTTGATTGGTCAGGGGGACTAACATTTATTAGATAAGAACTTCTAGGAGGGAATAAGCAGAGGTTGATTGGTGGACTGATTGTTCGGGCCAATCAAGGTATGCTTATGACGTGCCTAGAAGAATCATTCGAACGGATTCAGGAAGAATCTTATTATTACAATAAATATAGAACCTGAGAATCAGAGAATTCAAATAGGATAAAAGATGCAGTTTTATGCTTAGAAAGTTATTCAAAATCACCACCGTGAATCCTGAACATCACGCTGATGTTCAGTAATCGTGTTTAGGAGAAAGCTCTGGTCGAACTTCGAGTAGCTTAAGGCACTTTGGTAGCTTCGTACATATTGCTGTGTACTAGTTTGGCTATGAGCGATCTTGCTCTTACTTAACCGTTTGTAAATTTGTATAAAGTTTCGCTTCAATAAATCTATCAACTTACGTATATGTAAGACCAGCGTTTGTCAGTCAGTTAGTTTAGAATCATCGTTAGGGAATCTAGTCTAGAGTTGAAGGCAACCTTCAATCCTTACCAAGTAATCTTCATCATCAGATCAGGCCCAGCAGTCTCTTTATAAATATCGTCACTCACCACCTTCTTGACGAGGCGAGCTAGAATGCCACGTTCCTTCTCCGCCACCGGCTAGTCGTTGTCGCAGCAACACACCATCTCTGGCTACTGGTGACGAAGCGGGACCACCGACCCGTTAATAAGAAGTCTCACCCCGAAGATCGAAAATCTTCAATGTGACGGTAAAGATCTGTATACATGAGAGTACTGCAATTATTATTATTATTATTATTATTATTATTATTATTATTATTATTATTATTATTATTATTATTATTATTATCATCGTTATCATTATTATTATTATTATTATTGTTATTATTATTATTATTATTATTATTATTATTATTATTATTATTGTTATTATTATTATTATTATTATTATTATTATTATTATTATTATTATTAATAATATTATTATTAATAATATTATTATTTTTTTAGTTACGATGATGATGATGTTGATGATGATGTTGATGCCGCCGCTTAAGGAGTAGCAGTAACAATAGCAATAGCAGCAGCAGTAGCACCAGCAATAGCAATAGCAGCAGCAGTAGCAGTAGCTATAGCAGTAGCAGTAGCAGTAGCAGTAGCAGTAGCAGTAGCAGTAGCAGTAGCAGTAGCAGTTGTTGTTGTTGTTGTTGTTGTTGCTTTTGTTGTTGTTCTTGTTGATGTTGTTGTTGTTGTTGTTGTTGTTGTTGTTGATGTTGTTCTGTTGCTTTTTGTTTTGAAAATCGTAAGTATTTACACATCCTGCTTAGTATGGGTCTATTACATATTGCGAATAGACCTTTGGTTTTTTCAAATGTATTTTCCCTTATATAATAATGAGTTTTCTATCGATGTCTTTCTCTCACATATTTCTGACAGTGGAAGAGAAAAAGGATTTCATCTTCTATAACATTGCATATACTACAAAGGCGCTCATTGCGTTCTATTCCGATCCATCTCTGTGTCTCAATAGCGTGTTGGTGATTTAGCGTACGAAAGTGGCAGAATGTTATGGCGTCCCGGTATGAGAGTAATTTTAGGTATTTCTCGGGCTCAAAATTCGATTTAATTTGTTTATAAAACGTCAGTCGCGATGATTCGGCTAATGTTCTAGACCATGTTTATTGTTGTTCTAAAATATGTTTGGTTTGTTTTATTAATTGTTTAGTATTTATTTGCTCTGTCTCAAATAAACTTAGTTGACCTGTGCTCTCCAGAATAGATTTGATAGTTTCAACACATTTAAACCGTTTATTTTGTTTTGTCATGTAATCCGTTGCTAAAAAGTATAAGATGGATGATAGTCTGCCGTAACCCATATTTACAAGTCCCGCCCAGAAGCGAATCATATTGCATTTAATTGTAATTTCCAGTGGGAAAATACCAAATTCCCCATAGATCATTACGTTTGGAGTGCTTTGTTTTAAATGAAGTAAATTAAATTTTTTTTTTAATTTACACGTTTCTATATGGGCATAATTTTCAAAACCCCAGATTTCTGAACCGTAAAGTAGAATAGGTGATATCATTGTGTCGAATAATACAGCTACCAAGTCGATCGGTATATCGTGCTCTCGAGTCTTCTTTAGTAGAGAATATATAGCTTTAGTGCCTTGTTTTACATTTCTTGCTTTACAGCTTGTGAATGTTCCATTGGCTTTAAAGAGAATTCCCAGATAAAGGCACTCACTGACTACTTCAAGCTCCTGGTCTCCAATATAAAAGGTTTGGTTTGCGTTTGTCTTGCGTTTAGAGAAAATCATTGTTTTTGTTTTGCTGTAATTTATTTTAAGTTTCCATTCATCACAATAATTTTTGAGGACGTTTAGAGCACATTGTAACCCATCCGGAGTATCTGCCATTAAAACTGTATCATCAGCATATAATAGGACTATAAGATATAAAAATAAATGCAAATGTTCTTCTGCTAGATTATTCATTGATAGAAGCCCAGGTATATTATTCAGATTAAAAAATTCTTCCATGTCATTAAAAAATATAGCAAATAGAAATGGAAAGAGGTCTTCCCCTTGCCTAACACCTATATTACACATAAAATATTCCGATTTTTGTTGTAGCTAACGAAGGATTTTATATTTTGATACATATTATATATGAGGTTAAAACACTTTCCAGATATATTAGATTTTAAAAGCTTTCTCCAAAGGCCCGCCCGCCAGACTGTGTCAAATGCTTGTTTAAAATCAATAAAACAGCAACATAATTTTTTCCTTTGTGCTTGTAGCAATTCTATGATTAAATAAAGTGAAAAGATATTGTCAATTGTGGATCGTTTTTTTCTAAAGCCTGTTTGCGATTCTGATATAATGTCGTGTGTCTCTGCGAAATTCTTCAATCTGTCATTTAAAATTGATGTGAATAATATCCCAAAGCAGCTTAGTAAGGTAATCGGGCGGTGATTTGCTGGATCAGAGGGTTCACCTTTGTTTTTATAAATTGGAATTTTTTTTTTCCAATTAGCCAATCCTCAGGTACCTTGCCATGATCGAAAATTATGTTAAATAGTTTTTCATAAATTGGTAGCATAATATCGGCTGTAGATTTTATAGACTCATTATAAACATTATCCTCACCAGCTGCTTTGTTATTTGCTAGTTTAGCGATTTTGTCAAGAATTTCACTCCTCCAAGTTATTGGTTTATCTAATTCTGGGCAGTCTAATATGTCTGAATCTAAAATTACATTTAGTGCTCCATTGTGTACACCCTGGTTTACAGATTGAAA
>CM067375.1:10523988-10788220 GCA_034401795.1 Chaetoderma sp. LZ-2023a
TTATTATTATTATTATTATTATTAAACTTATTCTGCCTAAAAAGTTTAGACCGCATCTCCTCCTAGAGTTTTCATCCGATCAACTCCAAACTTGGTCAACCTCAAGGGCCCATGCCACAATCGATGGCTATTACTTTTATTTTGGCTCCGCCCACTAGTTGTTGAGTTATCTGCCCTTGAGTGGGCAAAAACTCCCATAGGAAATGTATGGGGATGTTCAAAATTGATCTTTGAAGTGGTACTACAGCCAGAGTTTTGAACGGATCACTACCATACTTGCTGAGGATGTTACAACTGGCCATTTGTTTTTGAAAAATAATTTTTTTTCAAAATGGCCGCCAGACCTTTGACCCCACAATGCATGGCAAAAACTCCCATAGGAAATGTATGGGGATTTCAAATGAATGTTTCAAGTGCTACTACACCTAGAGTTTTGATCGGAGCACTCCCATACTTGGGTAGGATGTTGCCACTGATGATTATTTTTGAAAAAAATATTTTTTTCAAAATGGCCGCCATGAAAAAATTTTGGGCAAAAATACCAGTTTTCGTTTTTTGCAGAAATGAGCTCAGGATGACAATTAAAATAAAAAGAAAAATTTTTTTCGCAAATTTTGTTTGAAAAATGACGGCCAGGCGAACTTTTTGGGGTCAAAATTACCAAAATTTTTGTTTGCAGAAATGAACTCGTGGTTGAAATTTGGCGAACTTCCATCTCTCATATTGACTTGATTTGGTATCAAATTTAAAGTTGATCCGACCAACAGTTTTCGAGAAAATCAGCTTTTCGTTGCCGCATATCCCCATAGTAAAGCTATGGGAGCAATATTGGAACAGTGTTACCTCTTATAGTTTTCTTCCGATTCTCTTCAAACCAGGCCAGATTCTAGAACATTAAGAGATCTAACAAATTTCCATTGAAAATTTTAACATCTCCCTTGGGGTCAAGGTCATTCACCAGTAAAGCTTTCCAGTTTTCATGCTTGGCATACGTTACCTCCCTTGCATCATGAAACTTCAAAGATCATGTACGAAGAAACACCTTATTTCATCTCTTTATTAGAAGAGGACTTATACTATTTGTTCATGGCCAGACATCACAGATTTACAGTTACTTCAGTAAATGTTCTCTAGTTATCATTATTATTCGTCCCGCAAAAGTTTAGGATGTATCTCCTCCTACAGTTTTCATCCGATCAACTCAAAACTTTCACAACTTCAAGGGCCCATACCACAATCGATGGCGTGTGTTTTTATTTTGGATCCAGCCAATAGTTTTCGAGCTACCCACCCTTAAGTGGGAAAAAAACCTCCCATAGGAAATGTATGGGGATTTCAAATGGATGTTTGAAGTGCTACTACACCTATAGTTTTGATTGGAGCACTCCCATGCTTGGGTAGGATGTTGCCCTGATGATTATTTTTGAAAATTTTTTTTTTTTCAAAATGACCGCCGTGAAAAACTTTTGGGCAAAAATACCAGTTTTCGTTTTTTGCAGAAATAAACTTAGGATGAAAATTAAAAAATTTTTTTTTTAAATGACGTCCAGGCGAACTTTTCAAAATGAACTCGCGATGAAAAAAATCTTTTTTTTCACATTTCTTTTTCAAAATGCCCGCCAAAATGAGTTTTGCTCCGATCGACTTGAAATTTGGTGAACTTCTATCTCTCATATTGACTTGATTTGGTATCAAATTTAAAGTTGCTCCGACCAATAGCTTCCGAGAAAATCAGCTTTTCGTTGCCACATATCCCTATAGTAAAGCAATGGGAGCAATATTGGAACAGTGTTATGTCTCATATAGTTTTCTTCCGATTGTCTTCAAACCGGGCCAGATTCTAGAAGATTGAGAGATCTAAATAATTCTCAATGAAAATTTCCATGTCTCCCTTGGCTCAAGGTCATTCACGGGTAAAGCTTTCCAGTTTTCCAGTTTTCATGCTTGGCATAAGTTACCTCCCGTGCATCATGCAACTTCAAAGATCATGCTCGAGGAGACCTTATTTTATCCTGTAGAGTTAATATGACCTTTTAGTGGTCAACGTGATCAGTATTCGAGAAATCAACTTTTCTATGTCCAATGTAAACCTATGGGAATTTCATCTATGGATCTTTGAACAGCGACTACACCTAGACTTTTTATCGGATCAGCACCAGATGACATCAATGGTCATATAAGCTATATATATGGCTTTAATCCCCAATGCACGACATATATCACCATTGAAAATGAATTTGGATTTTCAAGAATGATATTTTAACTGTGATTACACCTAGAGTTTTAATCAGATTATGACCCTTTTTGGTAAGGATGTTACCATTGTGGTTCTAAATGTTTTGATTGATCTGCCAGGCAAATTACCAGTTTTCCTTTTCGTCATGAAATACAACCTTTAAGCTGTAGAAGTTGATTGCGGCAATTGATGCTCTGTTACACCTGGCCCAAACACTTTATTTGATATTTGCTGGCTGCTGGCTGCTGGCTTTTCCCTAGATTTTGCTAGAAACTTCATGTTAGTAATTCAAGGATGCCTGACCCAATTGTTTCAAAGTGACCCGACCAATGTCAAGGTGAATTATGGGTCGAAGTGGCCAATCTTCGTTTTCGGAATGAACTCCCTCCCTTAAACTGTTGAAGTTGATTGTAGCAATAAACATCTGGAGAAATTCGATGCTCTGTGACTAACTGGCCCAAACAAAATTGATTAATTTCTCCATTATTTGACATTTGATGACGTTTTCCTTGATTTTGGTAAAACTTCACTGACGGATACCGGATCCAATGGTGATGGTTTCAAAGTGGTCCGACCAAGGTCAATGTCAATTCGTTTTTGGCATAGATTACCTCTCTTTACCCAGACAAGCTGATTGAGAGCCTTAACCAGATTATCGATCAGCTTTCTTCTTGCATGCTGATTGGCCGAGTGGCTTACTACTGGCGTTACTAAGCTGTATCGCAGCTTACTCGTAGTAAACAGTTTTACATTCCAGGTTTTAAATGATTAATATTGCTTCCGACGCTATGATTAAACTGGTACGGTGTTGATAAATGCTATCTGGAACTAATCAAATATACAAACTAATTAACTGATTATTATCACGAATTGAACAAAATATAAATCTGAATTTGGCCAATAATTTTCAAAAACAGATTCACTCAATATTGATCTATCGACGATTATCTATTGCTAAAGTCGCCAAGTAGGTGATAAGTTCATTACAATGACGGCTTCCGCATGCATGCTGACAACACATTTCGTCCCTGCCAAGGGACTCATCAGGTGGCTTAACCGTTACGTGGCGAGGCTGGCCAAAACCGGCCTTGAAGAATGTCCATTTACAGGACAAGAGAATACTGCAGAAAATGTACTCCTGAAAGTACTGACTCGATGATAGAGCCAGTCATTACAGTGGTAAATTCAAAGAAAATAGTATTCTCTTGGCCTTGGGCATTCAATAAGCAAAGACCAGACTTTTGCGACAGGAATTTGCCATTAAAGGGTTAATGGCTGCCACTATGTTTTGTGTATTTATTCGGTTCTGTCATGCTTATCTTTGTTACTGGATATAATTATATAGTTTTTAGAATGCCAATTATGTAAATCAAGTTTTGAGATAGAGATTATTAAAACTATGCAACCATTTCATCAAAGCCAAGAGACCTCTCAGGTAGCTTATAGGCTGCCGCAATGTGTTGTGCAATTTCAGCTTTGCCATATCCAATGTATTCATTGTTACTGCTATTACTGTATTTACTTGTCTGAAATGTCTATTTATTATCAGTATGGGTCATGATTAAATACCCAACATACAGAAGACAGCCTCATGATAACTGTAGTACGTTTGGATGACACCTGCTCCTTTCAATCTGTCTACATTTCGGTGCTTTAGATATATCACATCCAGTAATGTGTGTTTGGCTGTTGTTGGATGCTGTATTAATTGCACAAACCCATGACCATCGAACAAATTTAGAATCGGTTTGTTTCTGTTAGATAGCTGGTTTTCATTAAAATCTCCACAAACAATTACTGTATCAATATTCAGTATGTTAATGCCTTCCAACAAATGGCTGAGGTTCTTGATGCATTCTGACACACTGTAACGAGGTGGCCTATAAACAGTGACAATAATAGCTTCAAGTGGTTGCTGAATCTTTACCAATAGAAATTCAAGATATATTACATTATACATATAGTTTATAGCACTTGCCTGAATGTCATCCTTTACATATATAGCAACACCACCACCTTCCAGTGTAGATATTCCTGCTTGTGTCATATAACATGAATTTCTGTTCTTTCTAAACAAAGTGTATCCCGGAATCTGCAGTTTGGGGGCAAGTGTTTCGCCATAGAGACATGTTTCTGTTAGGCATATAACGTCAGCAGACATCAATTCATGGTGGCTTTTTAGATCATCTATGTGACACCGTAAGTCTTCAGTATTGTGCTGTACTATTGTCAAATATGTCTTATCAACAAATTCTGAATGTAATGTCAAAAGCGGTCTGATCACTCCTGAGTTATGCACTGGCATGGTTTCCATAGCTGTTGTGATACTGCTGTTACAATATATCGCATTCGCGTTGAAATCGATTATATGTAAACCATTAAGTGATGTGGTCCTACTTAGCGCAACATATGCCATTCCAGCTTCGAAGATATGATTTAAAGAAACAACATCACTGTCTGTTGTCATACCCTGAACATTATGTACGGTACATGCATATGCAAGCTTCATAGGAAATTGTCACCTAGTTGCGTTTGTCCTGGTCATTCGTTCTTCACATCGTTCAATGCACACACCATTATCTGGTATACCTGGTGTTTTATTTCTATGCTTTAATCCGGCATCCTTGTGATCAAACTCTATGCATATCATATGTGCATTTCTCGTGTTCACTGGTTTGTGTGTGATAACAGCTATTGTGCCAAAAGAGCCATTTACAAGACCATCAGCCACATCCACATTTCTTGTCAACACTACACGTGCACCTATGGCAACCTCTAACATATCTGCAAGATCATTTTTTGTTCCTTTGAAAGGAGAATTTTGTTTTACCATTTGTCCAGTTCTGGGATCTTTTTTATAGTCATCAGCCTCTAGCCTTATTGTAGTACTAAATTGTGCATGGAGTGTGTTTGTGTACTGCAAATTAACATCCACATTTCTTGCATAGATATGTAACAAATGAGATGGACAATCGGAAGCTTCTTTGGTAACATGCGAAAGCAGAGTTCTGTCCCTTTCACTCTATTTGTCCTGCTTGCGCTTGGAGCGAATTCTATTGAGTAGCTGTGCGAATTCAACATCATCATTCTGTCTCATGATTTCTGTTAACAGAACAAGTTGAAAGTGCTCCTTCCAGAAGTCAACTGCAGTTTCTTCATATATACTCAATGGTTTATCCTTGCCCAGAGGTGAAAGCTGATAGAAGTCGCCAACTGCTAGAACTGAAACATTGCCAAATGGCTGCTTTGTTCCTTTGATTTGTTGTAGTCTCCAATTTACATAGGCAAACAGTTTCTTGCTAACCATGGATATTTCATCTATTATCAATATCTTTACATGTCCAAGTTGTGACCTTAGGCTGTCTAACTGATTACCGAGGCCTGTGTATGGTAGTGATAACCTAAATGGCATCTTAAAGACACTGTGGAGAGTTTTGTCATGAATGTTGAAAGCAGCTGTACCCGTAAATGCAGGTAATAGAACTGTTGGTCTTGTGATATCACTTTCCTCCTGAAATTCTGGCATTTTTTGCAAGATTTTTGTTGCTTCGGCATAGACACATTTAATTAGGTGTGATTTACCAGTACCAGCTCCACCAGAGATAAAATGAAAGAACGGTTCAGGCTTTTCACTGGATAGACACTTTTTACACCAATCTCTTAGAAAATAGAATTCTGATGATTGTTTCTCATTCAAAGACCGGTACATTTTTTGCAAATTTGTATGAGATACTTGATTTACTTCTGTAAGAGGCATTGCCATTTGTGTGCTTCTATTGGCAGCGAGTTCTGATATTTCATCTTGTTCTTGTAACAGCAGTGGATCAACCGGTTCTCTTTCCATCACAGATTCGATTCTCTCTACTTCAGTTGCAGGTGCAACCAAGCATCTTCGATAGGACCAATTCTCGCATATTCATTAAGTGCATCATCAATAGTGTCACAGTGTTTCTCAAAGACGGCTTTGTTTCTCAAAACAATATCTGAAACATGTTCCACTGATCTAGCTCCTGGGAGTTTAACTGAGGCGCCATTGCAGAATGATTCATATGTGGCAAATTTTCGTGTTCTTAGGTTTGATTCTGTTCGATAAGGCAGGTACAGTTTTAGCATAGTACAATAGCACTTTTCTGGATCTTTATGCTGTGAGAATCGAGCATGACGTATGATGGCAGGTTTGCTTCTCGTTCGTTTTTGGATGAAACCAAGATCATTTTGCAAACACTTTACTGATTTTGACGTTGAGGCGGTTTTTCCATAAACGATTCTGTATGTTGATGCAAATTCAGCCATGCACATACAGTGAAATTCATCCGTATTTGGTCTAGCTTTGTATCGATCAGGTAGACTTGTCATCCATATATCCTCAGATTCATCCTCTTTGTTTACTAATGCACTTAGTGGTAAACTCATTCGTGTGTTGTCATCAGTCGGTATGAATACAACATCTCGTGAAGTAGATTTAAGTTTCAGACTACAATTACGTGCAACTGGTTCTTGTGTGCCGACTTCTCTATTCTGTGCATATGCATACATAACTTTTTTCATCTCTTCCCGATTTGTGGGACTAGACTCATGGGCCTCTTTTAATATGTTTTTAAGAATTTCACTCATTTCCCGTTCATCCTTTGTAATGTAGGACACTATGTACGTAATGCAAACATATGGATTTAATATGTAGTGAATGTCCATGTTTGCATTCCATGCTCTGATTAAGTGTTTATTGTAACCGTTTACCCAAACATCGCCCATTTTTCTTTTCAGAATTATCTTCGCACTAGTTGAAATTGTGTTCATTGCCTGAATATATTCATCATGTGTAAGATTAGCTTGTCGAAGTAATTTGTCAATATTGTCAGTTAAAGTAGCATCTTTATCAATCAGTAGGTTCCAAACAACTTGCAGTTTTTCCTTCACTACCTTTACTCTTTGGGCTTGTTCATCTGCATCGGATTCCTTTGCTCCTATGTCAATCACATATGGCCGTATGACAAATGTATTCTTTACTGGAGGCTGTGGAAATCCAAATCTACAGGTCTTGTTGCCCTTTTTACAGGATTTTGAATGAGACTTACTGTGGGACTGAACTTCAGTAATGGTAGTGTACAATTCTGGATCAATTTCTTTATCTGGAAGTTCACATGAGATATACTTGTCTACAAACTCGCATATTTCATCATCAGTATCTTTGTCAAACTCTGGTGCATCTTTCACCCAGAAGAGGCAATGTATATGAGGCGAACCCCTTTGTTGAAACTCAATTCTGTAGAAATAGTCTTGTATTTCACCAATCAGATTTGATGGCGAGAGGATCAATTCTTTGAGTAATAGATTTACATGGTGTTCAAACATACGCATGGTGGTCACAGGATTGCTGTTAAGAATGTTACACTTTTCCAACCATTCTAGATCAGTGAAATTAACATGCTCTCCTTGATGTGCTTTAATAACTGTTATGATTTCTGGCCATCTGATTTCTGCAGCACTAAATTTACAAAAGAATGTTGGTGTTCAAAGTTGTCTTAACATAGCAAATAGATCTCTCATTGTCTTTTCCCAATATGCAGGTGTTCCTCTCAATGGCTGCATAAACCGAATGCCTTCATCATTGCTTACCATCTGACTAACAACATTTTTGTTTTCAACATAGATGAGTTTATTTTACTGCCATCTCTTCTGGTTGGATTACCTTTGCGGAGTTGTGTTGAAATACTAGCATTTGCTAGATGCATTTCAGTTGTAAATTGTGTGAAGAAAATGTAATTTGTATCTTGTGAAAATCTATTGTCAACACTGAACAAGCGGGCATTAAAATATCTAATTGCTGAAAGTTTTACCTCTCTTTCTGGTTCATCGAATGTATTATTTCCATCAGGGAACTGTACAAGAAATGCCATCGCCTCTATCTTTGGAACTTGAAACAAGTTTGAGGGTTTATTGCCCTGTGCTGGTGCTATGCATAGTATTTTGTCATCATAAGTCATCACGATCCACATGCTCTATATTCTCTTGGTCACTATCTTCGACATGCATCTGCATATTATCGGAATTATTATCTATGGTATCTGATTCAACAACTAATTCTTCACTAACATCACAGAGAGCACCCTCTGGTTCTAATACACTGTCATCAACGTGTACATCTGCATACTCAGTGTGAATCTCAGTGAGCTTTTTTACAGCATTCACAATTTTAAGTGGACAAAGTATTTGGAATTGATAATGTCCCTTGTAGTCTAATTTTCTTTTTAATTTGACTTTCAAAAGTTGTGTATCATTTGTACATCTGGGTGGTGAACGAACAGTGTTTTGAGTTTCTGCTGCAACACAAATAACAGGACCGTGAATTCCTTTTTGACAACCTTTTTGGCAGGGTAATTATTTTGGCAAAAGGAATAAACTTTGCGATTACATGTCTCTCCAGTATATTCAGTCCTTGAAGTGCATGTGGGATTTCACACAATTGCAGTTTATTTGTAACAGCAATAGGAGGCTTTTTGCCCTTCATCAATGTTTGATCACAAGAATGGCATATGTATTCCCTGTGCCGAGTTAACAGTACATCTTTGCAAAGATTTGAGCAATTATTACATTTGTGAACATATTTTCCTGTCAAACATGAATTCACTATAAATAGATTAGTCTTATATTTATTGCGATTACATTGTTTCACCTGATTTTCAAATAATGCTCTATGACATACTGTACAAATATGTGTTGGGCCCTGTTGTATTTTCCTTTGAAAAGTCTCGACAGCAACATCTATTTTGCACTTTTTCTGCTTAGCCGATTGTTTGTAGTACTTGTTTTGGGATTTCTTCTTCATTCTAAATATTCGGTCCTCATTATATTTTCTTTTAATTCGCAAAGCACACAAACTTTTATGTCTTTGTCTAAATTGTACATTTGCATACTTGTCTGCTGACATCTGCTTTTGTCTAGCTGCAAACAGTGGGTCAGTCTTATATCGTTGAGTAATACACTGTTTTTGTCTAGCTTTAAACAATGGATCATTATTATATCTTTCAGTAATATTCCGCATTCGTTTGGCTCGATAATGTAGCTCTGTCTCGTATCTTTTAACACATCTCTGCTTTTGTCTGGTAGTAAATACTGGGTCATTCTTATATCTCTGATTAATATACTGCTTCCGTCTGGCTGTAAAGAGCAGACCATTCTTATATCTCTGATTAATATACTGCTTCTGTCTGGCTGTAAATAGTGGATCATTCTTATATCTCTGATTAATATACTGCTTCTGTCTGGCTGTAAATAGTGGAGCATGCTTGTATCTCTGATTAATATACTCCTTCTGTCGGGCATTAAATAGTGCGTCATTCTTGTATATATTATTAATATACTCCTTCTGTCTGGCGAAAAATAGTGGGTCATTCTTGTATCTTTGAGCAACATTCTGTTTTTGGCACCACGAAGTTTCTGATCAGAAGCATAGCGTTGCCTAAGTTTACTAAGCTTTTCACATCTTTTTTCACGATTTGTTGAATATTTCTCTTTGCCCCATGCAAGCTTATGTGCATTTGTGGATCTGTCATTTACGGCAGTGTTTAGACAGTTCTTTGCATTAGACATTCGATTAATAATCTTCTTGTAATTTTTTGACATTTTGGTCAATTTTAACTCAATGGGACATTTGTTTTTTGCATGTTGGTTAACCATCTCTGATACAGGCGCTGTGCTTTCAGAAGATGTGGTTTGACCAGTATTTACTTTTTGAAACCTCACAGGCATGAGTTCATACTGAGCATCATCTTTTATAGATAAGCTATTACACAGTTTATATAACTGGACAATTAATAACTCCAAATTTGGAATGTTCATCATTACAGCGTGTCCATCTGGATAGGTTAAGCCCTCACTATTTCTTGAATGTGAATCAAGTGTACCATATGTACTATTTTCACTTCTGAAGATTGCAATACAGTATCCACCACATAACAACAAAGCTGCTCTCACATCAGCTGTAAAGTAGTGCAAAGACTGATCGAGATTAGGAAGCAGAGTTTCAAAATTATGTGCATCTTTAAGTAATCCAAATATTGTGTCTGATTTTAATACATCATATATTTCCGTGTCTGTACTAATGCATTGTGGAAGCTCATCAAAACTCAGCACGGTATTTATAAACACACGCCGTATCAACAAATCTGTGACAACATGGCGATATAAATTATCTCCTTTATTCAATATGTTATCAAGGTCAGCTGATTGCAAGCGTTCGTTTTCTCTATAATGAGCAAGAAACATGAGTGCATTAGCAGTACATTGGGAGCCAGGAGACATGATAGAAAATCTGCTGCTACCTTGGTGATAAGATGCACAAATGGAAGATATAGATGTTTGATCCGACACATTGGGAAAGTTTGACACAGTAGATGTAGCGTCTACCATTTTCATCATAATTTCTGATTCACTGTGAATTACAGATGTATGCACATTACTGGACTTTCTTGCCTTAGCTGCCTGTGATTTCTTCCCTTTCTTAGGCATAGTGATAGAGGTTTAGTCACAATATTTTATATAAACTGTAAACTGAGCTTAGAGAGGACTTATGTGCTTCCAGTCGTGTGTAATTTCACTCTTATTTATGGAGTCTTGCTTCCGTTCAATCTTGTTTATAGTCAACCTTGTTTACGCCAACTTGTTGACTCGATCTTGTTTATGTTCAGTCTTATTAATGTTCAGTCTTGTTTCATTCAGTCTTATTGATGTTCAGTCTTGTTTACATTCAGTCTCGTTTATGTTTTGTCTTTTACATTCAGTCTCGTTTATGTTTTGTCTTTTACATTCAGTCTCGTTTACTTTGTCTCGTATACTTTCGTCTCGTATACTTTCGTCTCGTTTACTTTCGTCTCGTTTACTTTCGTCTCGTTTGCTTTCGTCTCGTTTACTTTCTCATTTACGTTTAGTCTTATTTACGTTCTTGTTTACTTTCAGTGTTGTTTGACCACTCAGTCTTGTTTGACTACTTTCAGCCTTGTTTACGTTCGGTCTTGTTTACGTTGTCTTGTTTACGTTCAGTCTTGTTTAGTCTTATTTACATTCGGTCATGTTTACTTTCAGTTTTGTTTGCTTTCAGTCTTGTTTATGTTCAGTCGTGTTTACTTTCCGTCTTGTTTATGCTTAGTCTTGTTTACATTCAGTCTTGTTTACTTTCAGTATTGGTTACGTTCAGTCTTGTTAACATTCAGTCTTGTTAACATTCGTCTCAGTATGTTTTGTTTTTCTCTTTATTGCTTTGTTTTCTCTTTATTGCTTTGTTTTTCTTTAATGCTTAGTTTTGTGCTCCCCAGTGTCGGAGATCTTTTTATTGCTTTTTCTCAGAGCTGCAAGGTGAACCTGAAACACTGGTCATCAGGACAAAGCCTTCAATACAGCTCAACAAAAGATATTCACCCTCTTTGGGCAGAAGCCTCCCAGTGCCGAGGCAAAAAAGGATAAACAAAAGAGGGTATAAAAGGGTTAATAATATGTGTTAACACAGGTCTGACACTGGTTCCAGCCTGGTTCTACCAACACAGGAAACAGCCAGTATCTAAAAATAAGAACAAGAGCAATTCTTCGTCATCCAATATTTGTCACAAGTTTTCGGATTTTCTGGATTTTTGAATTTTCAGGATCTTCAGATTACGCCCAAAATTGTGGCATCTTAGTGTATGGGCACACTTGTGTTAAAATGTCAACAAGATCGGACCAATAGTTTCTGAGATATCTATAGATGTGGAATTTGATCCGATCAAGATCTGGGTTCAAATAAAGGTGCGCAGGAACGGACGCACGCACACACACACAGACGGCGTTGATCACAATACCCTCTTTCCCTTACATAACGATGGCAATAACAATGATGCAATGAGACATCGGTGTTACACTAGCGATCATTTAGCCAATTTGTATTTACAAATGCAAATCTAGATTTACATCACGATCACAATAACCTTGACATCAAACGTCTGAATGCCTTTGTACTTTTCCTATTGGTTGAAGTAGCTGTAGTTCAACTAAATTGGCAAACTGAAATAAAGGCAATATGATCTAAGCAGAGCAATCTAACAAAATTTCCATTTTATAGAAAGGCTACAATAACCTGGACATTTGACCTCAATGTCCGTGTGTTAAATCCGCTTGATATAGCCAAACATGTGACCACGTTTAGTTCAAGTAGGGTGAACCAATCCTGAGATATAAGCCAATGCACGTTGAACTAAGGAAAAAAATTAGCCAACAATTTTTTTTATCAAGGTCACTGTGACAATAATCTTTGACCACATGGCTTCAATACGACTCGTATAGTTATTTTGAGAAAATTCAATCTAAAGATATTGCTATTATAGGCAGCAACAGTTATCAGTTAACGTTTTGAACGTATTTAGCCTATTACGTTTCACTTGTACCATCGGAAATACATAATTCGCATAGTACCAATAAACAGACTATGGGCGATCGATACAGCTCGTGCCTCCATGGAAATATCATAAAGTAAATATAGTTAGTTTTAGGTCTTATACCGAGCATTGCGCAACAGCTAAGTGAATTCAAACCCAATGTTTTAATGATGCAGTGCATCGCAAAGGATATTCCTATCTATCTTCAGCCTTCCCCTGAGCATTTGCAATTAATCTCAAAATTTAGCAATCCATGAAAACTAGGGGACACTAGGTCTACTTCTGTTACTACAAGTAGAATGCATCCATAGACCAAGATTGGTTAACGTATACAAACAAGTTCGATAGAATATTGGTATCTGCTGATGCGGGGAAAATAGGCCACACTGGCCTACATTTGTAAGGCTACATATTTTAAGCATGCAATACACGGCAAATGTGTCTTTCATGCGCATAGCTTTTAACATATCTAGAGCTTGAGTGATGCAGGGCATCACAAAGGATACACACGCCTTCCACAGACCCCCGACCTTTCTCTGAATGCATGCAATTAATTTTGAAGTTGGGCGAAACAGAAATTGATTCTACAAGTAGAATAGACCCATACACCAAGATTTGGTCAAGATATGCAAAAGACTCAACAAAACTAAATCCCAAATAAGATTTCTATCATGCACTGAACCACAAAAATTAGGCCTGGTTCGGCTACCCTTTGACATATGAGAAACCGACAGGCTACAATGCACCGAGACACCAGGTTTGGTTACTGTATGCAAGACTTGATACTACAGACCTGAGAGGTATAAGCTATGATGTTCAATACACATTTAAAAGTAGATCATGTTGACCTACATTTGATACATGCTACACCTTTCGTCCGTGATACATCCATATACCGAGGTTGATGTCTATACGTGAGACTTGCAAATATTGTCCAAACAAAAAAATCAAACAGACAAATACAATTTTTCATCATGTTCAGTGAACCATGAAAATGTTACGTTGGCCTACCTTTTATGTTAGACAGAACAGTACCCTAAAGCGCATCAATACACCAAGGTTGTTTACTCCCCCTACACAAAAAAGGACCACGGGCCTGTGATGCTCACCTGTGCCATTACCATTTTGCATTTCAATACACATGGTGGATAATTTCCGGAAAATCCAATATGACAGCCACAGAAATTGACCAATCAAAATTCTCATTTGATTTCTCTTTCACACAAATAAATTTACCACCCAAAATTCTCTATGGAAGATCTGGCGTCTAACACGATAATCTAGCCCAATGTTAAGTCAATAAAGGGAATTAGCGTTTTGACAATTTCTGGTAAATCTGTCATAAAACCTCAGATGTCACCCACAATGTTTATCAATCAAAATTCTGAATAGACATTCTGGAACCTACTATTATAGAATCCGTCTAGACAAATTTGGTTGAATTATGTTGCGCAACTAAGGAGTTGCATTTTGACAATTTCTGGCACATTTAAAATAAAATCTAAGATTTTCACCTTAAAAAAATGTACTAATCAAAATTGTCAATCGAAGTTCTGTACTATAGGATTCTTCCAGCGAAATTTGATCGAAATCGGTCAAACCGTTATGGAGAAGTGATTTGACAAGTTTACAGACGGATGGACGGACGCCAGGGCATAAACTCACTTGGCTCTTCGAGCTAGGTGAGCTGCAGACTCTTGAAACTACAGCCTGGACAATAATAATCTATAATGTTCAATGAACCATTAAAAGTAAATCACGCTGACTTGCTATTGATACATGAAACCTTTAGGCCACTACGCACGCACGCAGACACGCACGCACGCACACACACACACATTGATTCAAATATATTATTTAATTGATAGGTCATTTTCCAATTTGAACAGTCTCTTGTTACTGTAATGCTAGCATCGCGCCTTTAATACGGCATCATTCAACGGAAGGGTCTAATTTAAATAATGGCACCGAGCTGTCAATACCGGTTGTGACCTCCACGCGCATTAACCACCGCCGTACATCGCTTTCTCATGCTTCGAATTAAGCACGAAGAGGAATCGCATCCCATTCCTGGAGCAGTGCAGCTTCCAGCTCCCGCACGTTGTGAAGATGGTGATGGTTCTCACGCACCATACGGCCAAGAATGTCCCACACGTGTTCGATAGGAGACAGGTCCGGTGATCGCGCTGGCCTGTCCAACACCGGAACGTTGTTAGCCTCAAGGAAATCACTGGTGACCCTAGCTGAATCAGGACGGGCGTTGTCTTGCCGGAACAAAGTCTGCATGATGCTGCATAAAAGGGATGACAACAGGGGCGACAACTTCTTCACAGTAACGTTGTGCCATTAAATTTCCACGAATCACAATAAGATCTGTTTTGCCATTTTCGTGGATTCCAGCCCACACCATGACACTTCCACCACCGAATCTGTCGTGCTGAATGATGTTGGCTGCATCATACCGTTCTCCTAAACGTCGCCAAACCCGTTGCCTACCATCCGCCACATCCACACAAAACCTCGACTCATCACTGAACAAAACGTGGCTCCATTGTTGAGCACGCCATCGCTGATGAGTTCTTGCCCATGCAAACCGATTCTCGATGTGACGCTCTGTAAGCGGAACAGCAACAAGTGGACGACGGGCATGCAGTCCAGCATCATGGTCTGTTTCGCACAGTTTGTGCATGCACTGTAGTGCCGGTAGCGGTGTGCAAATTACGGGACAGCCGCGGCGCAGTCTCAAACCTGTGACGTCGTGATGACGTCACTAAGTAGCGGTTTTCTCGTGGTGTTGTTGGTCTCGGTCTGCCAGATCGTTGTCGGTCATTAACATGTCCAGTTTCCTGCTCACGTTGGCGGAGACGGGAAATGGTTGAGGCGTGAACATTAGAATGTCGAGCAACAGCGCGAACTGTCTGCCCAGCAGCGAGTCTTCCCATTGCTTCATGGCGCTGATTTTCGGGTAGCCCTGGGCGGCGGCCCATGTTCGGTAGGGTAAACTTTTAAGCGTTTTCTGTTAAAGTTCGTTATCTGCTTTTGCAGTATGGTGAATTTTTGCCTTCGATACACGCCAATGTGGGCCAGCGCATGAAAAATGCATTTTCACATGCAGTAAGCGTGCGGCCGAGAAATGCAAGAAATGATTTGCATTTCTTCATGATCAGCGAGACATTACATTAACGAAACATGCCTGCAAATTTGGTTATAAATGGACGCATGGTTTTAATACAACAAACCAAACTTCACTGTTGCTAAACCTTTTTGGCTCAGTATATATATATATATATATATATATATATATATATATATATATATATATATATATATATATATATATATATATATATATATATATATATATATATATAATGTGAAAACCCCTTGAAAACACAGTCAGAATAAAGACGGCGACGGACATACGATGGGAATGAGCGTGCACACGCACGGACAAAGCGATTACTATATACACACCCTTTGTAGCGAGTGTGGGGATAATCACATTTTAATTTGGTCACTGCACACTTCACATTTGACCACAAATTTTTCGGTTCCCCACGTGTCACCTTCCACCCAACTCTGATTAACATCTTTCCAGTAGAACCCGCGTTATTGACAACTGTGCAGGCACACACATTTCAAAAGTATCACTTTTTAATTTGTTCGCTGTGGTCTTGATTGTTGATCTTTTGACTGCCCAAATAGGCCACATTTGGTAAATGTCCTTTTAAGAGGACTTCAATTATCCTCTGGAAACATCAAAACGCAATAAAATGTCCTTATTTGTGTCAGTGACCTTGACCTCAAAATCAATAGATCTTCGTACCACAAAGAATATACAAGCCATGTTTGGTGAAGATTCCTTCAGTAATACTTTAATTAGCATTCAGAAACGACACACTTTCCATAATTTGGCCACTGATCTTGAACTTTAAAAATGCTGACCCCAAATCAATATGGTTCTTTAGACTCCCAAGTGGAATATACATGCCTAGATTGCTAATGATCCCTTAGGAGATCTTGAGTTATCATATGGAAACACCAAAACGTACCAAATTTCCTTAAGTGGGTCACTGTGACCTTGACATTTTGACCCCAACATTAATAGGTTAGTTCGAACTAGATAGAGGTGTATCAATTATTCAAATAGGCCAAGTGGCTCATAAGTTACAGTTCAGCCACGAATTTGCTAACAGACATATGGATACGCTGATGTTACTAGTGTGAAAGTGACACATCTCCTCAATGCAAGGAAGGTGTGTTCCAATTATCACTAAAGTTCGTCCAGTGGCTACAGACCGGACATAAAGTTTCTAGCGGACGTATGGATGGATGGACAGATGTACAGAAGCATGGATTCGACGAGTATAGAATATGAACATAACACATTATTGCCTCGGTGTTATGAAGGTGTTTACTAATTATCATTATATTCGGTTCAGTGGGTCAGAAATTACTGCCTGGACACGAATCCGCTAACGGGTGGATAGACAGATGGACAGTACACACCATAACAATCTCCTTATTCAGGGCGTATAAACCTGGATTCCTAATCAATGTATAACATATCTGCATAGCTACCAGTGTATTGCTAGCATATGTCGAATTGTATATTTTATCATAGTAATTCAGCTTTAAAGGATCATAACCAAATTTGGGTGAAAGGTTGCCTTTGTTTTCAGGAAGACATATGACAATTAAGGGATCAAGAGTGACCTGATCAAGAAACTTCATTAATGGATGGACACACGTAGCATAATTCGTTTCCCCATTTATTGATCATCTCAAGGGACAATAGGGAATATTGTGGAATAAGTAAAGAACAAGAACACATCGATTTTATGCCAAATGACAACCATGAAAAGACGACGACGACGACGACGACGACGACGACGATGATATAATTTTCAATAGACAATGCAACATGCACTGTCAATTGACCTTTCCAGAGTTTCCATCTATCAATCTGACGTCATACGACGTCACAATCAGCTAAGCCGCGTGTTAGATGACGTCATAATCATTACATCATAAATGATTCTATATGGCCCGCCTTTAACTCTTAATAGTCCGCCACGTTGTAAGAATTGTAAGTCTACTATTTAATAAACATGCTGTTGACTGTTTTGAAACTAATTTGACTGGACGATGCTGCCATAGGCAGCAACAGCGCCCAGTAAAATAGTTACAACACATTCAACAGCTTACCTGTATAGTTTTCTGAAAATGGATAGATCGATCGATCCCAAAACGAGCGAGGTGTAGGTGGAGCTTAGCGAAAAATGGGCGGGGCATGGCTAAAAATAGAACGGTCCATTGTATTTTTAATGGCTCTCATTCATTTTCAAACAGCAGTCAATGCAGGCAGGCAGCCACTTAATATAACGCATTTGCTATGGTAAATAGCATTTTGAACACACCACTTCTGGTTCTTCAGGATAGGTTGACTCACTAACATCTTAACATGCCGATGTCAAAACTTTTCGAATGAAATTAAAACGCAGCTAGCTCGTCCGCCTAAATTCTTGAAAAATGTACTCCAGCTTTTTGCTATTGACAATTTAACAGAGAGAATATTGACATCAGAGTGATAAGTGTCAAATCTGCCAAACGGCTTCTATGATGGGTTTGAGAAATTGTCCATTTGCAAACAAAGAGAATATTTTTGAAAGATTGTCACTCGAATGACTGGCTAAGTAAGCGAGCCAGTCAGATTAGTGGTAACCTTTCAAAAATGTCATTTAATCTGCAAACATGCATTAGAGATTAGTTAAAGAATAGCAATCTTTTTAGATGGCTGGAGGTTTAAAAGTGTTAACTGGCACTAATTAGTAGCATTTTGCTACCGTTTGGCGATTCCCGATTTGTATTGTTTGTAATCAGTTATTGTGATGATGGTGATATGTATACACATTATGATGTTGATCGCAGAAATATATCTATCCTGGTAAAGTTATCTTATTTGTCCCCCCCCCCCCCACCCCCACACACCTTTGATGGGCTGCTCCTCACAATAGCGCGACCAGCACTTTATTTCACACGGTATCTGTAAAAATAAAACGAAATCTGAGGATTTTAGTCATTTTAACAGGAACCACAATTGCGGAGAGCTATTCCCTCCCCAGAGCTATTAGAAAGTAGAGATTTTTTCCTCAGTCATCCTCTGAAGTTTCAAAGCAATCCATTTAACAGCCAATAAGATATCGTCCGGATAGCAGTTTTTAAGATAGCCGTCGGTGGCTGGCAGTCATAGTGGATTTCGGATTATCGTAAATTCCAATATGTTTTTCCACCAGACATAATCCAACCGCCCTATGAAGTTTCAGAGCGATCGGATAAATGGTAACGGAGATATCATCCAGAAACCATTCTGGCCATGTGAGGTAACTGATATATGATATGATATTTATTTATATATTTAGTTTGATATCTGATATGATAATTTTAAGCATTAGCAACCCAATAGACCACATATGACATACATTATCCCCAACAACACCTCACCACCTTCACCCAATGAACTGGATAAAATACTCCATTTGTTTCTTTATGCTCTTCAATTGTATGTCATTGATACATTCACAAATTAATAAATGTTGAATATTTTGAAACTAATTTGACTGGAGGAAATGCGTCGTTTGGTTTCTCCTTGTGGCATCCTCAAATGAACGAATTGCATGTCATTGATAAATTCACAAATTAATAAATGTTGAATATTTTGAAACTAATTTGACTGGAGAAAATGTTCCGTTTATTTTCTCCTTGCGCCCTCTTCAAGTCTACGAATATTGTTTCATTGATAAATTCATAATTTAATAACTGTTGAATATTTTGAAACTAATTTGACGGGAGAAAATGCTCAATCTACGGTCACTTCATGTCATCTTCAAGTGTACGAATTGTAGGCATATGTCTAATAACTGTTGAATATTTTGAAACTAATTTAACTGGTGAACTATCCAATTTATTTTCTCCTTATGTCTTCTTCCAGTGTACTAATTGTATATGGTATATATATTTACAGTTTAATAACTTGAATATTTTGAAACTAATTACTGGCAAAAATGCTCAATTTATTTTCTCCTTACGTAGAATGAATGCTTGGCGTACATATGCTGCCAATATATTTAGGACAGTCGAATTTTCATTTTGGAATAGTCGATGAGTTTGCAAACACTTGGTCTTTTATAGTAATATATGATTTCAAAAATAGTTTTCCATCCGAGTACGGTAAAGCTTTTTTAATTATTTTATTACGTGAATGACATTGTTTTTATATTGCAAACAGTAACTGGACTACAAGCTGGGCTAAATACTATTGCAATAGGCTACGTTTAACGGTGAATCCAGGTAAGACGAAATCAGTGGTGTTTAGGCCGGGAGGGCAATGGGATTTTCCAGTTTTAGCTATGCTCCGCTCATCTCTATCCAAGCTCCACCTACACCTCTCTCGTGTTGGGATCGATCGATCTTTGAACTCCTGACTATCAATTTCTATAAAGCTATACATGTAAGCTGTTGAATATTTTGAAACTAATTTGACCGGGTGCTGCTTCTGCCTATGGCAGCAACATCGCCCAGTGAAATTAGTTTCAAAATATTTGACAGATGTTCATTAAATAGTAAAGACAGAATTCGTACGTGTCGGATTATTATAAGCGCTAAAATAAGTCGGACTAAATAGATTCATTCATGACATCATACATGTCACGTAGTAGGCTATGACGTCACATGACGTCGTATGATCGGTTGATAATTTGGAAAAGTCCATTAAATAACCAGAAATCTGGTTGCAATGCAACTGTATAGCTCGACTTTACGACTTAAAATAAAGCCTACTGCCTACTGTTATCATTCCACCCAAGTTTCGCTGAAATTGGGCCACTAATTAAGGAGTAGCGTTTTAAATGATTCTCGAAAATTAAAAAAACACCAAATGGCCACAAAAAAATCGACCAACCAAATTTCTGAATAGAAGTTCTAGAACCGACCATTATAAAACCCTTCCAGCTAAATTTGGATAAAATTTATTACTTTTACCAAAAAATCGACCCATTAAAATTCTGAATAGATCTTCTGGAGCCTACCGTGATATGGCGACCCTGAAAATCCATTAGCTTAATTATACACATTTGAATTTATTGTAAACAATGCAGTTAACTTTAACAATGCAGTCTCAGCAAACTCAATTTCAAGACAATAATATAGGCAATCTGTTGAATACGTTGAAATTGATTTGACTGAAAGCTGATGTTGCCTTACCGCTCCAGTTAATTTAGTTTCAACATATTCAACATCATATCTAAAGACAACCGTTCATAAAACCATTTCTCCAGGAAAGCCCAACTCGTTTGCTATATGATATCAAACTCCCAGCCGACCCCCCACACCCCACCCCACCCCACCCACTCCACCGACATGACAAACCAATGACTGCGAGCTGTCTGAAAACAGTGATTACTTAGTGAATTCGCTTTGAGTGGACCATGCAACTCATCCACATGACTACCAGTTTCCCCATTTTTGGGAGCTGGTCAGGTTGATGAATTAAATTTCCTCTGATCAAGGTCGCTAGAATCCTGGTAGCTGTATGTGAAGCATGAAATGTAGGTCACACTGTCATACTTTGGCTACGCTACATAGGACCTACATTAGGGTGCTTTTCCACGCACACTGTTTTAGCCGCGCGGATAGCCGGTAAGCGGGCAGCCGCGCAGCTGGATCTATTTCCATCTACCCGTTTTTAAGCAATTGCGGCCGAGCGGTTCTTCCGAATACTGGCGTCATTTTCTGCTTTTCATCTCAGCTTTCTTCGCTTTTCTGATTTTTATTCATCCAGACCGTTAGTTATTTGGTATTATTATATCGTTATCATTTTTATCATTTTTTTTCATTTGTATTATTATTATTATTATTATTATTATTATTATTATTATTATTATTATTATTATTATTATCATTATTATTATTATTATTATTATTATTATTATAATCATCCTCATTATTATTATCAAAGTTATTATGTGGTCAGCTGCTGCTGGAGCTTCGTTACAGCGTTTTGTTGTTGTTGTTGTTGTTGTTGTTGTTGGTGGTGGTGGTGGTGGTGGCGGCGGTTGAGGTGGTGGTGGTATGTGGTGGAGGGGGGGGGGGGGTGGTGGTGGTGGTGGTGGAGTCTTGGTGGTAACATTCATCGTCGTAATGGGAGTGAGTCAGAAGTGTTCCGGATGCAATAGTAGCAGTAGAAGTAGCAGCAGCAGTGGTAGCAGCAGCAGCAGCATTAGTAGTAGTAGGTATCAGCAGTAGCAGCAGCATTAGAAGCAGCCGCAGCAGCCAAAATTTCCAGGGAGTTAGCTCTTGAAAATGGGCTCATTCAGCCACCAGCAGGTAGGTAAAAAATTGAAAGCCCTGTCGGGGTGAGAGGGGGGCACGTGTGACCGAGTGGCCCCCCCCCACCCCTTGGACCCGCCGCTGCCGACATATAAAAGGTTATATTGTAAAACAACTGCAGTGATTTTCAGTCACCAGCCAGCAGCTAACCGCATACAATTGCGCGGATTCCACTCTCAAGCTTTTTGGCGTAAACGTCGGCCCTTAAAGGTACGTGTTCACACCAGCTTGAATTGTGTGCCTCAATGTAATGACACGAAATAAATCTTAGCATATGATGATTTCATTACGTATAAATTAATTTAAAAATTCACGTTGTCAAATTGAATTAGAGGCACGAGTCCCTACTTCAAATTCACAACGAAATCTATTTATATGAAATGAAATCACCATGTGTTAAGACTTATTTCGTTTCATTACATTGAGCTACACAATTTAAGCCTCTATAAAGGTACATAATTCCAACAATTTTGTTTTCGAGAATTTTGGTGTAAATATGCACATTTAATAATGGTTCACAAGAACTTCTGTCTCGGAAACCTAGATAACATTTTTGGACATTTAATTGAGTACTGAAGGCTATTCGGTTGGCTTGCTGCTTTTCCTAGTAAATTCACAAATTGTCGATACAAATTTTCATAAATTCTGCCAATTGTTTTGGAACTAGTTTCTATTAAAGCCGCTGCTGTCTAAGCCAGCAACAAACCGCAGTCAAGTGATTTTCAAAATATTCAGCTTTCCAAAACTGGAAAGTCGAGAAACATTGTAGATAGGCGCTACGAGCTCTATATAATTAAAAGTTTAAATAATTAAATTGGCTAGTGGCTTGAAAATCTGGGCAATTATTATTATTATTATTATTATTATTATTATTATTATTATTATTATTATTATTATTATTATTATTATTATTATTATTATTATCACTCCGCTCCGTCTCTCCCCTCTCTCCGCAGTAGCTACCCTCCAAGGTTCCATAATTAAATAATCGAATATACGATTAAATCGATTATATTCCAGACACCATAATTGACTATTCATTTCCCTAATCGAACAGCCCTATATTGAGTACATGTGTTGTCTTCTGAAGCAATGAACCTCAGTCAATTCGACATCAATATATTTGAAAGCCACGAAACCGCTAAAACTATAAACCACCAGGGGCACAAACCGTTCACCCAATGTAACGAAATGAAACAAATCCCAAAACATGATAATCCCACCAGCACAAATCGGCATATATAGCCAGCTTTGAAATTGAATCAAGGATACGTGCCCCAAAATCACCATCCATACGGAATGAAACACTCACATCGAGTCACATGTCACGACCCAACCCATCCCACTACACTGAGAGGCCCGGTCCAAGCCTCCACGGGTACATACAACATCAACAATTCCATTCCCAAGCACATCGATAAAATGTGGGTCATTAAGAGAGTTCCTTAGTGTCACGGACAGATAGATGATTGATTGCTTTGGTAAGCAATCCCGATAATTCATAATTTATAATTTAAAGCACAGTGACAGATTTACGTATTAGCAACCCAATAGACATATGCAATTCATTAACATTGCAATTAGCCCAGTCGTTCTCGAAAAGACATTTAAAATTTCCTATTAATTTAGTATGGGATTTTTGGCAGGAAAAAGATCTAAGATGCCCGCCAAACTGTTTATCCGACAGTTTCGAAAATGGCAAATTTGAAATCAGAATTCCCAAAAAACCAATATAAAACCAATTTCGGCTTAAAAATCCATCAAATAAAAAAAAAATTCAAGATGGCTGCCAAACACGCTCCATTTTGATTAGCACACAGCCGCCATGTTTTTTTACATATCATCTTCCATTGAACAAACTTTAATGGCTCTTAGACCCTAATCACATCTCCCAAATATCTGCACGGTCCCTTCAGCGTTCAGGAGAAGTCGTTTTCACAAAAACTAGGTCATCCAAGATGGCCGCCGAACCATTTGGTCAATCAAGTTCTCTTGAACAAACTTGGCTTAGCTCTTAGCCTAGATGATCTTTCGTCAGTTTTGAATCTATTGCCCAAGTGGTTTTTGAGAAAATCTTTAAAGGCATTTCTATAATATCGGCCAAAATACAAGATGGCCACTGGCCAAATTGGTGGATCGTCTTTCTTTGAATCAACTTGGATCCTTATGGCCTACGTATGCGGCCTGTGAAAAATAAAAAAGTAAGAAGTTGATAGACGCATGACGGAGTGATGATGGATAATTGTCACGGCATAAGCTCACTTGCCCTTTTCTAAAAACCTAAATACAGCCAATTTCAGTTTCAAAATCCGTCAATTAAAAAATACGGTATTTCCGCCAAACACATTTTGATTAGTCTAAGGCGGCTATGTTTCTTGACGAATCAGCTTCCCTTGATCAACTTTAATGCCTCTTAGTGCCTAATCCAACAGTTCTGGAGAAGTTCTTTTCCTGATCCAATATGGCCGACTTAGGACGTGGCTAATCAAGTTATCTTGAACAAACTTGATTCGGCTGTTGTCCGAGAAGATCTTTCATGAGTTGTAATCGATCCACCCGATCGGCTTTGTTTGAACAAACTTCGATCACTATTTCCTAGTGATGATTCTTGTCCAATATAATCGAAATCGGCCCAGTGGTTATCGATAAGAAAATATTTTAAATCACCCATTGATTTAGTACGGGAGTGTTTGGCGGGAAGATGATCCAAAATGGACATAAAACCATTAGTCTGACAGTTTTACATGTGGCAAATTTGAAATCAGCACACCCAAAAACCCATATAAAACCAATTTTGGCTTTAAAATCCATCAAATAAAAACATCCAATATGGTTGCCAAACACACTACATTTTAATTGGTCCACGGCGGCTATGGTTTTTTACGTATCAATTTCCTTTGAACAAACGTGAATGACTCCTAAGCCCACAATCATATCTTTCAAATATCAGCGATATTCGTTCAGCGGTTCTGGACAGGACCTTTTCCTGAAAACTAGGTCATATAAGATGTCCGCAGAACTATTTGGCCAATAAGGTTCGCTTGACCAAACATGGTTCAGCTCTTCCACAAGATGATATGTCATGAGTTTTTGAACCGATCCATGCCATTAAAAAAATCGGTCAAAATCCAAAATGGCTGCCGACCAATTAGGCCAATCGGCTTCATTTGAATAAATTTGAATCTCTAAGGATGCTTCCTCCTAAATATAATTGATGTCAACATAGTGATTCTACAGAAGAAGTCGTTTAAATGAAAAGTTGATGAACGATGGATGAGTGGGTGGATGGACAGACGGACGATGGACACAAGGCAGACGGTCACCATGGCATAAACTCACGTGGCCTTTGAGGCTAGGTGAGCCAATAACTGTTTAATAATTCGAAACTAATTTGACTGGAGGAAATTTTCCCTTGTGCCATCTTCAGGTGTACGAATTGTATCATTGATTAATCATCATTTATCATTAATCGCTTAATAGACCGTCATGTTGTACGAATTTTATGTCTTTACTATTTAATACACATTATGCAAAATACTTTGAAAGTAAATTGACTGGACGTTGTTGTCGCCATAAGCAGTAACATCGGCCAGTCAATTTAGTTTTAAAAATATTCAACAGCTTACGCTTCTTGTTTTCTGGAAATAGTTAGCCAAGGTGTTCAGAGATCGATCGTCCCAACATGATCGAGGTGGGGCTGGAGCTTAGCTAGGGATGGACGGGGAATGTCTAAAATGGACAGGTTCAGGTCTATTCCAAACATTAAATGCATAGCTCTCCCGCACGCGAGTATGCACGCCCGCAAGCCCATACGTACACACGTACACATACCGGTCCATAAGCACATCTGACCGTACGCACGCACGCATGACCGCACATACGTCCGCCCGTGCATACGCATGCACGCACACACTATAACGAAACGTCTAACGTGATGCATAATGCATAACAAGTAATAGCTAGCAAATTTGTGATACGGTTTCGCTAAGATTATTTTGAACTGTAACATATATTTACACTTTTTTGCACTCAGATTTGTATATACATACTTCAATTCTGTTATGGAAAGCGTCTGCTGGAATGGAATGACTAGTTAATGTTTCTAGCAAGTCATGGTCCGTGGCTGGTCTTCTCTCGGTCCGCAAACGCAACACGATCGAGGTGTGGACGGAGCTTAGCTAGAGATGGGAGGGGCATAGCTAAAAATGGCAATTGGATATTCCGTTATAATCGCTTAATAGATCGTCAAGTTGCACGAATTGTATGTCTTTACTATTTAATAAACTTTATGTAGAATAATTTGAAACTAAATTGACTGGGTGGTGTTGCAGCCATAAGCAGTAACATCGCCCAGTCAATTTACTTTCAAAATATTCAACAGCTTACACGTATAGTTTTCTGGAAATCACTACGCACACGTATTACCGATCTTAAAAATGTGGAGGCGGCTGGACAGCCTACGCTGTACTACCTGGCGCGCTCGGAGAGCAGTCCTAGGAGACGGTTTGTACGAGAGGAGCTTCAGATCATGCTTACAGACACTCAGCTACCTCCACCCGGCGTGCTTACGTCGAGTAGACATCCTCCAGATCATAAGCCCTGACTGTCGGTAGGACTGTTGGAACCATGGTAGGCTGTGTCACATGACACTCGATGGGCTCGGTGTTGACACCATCTGGTAGCACATGTCTCTTATTGTAGTAGGCGGAGAGACCAAGTTTTTCCTGTTCATACGTTACCATACACTGGTTACGCATACAGAGGCCTCGATTTGTGGCTCTGTTCACTACACCATGGAGACATTCCCTTGGCTGAGCACTTCCCTCTCCACGTAGTAGCACTCGGAGCAGAGAGCAATACCATGAGTGACTTCGAACTCAAGCTTGAACAGACCTGGTGTCCATCCAGACCATTTGTCCCAAGCTAACCAGTTCTGCTTGCTTGCCTCATACTCCGTTCGCATCTCTGGACGTATCACCTCAACAAGTTTGGAGCCGGCTATGGTGATATATGCAGAATCTGTGTCCATCTGCAGGTACTGGAAGCTGTCACGAGCTACGTAATGATCTAGGAAGTCGTAGTAGAATGCCAGCAGCTTCGCAAGCTCGTATACGGTTATCCCCACCTGGAAGGACCACCGAATGGTGATTTTATGCTTCTTGGTCTGCAACTCGTAGGACTCGTCGATCTCGTCGAGGTCCTCGAACCATGCACTGTGCAGGGCTCTGTCTACCGTCCGTTCATCCTTGGTGAAGTTTGTGTTGCTATGGCGTTCTATGGCCTCGATTAGCTTCCCGTAGGCACTGTTGCCAAGGAGTTTGAGATCTGCCAAGAGCGCGTTGCTCTTATCCACATCTGAGCGGCGAGCCTCCCTCACGAACCACTCAAATCCTTTCTGTAGGATGTAGTCTATGGTGCGATAGACAGCAGTGATCTGTAGGCCGTGGGCGATATACCACTTGAGTGTTGGTGTGTACAGAAGCCTCTTCTTGCCAGAGAGGGCACATACCAGCTTGTGGGTGGTGGGGCGCTTCTGACCTGTTTTCTCAAGTTTTGTAATCATCTCAGGATGTACTGCCTCTACCGGGATCTCACAGTTGTAGAAGAGAGTAGGCATCTCTTCGGACTTCGTCCACAGGGCCTTGGGCACTTCTCTGTCCATCTCAGCGAACCTGAACCAGCGATCTGCTAGGAGATCCTCCTTAAAGTCTTCTACGTCGCTTGCACTAAACCACTGCCATAGTCTCCTTACTGCATGGCATCTCTTGGGTCATTGTAGACAGGGACTGGGCAATCGCATCATAAACTAGGATATGTTGGCAGACACGCTCGCTTGATGAATTCGGGTCAGACCAGACTAGTGCTGTCTTGTGAACACGATGCTGCGTCAACCGACAACTGCAGCTTTTAGCATCTGATATGCTTCCTTGCCTGGGTGGTAGAGGCCAACATCTGGCATCTGCTGAGCGGTTCCGCGAAGTAGATACTGTAGTGACACCTCCGGGCGGGATACCGCATTTTTCAGGGTGTCGACCTCGTTTAGTGTGAAACTGTCGCATCCGTTCTAGGGCTTCGATGAATGGGCTGATGCCCAAGTTATTGTAGTATCGCAGTCAGTCAGTGAATGTCAGCATGCCTTGCTCTCTGAAGGTCTGCCTACATTGCTTCCACTTTGACAGTTTCAAGTGGCCACGCTTGAGCCTAGACCACCATGCTGGGTAATTTGGTAGCCCCAGATAGTCGAGCTTCTCAGGCGTGTCGAACCATTCATAAGGCAACCAGCTCTTTTGCTGTGTACATCCGTAGGCTTTAATCCATGCCTCATAGGAGACCCCAGGACTGAAGTAGTTCAGCACGTCGAGAAACATCAGCTTGGGTGTGATGATGAACATTGTCTAGCTCGCTTTCTAGGCGACTTTCACTTTGCCTGCACTCACCTCTGTCGAGGGTGTGAGCTCATCCACAAAGTACTTCTTGATGAGGTTCAGGTCATACTGCCTAGAGTTGAACACAAGCACAGACACTTGGTCACACCATTCGCTGATAGGTCGCTGCTGACATTTCGGTAACTTGTCCAAGTCTGCGGGGAGATAGTTCCCGGGCATATGTCCAGATTCGGTATGCTTGTCATTGGATCTCATTCATGAACTCTGAGATTAGCACTTTGGGGTTAGTACTACACAGGTGTTTCAGCTCGCTCGTGGTGCCGTCTAAGGAGTAGTTGACTGACGCTGAAATAGGCATGTGGGTATTCTCGATCGTGAGAGTTTCCGTCGGATGGGTCTTAATACCGTGTAGGAGCGCTTCAAAGTCATAGATGATGAAGTGTGGGTATGGTACCATCCGCACCTGTGCGGGAACTTTTGGACAACGTTTTATGCGGCACTTCCACTGTACCACAAGCCTGCATCCAGATGTTCTCAGTTTCTCGTCTTTCACAACTGTCTTGCGGTATCTTTGTTCAGCATCCTCACATTGCTGGTGTTGTGGACATCCGTGCCAGTGACAGCCAGGGAACTGGTAAATGGTGCTGGTTGTCAGATCATAACCATCTATGGGAGCACCCTCGCTCCAACGGTCGCCACCGTGGCCACACTTTGCATGATGTATGTGAGGTCCTAGGTTTCACGACTCGTACTCAATCCAATGAGTGGCCGCTGAACTGGCCATTTGGTGTAGATAAAAGGCCTTCTCGTATGCTGACTGCGGTCCCACTTTTTTCTCCCCAGGGCACTTGATGGTTGTTTTTCCACCTGTACAGTGGTAAGAATCACGTTGGAGATGGCATGCTTGGGTGAACTGCTGTTGACAGTGCCTGCAGATGAGTCTGAGCCAGCTTGGAGATGTACTTAATGAAGAATGCATGGTGGTTGTATACTCCTATTTTCATGGTGTTCGGATAGGGAGCAGGTTTCCTAGTCAGATGCGAGCTACCCTGTTCGGTATGTTCGTAAACATGAATCCCTGTCTTCACAAAGAACTCTACCTTGTCCAGCTGATCCAGTGAGGTTCGTGGCACATTGATCACAGTCAGGTCATAGAACTGTTTGGCAACTCTCACACAGGAGCTGTACTTCTATCAGGCCTGGCTCCTCGACGTACTGCTAGACATCTCCGGAGACACATGTTATTGTTGTATGTATCGAGTGCCACCATAGTCTTCTTCAGTGGTAGCAAGACTGGGAGGTGGCCTGTCCCTAGCAGAGGCTGGCGGTCAATTACAGCCTTGCCCACGACGTTGATTGGTCGGATGAAGGCCCACTTGGTGTTCGGTCGATCAATAGTGTCTGGGTTGAGGTGGGCTTGCTCTCTGACCATCACCAAGGTCTCGGCCGCTCCTAGTGTATTCATCCAGACTCCCTGGAGCATTCTTGTGGAAGAGCATCACCCTACCATCCTCGATGTGGGGAATTCGATAGGTATGGGTATAACGAAGGTAGAAGGTGTTCTGTACGGTCTGGATCTTCTCCATGATCTAACCTGTAATGTCTCTTTCTAGCCCTCTGAAGAATTTCCAGCGTACTGTTCGCCATCCTCTCTCCTCACCTCGTCTCATACTCTAGGCTAAGGGTGCAGATTTCAGCCCCCTCATCAGCCGTCTTCCGATTCTCCATACATGAGGCAGGCGCTCTAGTGGATGGTTTGCCATCCGAGTTGCTACGGCTTTGGCTCGTAAGCTGACAGTCGTCTCCTCATCCAACTGCCAAAGCTCGCGGTGGCATTGTGCTTTCTTATGAATGTTCCCTGGATCACCAGAGGTGATTGCTGGGAACCTCCATGTCTGTTGTGCTCGGGTAGTCGCTTTTACAACTCCTCGCCACCGGCCTGTCCAATCCTCTGGAGCAGCTCGACTTTGTTGGCCTGAGAGTGACCGCTAAGATCGGTTTGCTTTGCAATCACTCGAAGCTGTGATACAGTAGCGAGGCTTATAACAGCTGAGGAGGCGTATCTTTAAATTGGTGTTGTGTGTTCGCCGAGCGCGTCCAGTACTCAATATACTGGTATACCCCCTAAGGATACTCTGCTCTACTATCTGGCAATACTGTTCTTATTGTTTACATTCACTAGGCCTATTAGTAATAATAGTAAGATACTATTGGTGTTAGCTACTGATGCAGTAAAAGTAGAATATTAGCATCAGGGTCTCATTTATCAAGAGAATAAATAAATTATGAACTTGAATTTATAGTTGGGTTTTTTTGTCGTTCGCTGATCATACCGCCAGTCCTGTAAGTGACTATCGACATGATCATAAGCATTACGTGCGTGGATCCATGGTTTATTAGAGTGCGCCGTGCGGCCTGGAACCTCCGTCTTCAGCACTCGAGGTTTCTGTCAGGGTTACCTCACCCTTACCTCCTTTGGTCGCCTCTTACGACACGCAGAGGATACGGAAGGTGTATTCTAAGCCCCACCTACATGGCCGTGAATTTATAGTGAGATTTGGAAATTTGAACCGGCAATTTTTAAGTGTGATTCAGCATAAATAAAGATATATAGCATATTAGCTGTCTCGTCCACACATGCACTAGAAAAATGACGTAGATTTTTAGCTGATAACCTGTATGTTATCTATGATTGATCCCTGATGTGAAATTGAAATTAACATCCTTGTTATGAATATTAGTATAGTGTACATATATATGCTATTATGACTGCTGACTGATTGATGAATAGTTATATATATTGTACACATATAGACTGCTGTAAGCCACCAGACAATACTTTCAATGGTCAGAGATAAATGTAGACCATCTCAGAAATAAATGTGCAATTTAGGTGTGTTAATACCGGCGTTCTGGTGGCTCAGTCGGTTAGAGGCTAGATATTTTGATCGAAACTCAGTCATAGATGGGTTCAAACCCTACTAAAAAAACCTTACCTAGAGAGTAGCCAAATTTCGAAATAAACCGGGTATACACTAGGTGTGGGGGTATATATGACTAGAAATCAAGGGCCACTGGCTCGCACCCCCCCCCCCCCCCGCCCCATCCCCAGTGTGAGGTTAAAGTACAGCCATGCACACACCAGCCGGCTGGAATATCAACATGGTTAGGAAATTGTCCCAGACAGAAAAACTCCCGACAATATTGGTCAGGATGAGAGAGAGAGAGAGAGAGAGAGAGAGAGAGAGAGAGAGAGAGAGAGGCTGGCCACTGGCCGATATCGTCGGTAGTTCTCCTGGACAAGTGGAGTCTGCGCAGGAGTTTTATAGTTTGAATCGGTCTGACCTTTAACATGGGTGTGGCCCAGGATGTATGTTCAGAAGTTGGTATACCACTGTGGATGTATGTCTCTAAATTGGTGCTTGCACCATCCCATTCATGTCTAGCAAGCCCTAGACGGGACCTGGCATATATTTGTGTGGCCCATGTCTCAGATTCCTATGCCGTAGGAATTGAGAGGGCGGTGGGAGGTAGAAACATAATTGCCAATTATTTATCTACGTGAAGTCTTATATGCTTGATGCCTCTAAATGGGTGTTCAGACCAGGCCCTGGAATGTATTTGTGTGGCCCATGTCTCAAATTCCTATGTATCAGGAAATGAGAGGGCGGTGGGAGCCGTGGATCGCCGATCGGTTGCCCGTGGATGGTGGTGGTATCATTTTAATCCCGACCCTACTACTTCTGACGATGAGGACGCAAATTGGTCCTTCTCTCCCTCCCTCTCCCATTCCCGTCACACTAGCGCCTGAGAGAGAATCCACCCTAAAAAGAGCTTGGTTTAGCATTCAGTCCACCCGCATGCACCTCCCTCGCTGCACGGACAACCCGAACCAGTCTTCACCTTCCCCATGGAAGAAAAAGCTGGCTGGCCTGGGAGCACTCTACTGCCGCCAACATGGAAGGAGCCGCCGCCGTCTCAACGACCACTGCCACCTCCACTACAGCCACATCTACTACCACTGCCTCCACTACCTCCGCCTCAAGAACCACCACCACAGAACAGACTACTTCAGCCAGTATGAACATATACATCGACTCTGGCCTCCTCCACTCTGACTGAGGCGAAGACTACTACTACGCGTGAGCACCCACGACACAGAGAACAGGCACCGCCCATCGAGATGGTCACGTCTACCACCAAACTCCCACCTCCGGATTGCAGCGGCGAGGAATCCATCGTCGAGCCAGGCCCAGCTAACCAGACACGTCAGGTACAGGCACTCTGCCATGTTGCGAATGCCCGACGTACCTGCCACTCTGGCCAGCAAACAAGTGTGGGGAAGCCCTAAGAAAGCGTCCAAGGAACGGCATCACAAACCCCGAGACCAGTCACTGAGAATCACGTAGGAGGAGCCCTGGACGTTGACAGCCTTCGCTTCGGCGTCCTGGCCACGTCAGAGCGGCGACTCAACCTTGACCGAACGAAGCAAAGACTATGAATGGATTCGTAATGACTGACTACCTGGTTGCTCTGCAGAACACCACACCTGCTCTCGGCAGCTGAGGGAATAGGCGCGAGACACCTGGCCACATCTAGCTTGGTCTACAGTGGTCAGCAGACAATAGGAGGATGGATTTACTAGGTTGGTCTACAGTAGCAGACAGACGACAAGAGTACAGATTTATTAGCTTGCTCTACAGTAGCCTATAGATGCCAAGGGGACGGATTTATCAGGTTTGTCTACAGTGAGCTACAGAAGACTAGAGGACAAATTTACTGGCTTGGTCTACAGTTGTCTACAGATGACAAGAGGATAGATTTGCTAGCTTGGTCTACAGTGGTCGGCAGAGAACAAGAGGAAGATTTTACTAGCTTGATCTCCAGTAGTCTAGAGACAACGTGGGGGTTGGTGGTAGGCTGATTTAGTAAGTTGGTCTACAGGTGACAAGGGGTGATAAAATATCATGGTCTACAGTAGCCTACATACAACAGAGGAGGAGGAATGGTTTAGCAGCTTGATTTACCAGTGACAAGATGATGGATTTACAAGTTTGGTCTACAGTAGCCTACATACAATATGGGACATCATCATCATCATCATCATCATCATCATCATCATCATCATCATAATACTCGTTATTCTGCAATCAATAAATGCCCTTGTTGTGAAACGTATTCATTCATCAGGAAATGTGTTCAGATAGTGTGAGATGTATTCAGTTATTAGGAAATCTAATCGGTTATTGTGAAATCTATTCAGTTATTGTGAAATGTATTCAGTCACTACGAAATCTATTCAGTTATTGTGAAATGCATTCAGTTATTGTGAAATCTAATCAGTTATTGTTAAATCTATTCAGTTATTGTGTAATGTATTCAGTCACCACGAAATCTATTCAGTCATTGTGAAATGCATTCAGTTATTGTGAAATATATTCAGTCATTAGGAAATATATTCCACTTTTGTGAAATATACTCCATTAACTGAAATTGAGTTGTATGTTAATTGTTACAATTGAAATACAAGAATGTGCTGACTGGGCCAGTGAAATACAAGAATGGGTTGACTGAGCTAGTGAAATACAAGAATTGGTTGACTGGGCTAGTGAAATACAAGAATGGGCTGACTGGTCTAGTGAACTACAACAAAGGGCTGACTGGGCTACTGAAATACAAGAATGGGCGGACTGGGCTAAAGTAATACTAGAATGGCCTGACTGGGCTAGTGAAACACAGGAATGGGCTGGCTGGACTAGTGAAATACATTAAAGGGCTGACTGGGCTAGTGAAATACAAGAATTGGCTGGCAGAGTTAGTGAAATACAAGAATTGGTTGACTGGGCTAGTGAAAGACAAGAATGGGCTGACTTGGCTAGTGAAATACAAGAATGGGCTGACTGGGCTAGTGAAATACAGGAATGGGCTGACAGGGTTAGTGAGTAGTGAAATACAAGAACGGACTGACTGGGATAGTGAAATACAAGAATGGGCTTACTGGGCCAGTGAAATACAAGACTGGGCTAACTGGGCTAGTGAAATACTTGAAATGGCTGACTGGGATTGTGAAATACAAGAATGGACTGACTGGGAAAGTGAAATACACGAATGTGCTGACTGGGCTAGTGAAATACAAAAAGGGCTGACTGGGCTAGTGAAATAGAATAAAGGGCTGACTGGGCTAGTGAAATACAAGAATTGGCTGACTGGGCCAGTGAAATACAAGAATGTGCTGTCTGGGCAAGTGAAATACAAGAATGGTCTGACTGGGCTAGTGAAATACAAGAATTGGCTGACTGGATTAGTGAAATACAAGAATGGGTTGACTGAGCTAGTGAAATACAAGAATTGGCTGACTGGACTAGTGAAATATAAGAATGAGCTGACTGGGCTCAAATTAACTGTCTGACTGATGCAGGCTATCAGACAATAATTACAATGAACAATAGATCTGGACCGGCTGAACATTTAAAAACCAATTTTACTGAAAGTTGATGGTGGCTTACATCAAATCGTTTTCAAAATATTCAGCATATTCCGAGTTTAACCCTATGGAAAATGTGGTCTGTTGAAATTCACCAGGAAGACGGTGAAAATATAAATGTTGATGAGGTTAGCTAAATCTGCTTAGATATTCAATGCACTCATTCATTGATGAACTTCCTTCTTTCTTCTTTTCCAAATTATGCAACGTTAAGGAGGAACTTCAGAGTATTTTCTGTCACAGCGTTACCTGTACAAATGTTGTAGAGATGTCTAGGATCAGCTCCCTATCTTCACAGTGTTTTCTGACACAGCGTTACCTGTACAAAGTTTGTAGAGATGTCTAGGATCAGCTCCCTATCTTCACAGTATTTTCTGTCACAGTGTTAGCTGTCCAAATGTTGTAGCGGTGTCTAGGATCAAGCTCGCTATCTTCACAGTATTTTCTGTCGCAGTGTTACCTGTCCAAATGTTGTAGAGATGTCTAGGATCAGCTCCCTATCATCACAGTATTTTCTGACACAGCATTACCTGTACAAATGTTGTAGAGATGTCTAGGATCAGCTCCCTATCTTCACAGTATTTTCTGTCACAGTGTTAGCTGTCCAAATGTTGTAGCGGTGTCTAGGATCAAGCTCGCTATCTTCACAGTATTTTCTGTCGCAGTGTTACCTGTCCAAATGTTGTAAACGTGTCTAAGATCAAGCTGGCTATTGAATGGAGTCATGGTCTCATTCACCCCTGCCAGGAGTCTTGACAGCAGCATTGCCATTCTTGACAATGTGAAGCATGAAACTTTCAGCGTCATCTTCATGCGTTTTTGTAAGGATGTGCGTGCATGTGTCTATTTGTGTTATTCCATAGTTGTATTGCTTAGTGAGATCACGTGATGTAGCCGTCTCTGATCACTGTTATGTAATGCATAATTGTATTGCTTAGTTGTGTGGTGTGCGAGTAGCTGTCTATGTGCCATTGTATGTAATGGATAGATCTCGTGGAATGAATGATGCTAATAAAAGATTTAGGCTGTCTTTATTATAAACTGACTTACCTTGATGCTAGAGGTCTTGTATTTTGTGTTGCTGTTTTATTCTCGAACACCACAGCATCTTTAGAACGAATGCAAGATAAACAGCGACGTCTTGTTTTTGTTATCTGTCTCGCGCCTACCTGTAAAATAGCTTTCTAGTTAACATGCTAGATACACAAAAACGGGATATGATCACATGAGGACAAAGGGTGTTAGCTTTCCAAACGTTAAAATATTACTGATCTATATTTAACCCCTAGTCATGTAATCACAGGGTGGTGGAAGGGTGTGGAGGGGGGGGGGGGCTGTCTAACGCAGTATTGTACATTATAATTTACATGTACTGCCATTAAATGATTATTGTCTGCGTTCGTGTCTCTATATATAGATAAAAGCTCCGACAAATGATCGGCTCGCTATATGTATTTTAACGTTTAAACCCACATTAGGTTTATGGTTGCACTGGGTGTCCTATTATGTGGAGGACTATCATCACCTAGGTAATGTCGCAAGGTGGACTGCACATCGTCACGTAGGCAATGCCTGAGGGGGTGATCAATGCCACATAGGCAATGCCTGAGAGGGGTGATCAATGTCACATAGGCAATGCCTGAAAGGGGAGGGGGTGATCAATGTCGCATAGGCAATGCCTGAGGGGGATGATCAATATCACATAGGCAATGCCTGCGAGGGCGGGGGGTCGGTTTATCAATGTCACGTAGACAATGCCCGAGGGTGGGCTGATGAATGTCACATTGCCACGAACGCAATGCCCGAGGGTGGGCTGATGAATGGCATAGTATCACGTAGGCAATGCCTGAGGATCTGATCAATGTCACGTAGGCAATGTCTGAGCGTGGGCTGCTGAATGCCACATTGGCATATAGGCAATGCCTGAGGGTGGACTGATGAATGTCACATTTTCACGTAGTCAATGACTGGGGTTGGGCTGATGAATGTCACATTGTCACGTAGGCAATGATGGAATCTGGCTAATCAATGTCATATATGGCATGTTTTTGGTGAGCTACCTAAGCTTATTATTATAATCTACACATCTGACAAGAAAATAAATCATCTTGAATCTGAACAGAGAGGATGTTCTGAGAAATTGCCACCCAAGTCCTCATAGCAGTGGCCAGAGCCGTTGCCCCGAGACATTGCCTCACCACTCCACCCCTGGCGATGGCCAGTGGATGAGAGATTGCCCTCACCTCACCCACCCCACCACCGATGGCAGTGGCCAGTGTGGCTGTCCTGAATGATTGCACACCATGAGAGTGACCAGACTTGTTGTTCTATGAGATTGCCGCTTCCTCTCCCCATGGCATTGGCCAGAGTCGTTGTGCTGGAAGATTGCCCCCACACCTCCCCTTGACAGTGACCACAGTGGTTGTCCCGAGAGATAGTCCCCATCCTTATATCAGTATCCAGAGTGGTTGTTCTATGAGGGTGTCCCACTTCCCAGTCTCCATAGCAGAGGTCAGAGTAGGTATTCTCCCCATACAAGTGATTAGAGTGCGTGTCCTTGGAGATTGTCCCTCCCTCCCTATGGCAGTGATCAGAGTGGATGTTCTGAGAGAGTGCCCGCTCCCATCTCAGTGACACTGGGCAGGGAGTTTGCCTTGCATCTGGCACATGCCCCACCAGAAACAATACCTTGGCAATTGAAGTGTGTCTGTTCTGAAAGATTGCCACCCTGCATCCAGATGGCAGTGGTCAGATTGATTGTCCTTGGGGATTTCCCGCTCCCCTCCCTATAACAGTGGCCATAGTAGTTGTTCTGAGAGTTTGGCCCATCCTCCCCACCCAATGACAGTCACCAGAATGTTTCTACAAAGATATTCCCCCCTCCCCCTCCACATGGTATTGGTCAGTCGTTGTCCTGAGAAAGTGCCCCACACTTCCCCGTAACAATGGGCAGAGTTGTTGGTCTGAGAGATTGGCCCCTACCCATGACAGTGTTCAAAGTGATTGACAAGAGTGATTGTCACACCTCCCATCGGCAATGGCCAGTTTGGTTGTACCAAGAGATTCTCCCTCCTCCCCTAGACTACGGCTGGTTTGGGTGGGATTGCCCCTCCCAGCGGCAGTTATCGGAGTGATTGCCTAGAGAGAGATAGCCCCTCCAATCCCTGAGGCACTGGACAGAGTTGTTGTTCTGGGGAGGGGGTGCCCCTCCCTCTCCATGGTGGTGTCCAGAGTCCTTGCTCTGAGAGATTGCCCCTCCTATCCCTGTGACAGTGATCGTTGTGATTGTTCTGAGGGATTGCCCTCTCCATCCCCATGGCAGTAACCGGAGTGGTTGTTCAGAGAGATTGGCCCCCTCCTTCCACCTGGCTGTGACCGGAGTGGATGTTCAGAGCGATTGGTCTAAACAGAATCTATTTTTGTTCAAATTGGAGCTCGATAATCCATGCGTCTTATACCAGTCTCTCCCATCCACATATAGATATAATGCAGTAAATACATTAAGATCGCGGATGGTCATAAAATTATATAGTCGTACACTAACTAGAACACGCATTCTGTAAGTATTGCTTTGCAATACATGTCCCCTACCTGGTGATATAAATCTTTAGAGATTGACAGTAAAAAATTTCATTAAAAGTTGTCAAAAGCAGCTAAAACTCGAACTTGATCTGTAACTTCTCATAACATAGCAATAAATCAAGTCTCAGTTATATATGGTGAAGGAGAAGGAAAAAGTCTTGAAAGCAGATATGTTTGTATTTCATACGTCGAAAGGGACATAACTCAATCAAAAAATGACGGAAACGCCTGAATCTCGAACTTGGGCTGTAATTTCTCATAATAAAGTAATGTACCAATTCTCAGTTGAATATCTTGAAAGACTGCGAGAAAAATGGGGGAAAACTGGTATTTTTCGTATTTCATAGGTTGAAAGGGGGCATAACTCCATCAAAAGTGTACGCATACGCCTGAAACTCGAACTTGGTTTGTAACTTCTTATAACAAAGCAATGTAGCAATTCTCAGTACAATATCTAGAGACTGCGAAAAAACGTCTATTTTATTTATTGCATAAGTTGAAATGGGGGCATGACTCCATGAAAAATTAACGAAAGTGTCTGAAACGCGAACATTCTCTGTAACTCCTTATACTAAAGCGATGCACCAATTTTTTTTTGCTTAAATATCTTGAAGGAGTGCGAAAAAAATTGCGGAATGCTGATATTTTTCATATTTCTTAAGTCGAAAGGGGGCATATCTCCATAAAAAATTGACGCATACGCCTGATATTCGAACTTGGTCGTAACTTCTCATAACAAAGCAATGTAGCAATTCTCAGTATACTATTTTGAGACTGTGAAAAAAGTGCGGAAACTAATATTTTTCGTATCTCATATGTCAAAAGGGGGCATAACTCCATGAAGAATTGACGAAGATGTCTGAAATTCGAGCTTGCTCAGTAACTCCTTATACTAAAGAGATGCACCGATTTTGCCTTAAATATCTTAAAGGAATGCGAAAAAGTGCGGAGAGCCCATATTTTTCATATTTCTTAAGTCAAAAGGGGGCATAACGCCATCAAAAATTGACGCATACGCCTGAAACCCGAACTTGGTCTGTAGCTTCTCATAACAAAGAAATAATCAAATTATCAGTTGAATACCTTGAAGGACTGCGAAAAAAAGTGTGGAAAACCAACTGTGACAGACGGACAGATAGACGGACTGAAAATCTATAGTCCCCCGGTTTTGCCGGTAGGGGACTAATAACTAAGCGATACATTAATAGATTAATAGGATCTAATTTCAGCTATGCCCCGCCCATCTCTGGACAAGCTCCGCCGACCTTTTCTCGTGCTGGAATTGGTTTATATGTCCTGAATCGGGAATTCCCAGAATCCCCATTTCAAGGCAACATTACAGGTAATTAGTTGGGTATTTCGAAATTAGTTTGAGCGCGCGCTGTTGCTGCCTATGGCGACAACATCACCCAGTCAAACTATCCCCAAACGATTAGACAGTATTTAGTTTGTAAATTAGTTAATTAGCTAGTCATATAATTCGTATACCTGACGGACTGATACATTTTCATAATTTCCCCCTCACCATATCCTCGGCAATGGCTAGCGTAGTTGTATCAAGCAACTGTCCCCTCCCCTGGGTAGTGGGCAGAGTTATTGTGCTGGGAAATTATACCCCTCTCTTTCCCATGACAGTGACCAGAGTGGTTGTGCTGGGGGATTGCCCCCTCCCTCTACCCATGGATGTGGCCATAGATGTTGTCATGATAGATGCCCCAATTCCCATGGCAGTTGCCAGAGTGGTTGTTCTGAGATTGCCCCCACCCTCCCCATGGTAATGGCGAGAGTGGGGGTCCTGGGAGATTGCCCTCTACCATCCTCATGGCAGTGGCCAGAGTGGTTGTTCTGAGAAGTTGGCCCGCCTGCCCTATGTCAGTCGCCAGAGGATGTCTTAAGAGAGTACCCCCTCCCCTACACATGCCATTGGACAGAGTCGATGTCCTGGGATATTGCATCCGCACCTCACCCCATAACAGTGACTAAAGTGGTTGTCATGAGCGATTTCTCGACCCCCAACCCCTCCCCTCCCCTCTGCAGTGGATGGCGTGGTTGTATCGAGAGAGTGTATCCCTCCCGAGGGCTATTGCCAGAGTGGTTATCCTGAGAAATTATACCTCTCTCCTTCATATCGCAGTGGCCAGAGTGATGGTCCTGAGAGATCCCCCATCACAATGCCAGTTCCCTGAGTTGCTGTTCTGGTTGCCACCCCCTCAGTGACAGTGGTCAGTGCTTCTCCTTAGAGATTGACCCCTCCCTCGCCATGGTGGTGACCAGCGAGATTAGCCCCTTAGGGCAATGGCCAGAGTGATTGCTCCGAAGGATTACCCCCATCACCGTTGCAGCACTAAGAGTCATTGTTTTGAGAGATTGCCGCTCTCCCTTCCCCATAGCAGTGGGCAAAGTGCTGGTTCTGGGAGATTGCGCCATTGCCTCCCGTTCACAGTGGCCAGCGTGTTTGTTCTGAGTACCTGCCCCCTCTCTTCCCCTCCATGTGGCAGTGGCCATAGTGATAGTCCAGAGAGATTTGACCACCCTCTCGCGGTGGCAGTTGCCAGAGTGGTTGTCCTGAGAGATTGCTCTGCTCCCCCATACACACGCGCAGGCACACATGCACACACCTATGTATGTACGCACATAGACGTACGGACGAACACATACACACATGCTCCACAATATTGACACTAATGTACATGGAGCACCAGTCACCTAAGTACATAGACAGAGATTCATGTTTTCCAGAATGACAAATGTTTCTAGTTCTAGATATCGATTTCAATATGCTTCATTTTACATGAAACATAACCTACTTTCATGCTTGCAAAGCTTGCCATGCTTCTAAGCTACATTTATCTCAGTTCATGCACATTTGGCTCTGGTTAATAAGAAAATGCAAGGCCAGTAAAATTTGATATTTTATCATCAATATTTGATTGTTTCCAAATACTCGCGTATGACAGGAAATGCGAATGATGGCCTCTGACAGCATTTACATACAAAACAAATTTTAACAGTTAACAAGAAATGTGGTTACAATGCAACCATGACGCTCGACTTTATGACTTTGCAATGAACTATGAAGCTTGACTTCAAACATAAAATAAATATAGAAGGCTTATCAACACACTTATCAATAACCATGCCATTTGACCAAAGTAATTGTCTCATCCCTTCTCATAGACAAGTGCTCAAATTTGGGTGCAGTATGATTAACACATGAAATATGAACTGCTAAATTACGTTAAAAGCTAAATGTTATTGTTGAGAAACCCCTTGTTTTTTGTCATTATTACACCGACTTTGATCGTTTAATGCCAAGGTGATTATGTCATGCCATCTCATTCATTATAATGAAGGATGTGTCTGAATGTGGTCCCTGTAGGCTTAACACCAAACATGAGATATAAACCGCTAAATTAAGCTAAACACAAAACGTCACTGTTTGGAAAACCCAGTTTTTCCCAAGACCACAATGACCTTTGACTGATTGCAGACCTGGGGTCAAATACTTTCAAAACTATTTAAATGCAAATGATAATACTTCCCATAGGTTCAAATGCAAATATAAGTGCACATACTTTCAACTTTGATCAAATGCAAATACTGTTCTAAAAATGTTTCAAATACTTCAAATATTTTCAAATGCTTTTTATTTCTATAATACCCATATCAGATATAACTCTCAGGATTTCTGAGAGGAAATGAGTTAAACAGATATACACTGTATTATGACATGTAGCAGGTGTATCTTTCAGTTAAATTGATTTCAAACTATTTAAAAGTCACATATACCCATATACACTCAAATTGGTATTAAGAAACCATCCGAAGGAGAATAGAAGTTCTCACTTAACACTTTAACTCAAAATCTTAAAAAAGATACTACTGGAATGACTAGGTCGGTAACCGAGACAGTCATTAGTGGTAAATTTAAGAATACCATTTTGGTCTGCAAATGGACATTTGAACTTTCATGAACAAATTTGAGGGTTAAAGGGATAAGGCCTGGTCTCTTATTAAATAGACGGTCAAATGTATTGATTAATTGGATTTGCAAATTGAAGAGTGATCTATATACCAGATGTAGCCCTCTTATTGGCACATCTGAGCGATTAAAGTGCCGGATATAGTATTGAATTAAGCAGCAACTCAGGAGAAACGTAGTATTTTGTATGAGGTACATATGGAACATTGTCTGTTTTAGTGAAATTAAACCCTCATATTCAGTTTCTCCATGTCTCAATATATTTCTCACAGAATCATAAGTTGTTTCCAGATAGCTGATGACATTTTAAACATGATGAAGCACATTTATCAGCGAAAGCTTGTCAAAATAAATAATGTTAGTCTACAAAAGGTACCACCTCGTATCTTCTTTTATTTTAAACTGTATACTTTGTACTCTTTTCTCAGATTGTTAAACGTTAGTCTACCTGAGGCACACGGTTGTCTTCAAAATATTTAACAGGAGGAATAAAAAGTGGGGCTTTAAGGCAGGTTATCGTTGATCTCTTAGCATAGGAAACCTGTTGAAAATCTTGAAAATAATTTGATGGCAGTTCTTGCTGCATTAGACATTTCAGAGGGTCAAATGTGTTATTGGATATTATAGACGTGGTGGTCAATAAAGCAGATTTGACAGCAAGCTATTAATTACGGTAATAAATATCTTATCAGTAAATGTTGAAATAAATTGTACATATTCTTGGAGCTAATAGTTTTTTAGTTTGAAAATTACTGAACTGAAACTAATTTCTCAGATAGGAATAAATACCATTCAGTCAACTTGTTTTCAAATGAATTTTTATTATGATAAATTTTCCACCTTGGGAACTGATTTATTCCATTAAATGGTTAAACTCTGATTTAAATAGTTTAACGCCACAAATCCGCGTTTTATTGCTATTATACCACATATTCATTCACTTATTCTAGTCATTTTCCACACACATCCATGCCACTTCTAATTACACATGTCCTCCCTCACTAAGCTCACATCATTCCCACACATGCCCATGCCTCTTCTAATCACGCCAGTCCTCACTCACTAAACTCACATTATTCCCACACACACCCATGCCACTTCTGATCACACCTGTCCTCACTCAATAATCTGACATTATTCCCACACACATCCATGCCACTTCTAATCACATCTGTACTCGCTCACTAAACTCACATTATTCCCACACACATCCATGCCACTTCTAATCACACCTGTCCTCACTCACTAATCTGACATTATTCCTACACACAACCATGCCACTTCTAATCACACGTGTACACACTCACTAAACTCACATTATTCCCACACACATCCATGCCACTTCTAATCACACCTCTCCTCCCTCACTAAACTCACATTATTCCCACACACATCCATGCCACTTCTAATCACACCTGTCCTCCGTCACTAAACTCAAATTATTCCCACACACATCCATGCCACTTCTAAGCACACCTGATCTCACTCACTAAACTCACATTATTTGACTTACGCTTGACCGTTTATATTTACTTTCATTAAGAAATCGTGTTTAGCCCATTCAATGAACTTTTTTGGCTATTTTGAAATCAATTTGTCTGGAAACTGTTGCTGTCTATGACAGCAACTCCTTCCAATTAAATGAAACAAATTCAACAGCTTCCTGTATGGCTACATTCAAATTGCGCTTTAAAAGCCAGTACAATCGGTGAAAGGGTTAAATAAACTATAGATTTCCGTGTAGTGAAAATTGTGTTAGTTGAAAAATTATTTGATAGAATGTAATTTCTCTCCCATGAACCAATACAGTCAAATTGTTATCCAATGTACAATCTTCGTGAGAAATTCATTCAATACGTTAAATCCCATTCTCAAAGCAACCACACAGAAAAGGAGGTGAATACTTTGTAAATAATTCACAAGGAATATGTTAAAATTAATTTCAAATTATTCAACAGAATATTTCTTATGTCAGGAAACATTAGTTGCATCATTGAAAAGTTAAGCACTTTTTAAATCATCAAATCTACACCTGGAGTGTAATTTCATTGCTTCAACACCAGCCTGCTGTTTTCTATTCATGCACAGACCTGTATATGATTAACTACTTCAAAAAATCATTTGATCCTATAGACTAGCAGTTATGCATATAAACCTGACACAGGCCTTTATGATGTAGGACAAATTCCGATAAAAAACTGATATTTAGCAAGTTTTCTGTTTGGTTTGATTCTAGCTCTATTGCTTAGTGTGAATTAACAGTTCATGTATTCATAATTTAACACATTACATGTACATCATGAATTCAGCAAATGAAAAAGCAATATAGAAAATGTAAATATTTCTTTTACAGATTACATTCAGTATTGTATGTTTTGATTATGATTTCACAACTGACACATATTGTAGCTATTATATTAACCGTTATCACATTAATGCCAAATATAATTGCTACATTTATGTCTGGTGCACATTTTACAATGTTTTGAAGCTCTGAATCTGTCAGATTAGATACCAACAGCTTACAGCAATTTTGTTTCAAGATGTACACCAGTTAACATATGAAATTGAATTGACTTTGGGAAGCTGATATTTCATTGGTCAAAGGGCTTTCATGAGCATAAAGCAGATACAAATTCTTTATGATTAAATAAGGTTTTGGAACATTTTGAATTTGGCTTACTTGGAAGATCTTGCTGTCTATATTTATTATATGAAACGTATTTGAAAAAGAATTTTAAAACTATTTGAAATTTCAAATACTTTAGCAAAAGAACTTAAATGCAAATGCAAATAGTTGTGGCTTGAAATCTTTATGCAAATACAAATACTTCTAAAAAGTATTTAAGTGCAAATGCATTTGACCCCAGATCTGACTGTTTGACCATAATGGACATTGTTTCACGCTCTCTCATTATAAGGATGCATGAGTTTAAGTTTGAGTCTAGTACATTAACCAAACATGAGATATGAACTACTAAGTTGAGTTAAAACGCAAAATGTTAATCCTGAAAAAAGTCATTTACCAATATCACAATAATATTGATCTTTGACCTTTTAGCCCACAGGAAATATGAACTGCTAAGTTGAGCCAAATACAAAATCTTAATGTTGAAAAAAATCCAAAGTTTTTACCAATGTCACAATAATCACCGTTGCTCCTTTGACTCCAACATCATGGTATGATATCCTCCAATGATAAGGGCGTATGTGTCTAAGGTTCGCTCCAATATATTTAACCAAAGAAAATATATGAACTGCTAAATTGAGCTAAATGCAAAATGTTAATATTGAAAAGGTTCTATATCATGCCCTCTCATTATATGGAAGCAATGTATCCAAGTTTGGGTCCAATATGATTAACCATATTTGAGATATGAACTGCTAATTTGAGCCAAATGGAAAATGTTAATATTGAAAAAAGATTTTACCAGGGTTACAGTGACCTTGCCCTTTGAACTTATGACCCCAAGGTCATTGTGTGATGCTGTATCATTATAAAAAGCATGTGTCCAAATTTGAGTCCAGTATGATTAACCAAACATGAGATAAAGACAGAAGGTTGCGCTAAGTCGAAAATGTTACGGTTGAGAAACCGTAGCATTTTACTAAGATCACAGTGAATTTGACCTTTGACTTTTTAACCCCAATGACATGGTATGATTCTGTATTATTATATGAAAGTGTGTGCCCACAACATTTTAGTAGATGAAAACAACACCCACCCATTCCCCGTGGTAAACTGCGCAAACTGAGGTGACACGATCAGAAGACGATCAGAAGACGGGCGTGGTCAGCTTGCACACTAAGGAATATTATTAATAATTTTATAGCATTATATTCACGGAGTGTTATTACAATTAAACTCAAAATTTAGTAGCAATTGAAATATTAGTTTTAGAGATATGGTACATCAAATTCGCTTTTCAATCCCGCTTTTCTCAATGACTTTTTAATACTTCAGGTTCTACTGGAGAGCTCTACTCCCAACGTGAGTGGAAGGCTGCCTGTGGATTCTCAGACACGTATGTCAATGTTTCAGTCAAAAGCTAATATGCAACAGCAACAGCTTTCAGCAACATTGGCTTCAAAAGACAATTTTCTATAATGCTGGTTATACTGGAGGGCACTTCTCCAAACTTTGGTGGGAGCTTACCCAGGGGTCCCAAAAGCGGATACCACTATTGGGGTTAAAATATAAAATGTTTAGTTTTCAAGATAGCCACATTTCATCTCATGGCAGCCCGAGGCGGCCCAATTGACAGATATACCACCGATATGGGTATTAGATAAATTTATCCTTGTATTTTATAGCCTGTCCGCCTCACACAAGCAAGTCCTCCGTCATACATATTTGGCAAGATTAATTATTATAGTTCATGTACCTCTTTAAATATTTTATGTTGCATATCTACAAAATAATATTGGCAAGAACTATTGGAATATAGCGGGTTGATGTGTGTGCTAACATTGAATTTGTGATCAAGTAATGCTAAGCATGATAAGCTACACACAACAACAAGGAGTTAATAGACAGTAGTTACGCCGTCATGGGATAGGTGGCTTAGATACATTGACACGATTACGTTAACGATGTTTGTGTAAAGATTTACATCCTGCATCTGTATTAGTGTTATTCCATAATGGTAATGTATAGAAGGAAAGTGTACACGTAGGTGCTCGATGGTATGCTATGTGTAAATCTAGTGGTGTGACCGTTTTTCACTCCGTAGAAGCCTAGTTAACATCTATGTATGATTACTATGTTCTGCAGGCTGTAGTAGTAACAACATCCAACAGCTGCAATCAGTCCTTCTTCGCTTTATTCCCACTGTGTCTTGTCCTCAGCCATAACCTTTAGCTTCCTCTGGTCCATTCTTGATTTAAGTGTGCCGTGTCCTACTTTCTTGAGGTCACCTCGCAGCAGGCTTAACAGATTTATGTAATGACATCATCTCCTGTCTTTATATTTGCTGGGTCCCAGTAGGACGAATTCCAAGGATCTATGTGATGGTGTGTCTTCTGGCATCCTTAGCACATGGCCAAACCTGGACCATCTTTGCTGGGCGACTTTTACGGACTCATCTTGTCTAGTGCATCGTTGGAAATTATGCTGTCTGGCCATCGGTATCCAGTCCTGGTGTGTAGGTGTTTACGGTGCCAGGCATCACGTTTTATAGAGCTGCCTTTAGAGCTGTGCAGCTGGTACAGTTATACAGCATCAAGGTACACAGGTTGCGTTGTATAAATGCAGTCTTTTTGTCAAGGGCATCTTCGATTTACGAATCCATAGCTTCCAGATTGAAAAACTATGTTCTCATGATGCAGCTGTAGCAGCGTACATCAATGCCAGCACTATGTCGTCGGCATATTCCAGCTCGAGGGGTATACCCAGTATGGGAACAGGTGAACAGCACAGGGGATAGACCATCTCCCCGTGGAGAGCCTATTGATATCTCTAGCTCTACCGGCGTCACCGACTTGCGTCGTACACACAGCTTGGTGTATGCAAGTAATAGTCTCACTAGTCGCAGCTCATCGTCATTGCAACTGGCCTGGTGTAGTGTATACATGTAGAAGATCTTTGATCATTTAATTGTGTCGAAGGCGCGTGCCATTTCAATGCCCATTTTGTGGGAATCCCAGTGTTCTGATAGGCCTACTGACACAAGGATGCATTGGGCCCATACAATTTCTGCGCAACTATGTCCACGTTTACAGCCACTTTGACACAATCTTGTCTCAGATGCGGCATAGACTAACATTGGACAGAATGGACTGCAGATTGGCCGGGGAGGAAGTGGAGTAATATTGCATAGGAATTTCCGTATGCAGATAAGGAGCACAATGGACCACACATTGGCTGGGGAGGCGGTGGAGTAATTTTGGATGGGATTTCTATATGCTGTTGAGGAGTACATTGGGGCAGATTGGCTGGGGAGGGGTGGCCGTGGGGTAACATCGGATATGATTTTGTGTATGCTGTTGAGGGGCACAATGGGGCAGATTGGCTGGAGATCGGGTGGAGTAATATTGGATAGGAGTTTATGTCTGCTGTTGGGGGGGGGGCAGATTGGCTGCGGGAGGGATGGGGTAACAGTGGATATGTATGCTGTTGAAGAGCACAATGGACCGCAAATTGGCTGGGGAGGGGGTGGGATAACGTTTGATATGATTTTTGTATGCTGTTTTGGAACATAATGGGGGTGGGGGTGGGGGGGGGAGAGGCAAATTGGCTGGGGAGGGGGTGCACAATGGTTAACACCCTAGAGATAAAAACTCGTGATATGAGCCGTTATTCACATATTTGACAAAATAAATTAGTATTATTTCTATACCTCGTTAAATATTTCATATTGCATGTTTACAAAAAAGTGTTGGAAAGAAATATTGGAATATTGCGGGGGGGGGGGGGGGGGAGAGTTGTGTGTGTGCGCGTGCGTGTGGTTGAAGGAGTGTTAACAATGAATTTGTGATCGTGCGCTGTCAAGTGCGATGAGCTCCATGTACACGCATCACCCGGGAGTCAACAGATGGTAGTTACGCCATCATGCTATAGGTAGCATACACATAGAATTCGTTGATGATTTTCTTGTAAGAATTTGCATGGGTGCGTCTGTATTTGTGTTATTCCATAATGTATTGCATAGCGGGGTGGTGTGCGTGTAGGTGTTCTATGGTATGTGATGTGTAGATCTAGTGGAATGAGTGATTTCCAATAAAAATTTAGGCTGTTTTTATAATAAAGTGAGTTACTTTGATGCTCGAGGTCTTGTGTTGACATGTTAATCAGGAGCAAGCCGGATTCTTCCCAACAAAGGTAAAACAAGCATTCTGTAAGTATTGCTTTGCAATACATGTCCCCTACCTGGTGATATAAATCTTTAGAGATTGACAGTAAAAAATTTCATTAAAAGTTGTCAAAAGCAGCTAAAACTCGAACTTGATCTGTAACTTCTCATAACATAGCAATAAACCAAGTCTCAGTTATATATGGTGAAGGAGAAGGAACGTCTTGAAAGCTGATATGTTTGTATTTCATAAGTCGAAAGGAGACATAACTCCATAAAAAATGACACAAACGACTGAAACCCGAACTTGGTCTGTAATCTCTCATAATAAAGTAATGTACCAATTCTCAGTTGAATATCTTGAAAGACTGCGAGAAAAAGGGCGGAAAACTAATATTTTTCGTATTTCATAGGTCGAAAGGGGGCATAACGCCATAAAGAATTTAAGCATATGCCTGAAGCTCCAGCTTGGTCTGTAACTTCTCATAACAAAGTAATGTAGCAGCTCTCAGTATAATATCTTGAAAGATTGCGAAACAAAGTGTGGAAAACTAATATTTTTCGTATTTCATAAGTCGAAAGGGGGCATAACTCTATGAAAAATTGACGAAAATGTCCCAAACTCGAACTTGCTCTGTAACTACTTATACTAAAGCGATGCACCAATTTTCGCGTAAATATCTTGAAGGAGTGCGGAAAAAAAGTGCGGGAAGCTGATATTTTTCGTATTTCTTAACTCGAAAGGGGCATAACTCCATCAAAAATTGATGCATGCGCCTGAAACTCGAACTTGGTCTGTAACTGCTCATACCAAAGCAATACACCAATTCTCAGTTGAATACCTTGAAGGACTGCGAAAAAAAAGTGCGGAAAACCAACTGCGACAGACGGACAGACGGACGGACGGACAGACAGACGGACAGACAGACGGAGTGCAAACCTATAGCCCCCCCCCCCCCCCCCCCCCGGTTTTACCGGTAGGGGACTAATAAACAGCCACGTTCTGTTCTTGTATAGCTGTAAACCATGTGATCTGTCCCGCTCGCACCTGTAAAATAACGTCCTAGTTAAAATGCTAGAAATACAAACACGAGATATGATCACGTGACGACAAAGGTTATATTGTTAGCTTTCTGAGAAACGCTACAGAGTAAAATAATACCGACCTGGATTCACCCCTTAGACACACAATTGCAGGGAGGGAGGGTACGGGGCTGTCTAATGCATCATTGTTCATTATAATTTATATGCACTGCCATGATTGTATGCTATCATGTCTCTATATAGAGATACAACTTCTGACAGATGAGCATCTCGACTCGCTATATGTATTATGATCAACTCGTCTCGCTATATGTATTATGATCAACTCGACACTCTATATGTATTGCAATGTTGACACTCGCATTATGTTTATGTTTGTCCTGTATGCCCTATTATGTAGAGGCCCATTATCGCGTAGGCAATGTCTCTGGTGGCCTGCTCTATGTCAAATAGGCAATGTATTTGGTGAGATACCTAAGATGCACTCGTGGCATTCCTTAGTTCCAATGGCCTATTTGCCAAACATACGGGTTTCAAACACCCGTGCTATCACCGAACACATGGACGGACAGTACACATTGCTGATCGCAAAGCCGCAAATAGGCCCTGAGGCTACAACAGCAGTCTTCGAGCAAATAGACTTCATACTATGCAAAATAGTAGCAAAACCCTTACTTCTGGATGCTCGTTTCTGTGGAGGTGCAGATCTGTGTTGGTTTTTGTGGAGCTTGTGGCAGTGGTGATGGCTTATGGTGGCGTTGTTGTTGTTATTGTTTGTGGTGGTGGTGGTGGTGGTGGTGGTGGTGGTGGTGGTGGTGGTGGTGGTGGTGATTGTGATGGTTTTGGTGGTGATCCTGTTGTTGCTCTTGTTGATATTTGTGGTGGTGGTGGGTTTGTGGTGGTGCTGGTCGTGATTGTTATTGTTGTCGTCGCCGTCGTCGTCGTCGTCGTCGTCGTCGTCGTCGTCGTCGTCGTCGTCGTCGTCGTTGGTGGTGGTGCTGGTGGTTATATGATTAAACGCACTGGCTCAGGATCTTCCAAGGTTGGGAGATATTTTTTATTTATTTTATTGTCTGAGATTTGTTATGTTTGTTTGATAGAGGCGGTATGGCCTATAAAATATGAATAATATATATCATTCATTCTGAAGGTTTTTGAACAGTTAATTTCGATTTAACCAAGATGTCACGTAGATTGGAGTTTTTCTTAAAGGCTATCACTGGACGCAAATTGAGAGGTTCTTTCATTTTATCCTGCAATTTATGATATTCATCTTTCAAAATTTCAGAAATTTCAACATTTTTTCGATTGTATGTTAAACTGAATGGAATAATTTCACGTTGATGAGCAAGACCAGGGTCCACGTTTATGCCTCTCGGCCATTTTGTTTTCAGTTGCTTAATCCAAAATGATTCTCGAAGTTTTCTTTGTTTATCAGTTTCTTCGGCCGTAGCAGAAAGAGGCAGTTGCTCAATAGGCATAATTTCAAAGTGTCTATCGACAGAATGACCAGGAAGATTGAAATGTTGAGCTACGTTGGTGTCCTCGTCGTGTCTAATATCGCAAAGGTGTCTAGTTGCTCGCCATCTTAAAGGGCATTTTGTTTCACCGACATACTGCTTTTGGCATAATTTGCAAGATATTAAATAGATAACATTTTTAGAATCGCAATCTAAATTAGACTGAAGTTGGAATTTGCTTTTGTTCTGTTAACTGACATATGTTTTCTGATTAGGTAGATAGAGGTCTAATTTACACCTCTTCTTTCCACATTTCTGAGATTGTCCTACGCCTATAATCGGACGATTGTGACGAATTTTGGTAGGCTTTTGATCGGCAGCCTTATCAGTAATAGTTTCCAAATCATGTAAAGTTTCGGACTTTATTTTGCGCAAAAATCGTGTTGAATATCCCCTCGGTTTGAGGGCTTTAAATAAGGTGGAACACGCAGATTCAAAATTCTTTCTATCACTAGAATTTCGGTGAAATCGGATAATCTGTGAAAGATATGGGGTGGGTGGAAAAATTTCTTATGCAGTTGTTGATAGGAATCGGTGGGCTTAAAGAATACTTTGTAATTAAGAAGCCCACTCGTGTTATAATTTACACCTTTGTAGAGAGTAACGTCCAAAATGTCTACGGACGACTGGTCGATGTTGGCTTTAAGTTTTATGTTTAGATCGTGATTGTTCAAAATAGTAACAAATTCATCAAACTCTTCCCTCGAATGATTCCAGATCATATAAATATCATCGAGGTACCGGCGGTAAAATAAGGGCTGCTTAGGACATTTGTTATGCGCATCTTCTTCCCACTCAGCTACGTAGATGTTGGCAAAACTAGGACTAAACCGTTTACCCATAGCGCATCCACAGATTTCGGTAGCGAATTCGAAATCATTGCCCTTTAAACTCAGCTCCAGGAGAGCTAATATTTCGCTAGTGGGCCTATTGTTATCAGGATATTTATCAAATGCTCTGCGGACAGAATTCAAACCCCTTTCGATGTCAATGTTTGTGTACATAGCATCGATGTCGAGGGTGACCAAGAGTGAGTTTGGAGGAACAGAAATTTTGGAGACCCCGGATAGGAAATCCTCAGTGTTGTTAAAAAAGCTGAAATGTCTATTCGCAATTGGTTGTAGGTGGTAATCAATAATTTCACTAATTCGATGAGATTCAGAGCTGCAATCGGAGATAATAGGTCGACCCGGTGGTATCATAGGGTCGGACCACGACTCAATGGTGTGATTGTTAATGCTCCAGTTGGTGCGCCTAAAAAGAGGAGGGTTAGGCGCTACCCATATCAAACATATAATGCATATTTATGTTACAACTCCCTACAGTGCTATTTTATGTGGTCCTCAGTCAAATGTATAAGTTTTGTATTTTTAAAGCAATTTAGTTCAGTGACAGGATTGTTCCACTGGTTTCCCTGTGATTCCGCATTTCAGATCTGACATAAATGTCAAAATAGTGACAGCCAGCCAGAGCTGAATAAACGCATATCTTCCATTTGCAGGTACAGTAACTCCCTTATACTGTGTGAGATTAAAGATAAGAAACCTTAGAACAACCCTGGGCACATGTTGTCCATGCTAGTGATATAATGGGTAACAGCTGTTGAAGTGGTTGACGCAATATTCCCGCCAAAATGTTTAGAAAAAGACTTGTTATTGCCACTTTATGACCTGTGGTTAGTGAATTACTGCACAGAATGATGTATAACTAAGGTATCAAGGGATTGCCGGGGTTGGGTGGGTCAAACCCTGTCTCATAAAGCCCCCACTGGCCAAATTTTCAATTACCGTAAATCCCTAAAATATTTACGGGATAAATAATACTAAATATTTTAGTGGATTTTGTTGGTTTTGTATCAGTTAATCAGTTACCATTGTTCAATCGCATTGTGTTATAGGCTGCGAATATTTGTATGCATTGGCAATTATTGTAAATACTCTGATAAATGTGGGATAATTAATACTAAATATTCTAGTGAAAGTGTTTGTCTTCAATCAGCCGGCCCGAGCGTTACACTAACATTGTGTTTTTTGTGTTTCAGAATCCCATCTACTGCCGTGGTGATTTTGTCGCAACCATGCCGAAGCGTCACATCCTGATTGACTCTACCAAACCCTCTACATCCAAACGATCCAAGCCACCACCAATCACTAACTGGGACATTTGTGCCCTGTGCCAAGTAGTAACAGATGAATCTTTACAGTCTCCACTAAGATCAACGAAACAGCTTGTTGGTAGTGGCTATGCATCCTTGGCAGAAGACATTCTCCGGTTCCAGACCATTCAGCATATGCCAATGAACATCAACTTGGAGCGATTGGATGACGGGAATGGCATAGAATCCACTCTGAAGACACACATGGCTGAGTGGCACAAGAAATGTCGGCTAAAATTCAACAAAAAGGCATTTGATGAACAAAGTCGGGTAGAATTGACTACAGGACAACAACAAAGTATTTCTACTGTGCATACACGATCTGCTCACAGCCATCCACAGTCCACAGAGCCTACTTGTTTCTTCTGCAATGAGACTGCTGGTTCTGTAGGCTTACATATAGCATCAACCTACAACATTGACACAAATGTGCGGAGGTGTGCCCTTGAACTTGAGGAAACTGCTCTACTGGTCAAGCTTGCAGCAGGAGACATGATTGCCATTGAGGCCAAGTACCATCACGACTGCTTGCGTTCACTATACAACAGAGCCAGACAGACTGCACTCAAAGGCAATGATGAAGATGATTCTTGCCTGCATGGCATAGCCTTTGCTGAGCTAGTGGCATTCTTGGAAGACATGAATAGTGATGAGGACAATGCTCCTGTTTTCAAACTGATAGACATTGCACAGTTGTACAGGGTCAGACTGGAGCAGCTTGGTATGACTGCAGAAAAACGGATTCACACAACCAGACTGAAAAAACAGACTGATTTCTGCGCTTCCTGATCTGAGGGCACATTCCAAGGGAAGAGACACACTTCTGAGTTTTGAGAAGGATATTGGACCAGCCCTCATGATGGTCTGTTATCATGACAGTGATGCCGTGCACTTAATGCGAGCAGCACAGGTGGTGCGCAAAGAGATCTTTGGCTCAGGTTTCTCATTTGATGGGTCGTTCCAGGAAAACTTCCAACAGGATGCTGTGCCACCATCCATTTTGGCTCTAGTCAACATGATACTCGATGGAGCAAACATTAAGCATCAGACTCAGTTGGTCCACATAACCACTACAAAGCATGCCCTATCAATCTCCCAACTGATGGTGTTCAACAGTGTGAAGCATGCACGGAACGTGGATTCATCGAGCTCAACACGTCATAGTCACAGCCGAGAAACTCCACTCCCACTCTATCTGTCCCTCAAGATCCATGCAGTTACACGAAGTAGAGGGCTGGTTGACACACTGTTCGATCTGGGATTGTGTGTCTCCTATGACAGGCTGTTGCAACTCACATCAGACATTGCGAATGGTGTCTGCCAGAGCTTTAGGGCGGAAAATGTAGTTTGCCCACCAAAGTTGCGTCATGGACTGTTCACAACAGGAGCTGTGGACAACATCGACCACAATCCGAGTTCTGCAACAGCCAAAGATTCCTTCCATGGCACCGGAATCTCGCTTATGCAACATCCATCACACAGACATGTCGGAGCTGATCGTGGTGTACCAGTGATTAGTCAGAGTAGCTCTTCCACCAAGTCAGTGACATCTCTGCCACCAGCCTACACAATGGTGCCACCAGCTGCCCTCAAGACAAAGGACTTCAATGCTCCAGCTGTACATGGGCCCGTGAGACCTTCCAACTTCCTTGCTGCTGCAGCTGCCACGAAAGATGAGTATGCATGGGTCAGTAAAGTCAAGACATCTCTTGAAACGTCTACCATGGATGGATGGATATCATGGTCTGCCTACCACGCTGACGCGCACCAAGCTGTCATCACACCTGCAGCAATAAATGCACTATTGCGTCTGTTTCTTGACAACGCACACTCAGTGGCAATGATACGGCACTTCATGGACATCGTCAAGGCAGCAGTTCAGCACTTGAACCCTGGTCAGATAGCTGTCCTTGCTGCTGACCAACCGCTATATGCTCTTGCTAAGGAGGTCCAGTGGACCCGGCCAGCCACTCATGGAGAGGATCGCTTTGTTATCATGTTCGGTGGTCTACACATCGAAATTTCCATATTGAAGTTGCTGGGAGACTGGCTGGAAGACAGTGGCTGGACGAACGCCCTGGTACAGGCTGATATTGCAAGTTCCGGAACAGCAAATTCCTTCATACATGCCAGCCATCTCACCAAGACCCGCCATGCACACCAGGTCACAGCTGCAAGCCTTTATACACTCCTCCAACATGCTTACAGTGAAGAGTGCACATCCAATGATACTGATGGCATACAATCAGACAGTCTGCCTATTGAGGAGTGGTGCATACAGCGAGCAAAGGCCAGTGTCCACTTTGACTACTGGTTTAAGGCCCTTTCATTGGAGCTTCTCCTGCTGAGGTACATAAGGTCACTTCGTGAAGGTAACTTCCAGCTGTACGTGGAATCCTTGACACAGATCATGCCCTGGGTGTTCGCCCTAGCTCACACACACTACTCCAGATGGCTTCCGGTACACATCCGTGACATGACGACTCTCGCTGAAAAACACCCAGATGTTCTAGCAGAATTCAAGTCGGGAAATTTTGTTGTGCATAAAACCAGCAACAAGTTCTCTGCCATGGCACTTGACCAGTGCCATGAGCAGAACAATGCAATGGTGAAAGGTTCTGGCGGGGCTATCGGACTGACTGGCAATCCAGGAGCACTCAGACGATGGATGGTAGCAGGGCCAGAAATTGCCAGGATCACTACTGAGTTTGAAGTACAGGCAAAAACGCAACATGATGGTACTGGTGGCACTGGACACAATCACCATGACCAGCAACCTGGAGTGCAAGCAGCATTCCTGAAGGAGGTTAAGGCACTTATGACCATGCTGGAAGAGATGGGGAATCCATTTCTAGAACACAGCGAAGACCTACTAGTCATTGACACAAGGGACATCATGGACATCCAAGTGGCTGCAACTGTGAGAAGGATCGAGACCCTTGGTGAGCAGCAGTACACCAAGTTTGTGACAGAAAGGCTAGAAGAGTGTACATCACCTATCACACAAACACTTCCAAAGAACAAGTTGCCACTGTTCAGTAGGCCACCGGTCAAGATTAAGTCAAAACAGAAGGCACAGCTTGTAGCACTGAAGAGTGACTGTGGTCTCTTTTCGAGGCTGTACATCTCCTGTCAAACACGAGATGGAGACATCGACAATTTCTTCTCCCATGAAAACCAGGCTGCCCCGCCAGCTCTGTCAACGGGAGGAAAAATGCGGATTGGGGTTAAAGCAGATCTACTTCGCTGCCTGGAATCGGATCTGCTTGAAAACAATAGTGTGCCTGTGGCTGATGCAACAATTCTCGATGGTGCAGCTGTGGTTCAAATGCTAAATCCTGGAACATCAAGAATATTTCAAGAATATGGAGAAAGAGTGTTCGCACCATACATCTCTGCTCAACTCGAGAAAAGTAGCCGCATCGACCTTGTCTGGGATGTATACCTACCTGCCAGCCTGAAAGCTGCAACCAGACAGAAGAGAGGACAGGGCACCAGGAAAATGGTGGCTCCTTCAACAGTGATGCCAAAGAACTGGAAGGACTTCCTTCGAGTCAATGAGAACAAGACCGAATTGTTTGCTTTCCTGTCACGCGAAGCTGTTCACCTTCCTCTAGCAGAGGGCAAAGAACTGTATGCAACAGATGGAAGTGGAGTCCTCTGCTCGCCTGCTGAGTCATACTTGGCCCACATTGCCCCATGTTCGCAAGAAGAGGCTGACACTCATCTACTTCTGCATGTGGCAGATGCTGTGCAAAAGGGGTGTAGGAAGATGACCATACGTACCGTTGATACTGATGTAGTTGCACTGGCTGTGGCGTCATTCAGCAAGACAACTCCTGATGAGCTGTGGATTGGTTTTGGTGTTGGGTCAAGCTTTCGGTACATAGCTGTTCATGAAATGGTTGCCACAATTAATCCAACACAGTCTCTGACTCTCCCAGTCCTTCACGCTTTCACAGGGTGTGACACTGTATCTGAATTCGCTGGCATAGGAAAGAAGACTGCCTGGCAAACTTGGAAGTCTTTCCCAGAGGTGAGTGATGCTTTCACTGAACTCCTATGCATGCCAAGTGAGGTCAGTGAAGGATCGATGTTACAGCTAGAGAGAGTTGTTGTGCTGATGTACGACCGAACCAGTGAGAGCATGGAAGTGAATGATGCCAGGAAACAGCTCTTCACACCATTAATTGTGGCAACCATTTCATGAACAGCTATGTACCGAAAGCTTGACCCAACACCAAAAAACATCCACAAGCTCCAAACTATTCAGAATACAGCAGCACGAATAATCTCACGCCAGGCAAAAGATGCACACATCACTCCGATTCTCCATAAGCTTCACTGGTTGCCAATTGCTCAACGTATCCAATTTAAAATCCTCTGTCTAGCTTACCAGTGTGTCTCAGGAACTGCACCTACATACCTTTCTGCATTAGTCGAGCCATACCAACCAACCCGGTCACTTAGATCCCTAAACAAGCAAATGCTCAAAATCCCAAAATACAAAATGAATTCATACGGCTTTAGAACATTTTCTTTCTCGGCCGCCACTGAATGGAACAACCTCCCTATTCATCTAAAATTGTCAAAAAATCTTACAACATTCAAATCAAATCTTAAAACTCATCTCTTTAAACAAGCGTACCAGAATTTAAATTAATGTTTTATATTATCATTTCATTGTCTTGCGCTACGAGCATGCTTGCGTGGAGTTTGGCGCGTTATAAATTCACTTATTATTATTATTATTATTATTATTATTATTATTATTATTATTATTATTATTATTATTATTATTATTATTAAGTCTAGAACTCTAGAGAACATTCCTCCAACCCAGGCAGCACTCAAGCAGCACATCAAGCGTACTTGCTACCAGGCCAACTGTTGGAACCAGGCATTGGTCATGGATCCAGAGATGCCAGAGCCATCTGACTGGGGCTGGACAAAGGAAACAACTGGGTGGCAGCCTCTTTGGACCACTCTCCCTGAAGCATCACAATCGTGCCATGAATTAATCCACTGTCGCTGCGTGAAAGGGTGCACTGGACGCTGCAAGTGTGCCAAAGCTGCACTCAAGTGCACTGCACTGTGCTTCTGTTCTGGAGACTGTTAGATTTGGATCATTAAATTGATAGATACGCGCAAATATGTCCTGGAGTATAACGTTAAACTGCTTCACAGATGATAAAGAGGTAGCACCTTACCCCAGCAAGGGCCCTCTGGCAAAGGATAATCCCTGCTGGTAGATCTGGTCCTCCTACCATCTGTGGTACTTCCCGTGGTACCTAGCCTTGCCAGCTCACTGGGATAGGAGAAGGTAACTCTGATTCCAAATCCACCTGCTGCCTTGTAGGTTATGCCTTTTAAGGCAAAGGCTAGGAGAAGGTAACTCTGATTCCAAATCCACCTGCTGCCTTGTAGGTCATGCCTTTTAAGGCAAAGGCTAGGAGAAGGTAACTCTGATTCCAAATCCCCAGGCTCAGCTGACCCGGCTGACAGCACCTGGAAAGGGTCTCCGTTGCCTTGCGGAGAGGGGTATTGGATTACCAACGGCTAAGGATGGGACAACAGCATCTGTTCCATATATCGAATGTGACGTTCAGACTTTCCTACTTTCTGAGCATCTACAAAAACACCCAAGCAATCACGAGCGTTCAGTAGAGCCCAGTCAATAGCAGCATCAGAACTCTTGTTAACAATCACACTAAAGTGACTAGCCATGACATTTCGGAGGTATAGTGATACTTAATTAGTTGTTATTTATAGGGGTTAGGCCATTGCATGTTTTGCTATACCTAAACAGATAGCACGATCAGTACATCAGCTGTACAGTGTGTTTACATATGTTTATTTGCTAACTTTTCGGTCGATTTTGACCTTGACCTTGACATAAATGCATGTATTTGAGGACTGGTGATCTCAAAAGTATCAGCAAATGAATGGGCATCCCCAACTTAGTGGGAAAGGACACCTTAGATGTGTTTCTACATAGTTTGGTTCCAAAATTATGCGCGTTTGAACATTAGATCCATGGGGAATGGCGGCCATCTTGGATTTGACCTCTCACGGTCATCAGAGGTCAAATCTGACTTCCCTCCACATCTGAAAATAAACACTATGGTATATACTAACTATGCTAGAGATTTGTTATGTTTGTTTGATAGAGGCGTTATGGCTTATAAAGTATGAATAATATATATCATTCATTCTGAAGGAGGGAAGGAAGGAGGGAAGGAAGGAAAGAAGGATGGAGGTAAGGAAGGAGGGGCGGGAATGAGGGAGGGAGAAAGGAAGGATGGATGAAGGAGGGAAGGAAGGAATGAATGAGGGAAGGAAGGAAGGAGGGAATGAAGGAAGGAAGGACGGAAGGAAGGAGGGAAGGAAGGAAGGAAGGACGGAAGGGGGGGAATGAAGGAAGGAAGGAATGACGAATTGAGGGAGGGAGGGGGGAGGGAAGGAAGGAGGGGGCAGGGAGGGAGGATGGAGTGAGGGGGAAGGAAGGAAGGAATGGATGAAGGAATGGAGGGAGGGGGAGGGAGGGAAGGAGGGAGGGAGGAAGGAAGGAAGGAAGGAAGGAGGTGAGGGCGGGAGGGAAGGAGGGAGGGAAGGAAGGAAGGAAGGAAGGTGGGAAGGATGGGGGAAGGAGGAAGGAAGGAGGGAAGGAAGGAAGGAAGAATGGAGGGAGGGAGGGCGGGACGGAGGGCGGGAGGGAGGGAGGGGCAGGGAGGGAGGAAGGAGGGAGAGGGAAGGAAGGAATGGATGAAGGAATGGAGGGAGGGAGGGAGGGAGGGAGGGATGGAGGGAGGGAGGGAGGGAGGGAGGAAGGAAGGAAGGAAGGAAGGAAGGAAGGACGGACGGACGGGCGGAAGGGCGGTAATGAGGGAGGGAAGGAGGAAGGAAGGATGGATGAAGGAAGGAAGGAAGGAATGAAGGAGGGAAGGAAGGAAGGAAAGAGGGAAGGAAGGACGGAATGAGGGAAGGAAGGAAGGAATGAAGGAAGGAGGGAAGGAAGGAAGGAAGAATGGAGGGAGGGAGGGAGGAAGGGAGGGCGGGACGGAGGGCGGGAGGGAGGGGGCAGAGAGGGAGGAGAAGGATGGAGGGGGAAGGAAGGAAGGAATGGATGAAGGAATGGAGGGAGGGGAGGGAGGGGGGGAAGGAGGGATGGAGGGAGGGAGGGGGGGGAGGGAGGGATGAAGGAAGGAAGGAAGGAAGGAAGGAAGGAAGTGAGGGCGGGAGGGAGGGAGGAATGGAGGACGGATGGACGGATGGAATGGCGGAAGGAAGTGAGGGAGGGAAGGAGGGAAGGAGGGATGGAAGGAGGAAGATAGGAAGGAAGGAAGGAAGGGAGGGAGGAAGGGAGGGAGGAAGGCAGGAGGGAGTGCGGACGGGACGGATGTGGCGGGGATCGAGGAGGGAGGGAGGGGGAGGGAGGAAGGAAAGAATGAAGGAGGGAAGGAAGGAAGGAGGGAAGGAAGGAAGGAAGGAAGGAAGGAAGGAAGGGAGGGAGGGATGGAGGGAGGGAGGGAGGGAGGAAAGAAGGAAAGAATGAAGGAAGGACGGATGGACGGAAGGGTGGGAATGAGGGAGGGAGGAAGGAAGGAAGGAAGGATGGATGGATGGATGAAGGAAGGAAGGAAGGAAGGAAGGAGGGACGAAAGGAAGGAAGGAGGGAAGGAAGGAAGGAAGGAACGAAGGAAGGAAGGAATGGGGGAAGGAAGGAAGGAAGGGGGGATGGAAGGAAGGAAGGAAGGAAGAATGGATGGAGGGAGGGAGGGCGGGATGGAAGGCGGGAGGGAGGGAGGGGCCAGGGAGGGAGGAAGGAGGGAGGAGGAAGGAAGGAAAGAATGGATGAAGGAATGGATGAAGGAATGGAGGGAGGGAGGGATGGAGGGAGGGAGGGAGGGAGGGAGGGACGGACGGACGGACGGACGGACGGACGGAATGGCGGGAATGAGGGAGGGAGGGAGGAAAGAAGGAAGGAAGGATGTATGGATGAAGGAAGGAAGGAAGGAAGGAAGGAAGGAAGGGAGGACGGGAGGAAGGAGGGAAGGAAGGAAGGAAGGAAGGAAGGAAGGAGGGAAGGAAGGAAGGAAGGAAGGAAGGAAGGAAGGAAGAAGGAAGGAAGGAAGGAAGGATGGAGGGAGGGGGGAGGGAGGGCGGGACGGATGGCGGAAGGGAGGGAGGGGGCAGGGAGGAAGGAAAGAGGGAGGGGGAGGAAGGAATGAGTGGATGAAGGAATGGAGGGATGGGGGGGGGAGGGAGGGAGGGAGTGAGGAAAGGAGGAAGGAAGGAAGGAAGGAAGTGAGGGCGGGAGGGAGGGAGGGATGGAGGACGGATGGAATGTCGGGAGGGAGGGATGGAGGGAGGGAAGGAGGGAAGGAGGGAAGGGATGATGGAGGGAGGAAGGAAGGAAGGAAGGAAGGGAGGGAGGGAGGGAGGGAGGGAGGGAGGGAGGGAGGAAGGAAGCAAGGAAGGAAGGAAGGAAGGACGGAAGGAAGGAAGGAAGGAAATGATAAACGAATGTTTAAGACTATATGCTCGGCCTCAACGTGGCGCAGGGGTGTAACCCACTGGGTGTCAATCCAGACATTTGGAGGGGCTAACCAGAGCATTATGCACAACGCTAATGAATGAAACTTGGAAATCGAATCAACCGAAATGGTGCTCGCCCTGTGAGGATCCGCCAGGCAGGTGCAGCAGCGGGCTCCACGCCTCGAAGGAGCCCACCCTCAGCTACTGGAGGTCCCATCAACTCGTCTTGTGGAGCCAGGGGACGAGTATGGAGAGCTACTGGCCAACCGAAAGAGAAGACAAACCCACAGAGAACCCCAGTATCAACATCATGCACTGGAACGCAGAAGGGGTTACCAACAAGAAATCAGAGCTCGAACAGTTCCTGTACGAAAACAACATTGATATCTGCTGCATCAAAGAAACACTACCTGCAAGAAGGAACACCATTTAAGATCAGAGGTTACCAGATCTTCAGGTGTGATCGAAGAGGAAGAGAGAAAGGCGGGGTGATCACCTTGGTCCGAAACAGCGTGAACGCCAGCCAGATCAAAACCTTTATGGAAGAGGCAGAATATATCAAGATCAAGGTAACAACCAGCAACTCTGTGATTGACATTGTCAATTATTAATGCCCTAATGACAAGAATCTCTCACTTGACACAATCCAGGTCCCGGACTGCCACTTCCTCATTGCGGGAGACTTTAATAGCCAGTCTCAGAGCTGGGGATACAGAACACTTGATAAACGAGGAGAAGACATTGAAGCATGGCAAGATGAAAAGCACCTTTTACTTGTCAACGATCCCACAGATCAGGCTACCTTCTATTCGCGCCGGTGGCACTCGACAACAACGCCGGACTTGGCATTTTGTACAGAAGACATTCACAGAAACCTCAGTAGAGTGGTCGGATCGCAGTTAGGAGGAAGCGACCACCGCCCAGTCCTCCTCTCTCTTTCGGGAAGTATTTTGACAAGTTCACCTCAACATCCAAGGTGGAACTACAAAAAGGCAAATTGGAGTCTGTTCGGCATTCGTTCCAATGAGCTTACACAAAATATAGCAGTAGAAGGGAGAAACATCAACAATGCGTCAAGGAATTTAATTCAAGTATCCTCAAGGCTGCCAACGAAGCGTTTCCTCGAGGGTTCAGGAAAAATTACCGCCCCTACTGGACAACAGAACTGCAAGCAGCACATGATAAACTAGACAAGGCCAGAGAAGATGCAGAGGGTAATCCCTGTCACGAAAACCACTTCACGGTACAACAAACTAAAGCCAGGTATCTAAAGACCAAGCTGGAGGCCAAAAGAAGAAGCTGGAGGGAAAAGACGGCAGGGTTTAATTTAGAGAGAGACACCACAAAGCTATGGAGACTGACAAAAGCACTGAATGATGAGGGTGTCAGGGGAGAGAAGATTACTCTTGAAGAAGATGGACAAACACTGTCAGGAAAGATGGCTGCAGATGCCTTTGCGAAGGCATATGCAAAAGAAAGCAATATTTCTATACCACGAATGCGTCAAAAAGAGGTTAGAAAAGAGCAAAAGGAAAGAACAGACACCAACACTCACGATGCAATGAAAGTTGACATTAGTTTAGCAGAACTGAAGAAGGCCATCCGCCAATTGAAGAAGAAGAAATCTCCCGGGTCAGATGGCATTACGAATGAAATGATCCAACACCTTGCTAATGCATCTCTTCGCAAGTTGCTAGACATCTTTAATCTCAGTTGGATCAATGGAGCGGTTCCTCAGTGCTGGAAGGAAGCCAGAATGACTCCTATTCTGAAAAAGGGAAGAACAAGACGAAAGTGCTGAGCTACCGTCCTATCAGTCTTACAAGCTGCATATGCAAGACCATGGAGCGCATCATCAACCAGCGGTTGCAGTGGTAGCTGGAGTCGGAGAACATTATAGTTTCAGAGCAGGCTGGCTTCAGAAGATACAGGAGCACAGAAGATCAAACAACACATCTTGCACAGGTCATAGAGGACACTTTTCAAGCCAAGAAGGTGATGCTAGCTGCCTTTATCGATCTGCAGAAGGCATTTGACAAGGTGTGGAAGGATGGCCTCCTCGTGAAGCTCCGGCGCACAGGCATCGGTGGCAACATGTTCCGATGGACCAAGTCATACCTACATAATCGCAGAGCTAGGGTGCTGGTGGATGGACAATCTGGACAGAATGTATTGCTGAGACAAGGGGTACCACAAGGCGGAGGGTTATCACCAACTCTGTTCATACTCTTCATTAATGACATTGTAGCAGAGCTGCCCAATGGGATCCAAGCAGCCCTCTATGCAGATGACCTCGTACTCTGGTGCACCGAGGAGTACACAACGACTGCCAGGTACAGAATGCAGCTCGCCTTGGATAGAATTACAGCTTGGGCCAATCGCTGGTGTATTACCATCAACAAAGAAAAATCATCAGCCATGCTATTCTCACTGTCCACCAAAACCAAGGTTGGCAATCTACCACTGGGCGGTACTCCACTCGAGTACGAGGACCAGCAGACATACCTGGGAGTCACCTATGACAGAAGATTAACATGGAAGGAGCACATCCAGAACGCGGAGGCAAAGGCCAGAAGAAAGCTAAACATCATGAGGAAGCTGGCAGGAACAAAGTGGGGTGCCAATGAAAGGATCCTCAAGACCATCTACCTAGGTGCCGTACGACCACACCTTGAGTATGGATCCAGCTCATGGATGACAGCAGCTAAATCTCATCAACAGAACCGCGACAGAGTACAAAACCAGGTACTGCGCATCATCACTGGTGGAATGAGATCAACACCAATAGTAAAAATGGAGCAGACAGCAGGCATGCCCCTACTTAGTAAAGGAAGGGAATGCAAAGCACTGATCCAAGCTGCAAAGTTCAAATCATTCAACAACCACCCGATGAAGATCAGGCAAGCACAGCTGTCATCAGGAAGACTTAAAAGATCAAGTTTTGTGAAAGAGACAAAAGCACTTCAAAGAAAATACCAAGAAATGTTGCCAGCACAAATAGAAGACCCAAACCACACCCTTGATCCTCCACCCTGGGAAAACAAACTAGAGAACATAGCTATTCGCACCACAGTACCTTATCTCACAACCAAAAATGAACACAGTGATGTGAGCAAGAAGGCCCTGACCCTAGCCATGCTGGAAGAAATGTACCCTCAGGAGACATGGATAAGGATCGACACAGATGGATCAGCCAAAGATGCAATTAGGAGCGGAGGTGCCGGACTGCACATACAGTATCCAAACGGACAACATGAGTCAGCTGCAATACCAACAGGCAAACACTGCACAAACTACAGAGCTGAAGTCGAAGCACTGGTCCATGCAGCTAATACCATCAGCAGAACAGCAGACCCTATTGCACAGATTGTCTTTTTATCTGATGCCCGCTCCGTCCTTGAGGCTATCACCAAAGGTAAGCTGCCACAACTTGAAGAAGCATTACAAACCATCAAATGCTTTCGGATAGCATTGCAGTGGATCCCCTCACACTGTGGAGTCCAAGGAAATGAGGAAGCAGACAAGATGGCAAAGGTGGGTGCAGAAGAGAATCAGACAGAAAACATGGTTACACATAGAGAGATGAAGACTATCATCAAGTCACTTTATAGAACACCTCAATCAGAAGATGCCTACCACCATCTCTCGAGGCCAGAGCAAGTGACCATTTTTCGTCTCAGAACTGGACATAACAGACTAAACCAACACATGTACAGGCGGTTCCACCTTACGACATCGCCCGCTTGTCCTTGTGGAGAAGCAGAACAGACCACAGAGCACATACTTCAATGTTGCAGTACGTATCAGCTGCTGAGAGAAGAGACCTGGCCTTTGTCAACCTCTTTTCTTGAAAAGCTTTATGGGCCTGTGGAAGAACTGCAGAAAACCACAGATTTCATCTTGAGAACGGCTCTCCAAGTGTGATACCAGCGATCAAAAAGAAGAAGAAGAAGAAGAAGATGAACGAATCAAAACTATTATTAAGAAGACAGACTAAATTGATGGAATGATGGTTTGCCAGACCGATTTGCCACGACGGTATGGTGCAATAATTAGTGTATTAGTAAGACCAAGGTTGGGAGATTTATTTTTTTTTTTTATTGTCTGAGATTTGTTATGTTTGTTTGATAGAGGCGGTATGGCCTATAAAATATGAATAATATATATCATTCATTCTGAAGGTTTTTGAAGCGTTAATTTCGAATTAACCAAGAGGTCACGTGGATTGGAGTTTTTCTTAAAGGCTATCATGGACGCAAATTGATGGGGTTCTTTCATTTTATCCTGCAATTTATGATATTCAACTTTCAAAATTTCTGAAATTTCAACATTTTTTCGATTGTATGTTAAACTGAATGGAATAATCTCACGTTGATCAACAAGACCAGGGTCCACGTTTATGCCTTTCGGCCATTTTGCTTCCAGTTGCTTAATCCAGAATGATTCTCGAAGAGTTCTTTGTTTATCAGTTTCTTCGGCCGTAGCAGAAAGAGTCCGTTGCTCAATAGGCATAATTTCAAAGTGTCTATCGACAGAATGACCAGGAAGATTGAAATGTTGAGCTACGTTGGTGTCCTCGTCGTGTCTAATATCGCAAAGGTATCTAGTTGCTCGCCATCTTAAAGGGCATTTTGTTTCACCGACATACTGCTTTTGGCATAATTTGCAAGATATTAAATAGATAACATTTTTAGAATCACAATCTAAATTAGACTGAAGTTGGAATTTGCCTTTGTTCTGATAACTGACAAATGTTTTATGATTAGGTAGATGGAGGTCTAATTTACACCTCTTCTTTCCACATTTCTGAGATTGTCCTACGGATTGAGAGAGGAGGTGCAGGAAGAGAAGCTTGAGGAGGAAGAGCAGGATGCGGCATTGAAAGAGGAGTTGCAGGAAGATGAGATGCTTGAGGAGGAAGAGCAGTAGGGGGAATTGACAGAGGAGATGCAGGAAGAGGAGACGCTTGAGGAGGAAGAGCATGAGTCGGAATTGAGAGAGGATATGCAGGTATAGGAGGAGATCGATGAGGAGGAGTAGGAGACGGGATTGAGAGAGGATATGCTGGCGTAGGAGAAGATCGAGGAGGTAGAGCAGGATGCGGAATTGACAGAGGAGATGCAGGGAGAGGAGAAGCTTGAGGAGGAAGAGCAGAAGGCGGGATTGAAAGAGGAGATGCAGGAAGAGGAGAAGCTTGAGGAGGAAGAGCAGGACGCGGGATTGAGAGAGGAGGTGCAGGAAGTGAAGCTTGAGGAGGAAGAGCAGGATGCGGCATTGAGAGAGGAGTTGCAGGAAGATGAGATGCTTGAGGAGGAAGAACATGAGGCGGAATTGAGAGAGGATATGCAGGTAGAGGAGGAAATCGATGAGGAGACGGGATTGAGAGAGGATATGCAGGTGTAGGAGAAGCTTGAGGATGAAGAGCAGGAGGCGGGATTGAGAGAGGAGGTGCAGGAAGAGAAACTTGAGGAGGAAGAGCAGGACGCGGCATTGAGAGAAGCGATGCAGGAAGAGGAGAAGTTGGAGGAGGAATAGCAGGAGGATGGATTCAGAGAGGAGATGCAGGTAGAGGAGGAGATCGAGGAGGAAGAGCAGGGGGCGGGATTGAGAAAGGGAATGCAGGAAGAGGAGAAGATCGAGGAGGTAGATCACGAAGCGGAATTGAGAGGGGAGATGCAAGAAGAGGAGAAGCTTGAAGAGGAAGAGTAGAAGACGGGATTGAGAGAGGATATGCAGGTGGAGGAGATGATCGAGGAGGTAGAGTAAAATGCGGAATTGAGAGAGGAGATGCCGGAAGAGGAGAAGCTTGAGGAGGAAGAGCAGGAGGCGGAATTGAGAGAATAGATGCAGGAAGAAGAGAAGCTTGAGGAAGCAGAGCAGGAGGTGGAATTGAGAGAGGATATGCTAGTAGAGGAGGCAATCGAGGAGATAGAGCAGGATACGGGATTGAGAAAGTAGATACAGGGAGAGGAGGACATCGAGGAGGAAGAGCATGAGTCGAGATTGAGAGAGGAAATGCAGGAAGAGGAGAAGCTTGAAGAGGAAGAGTAGAAGACGGGATTGAGAGAGGATATGCAGGTGGAGGAGATGATCGAGGAGGTAGAGTAGAATGCGGAATTGAGAGAGGAGATGCCGGAAGAGGAGAAGCTTGAGGAGGAAGAGCAGGAGGCGGAATTGAGAGAGTAGATGCAGGAAGAAGAGAAGCTTGAGGGGGCAGAGCAGGTGGAATTGAGAGAGGATATGCTAGTAGAGGAGGCAATCGAGGAGATAGAGCAGGATACGGGATTCAGAAAGTAGATACAGGGAGAGGAGGACATCGAGGAGGAAGAGCATGAGTCGAGATTGAGAGAGGAAATGCAGGAAGAGGAGAAGCTTGAGGAGGTAGAGAAGGCGGCGGGATTGAGAGAGGAGATACAGGAAGAGGAGAAGCTTGAGGAGGAAGAGTAGGAGACGGGATTGAAATAGAATACGCAGGTGGAGGAGAAGATCGAGGAGGTAGAGCAGGATGCGGAAGTGAGAGAGGAGATGCCAGAAGAGGAGATGCTGGAGGAGGAAAGGCAGGCGGCGGGATTGAGAGAGGATATGCGGGAAGAGGAGAAGTTTGAATAGGAAGAGCAGGAGGCGGAATTGAGAGAGTAGATGGAGAAAGAGGGGACGCTTGAGGTAAAAGAGCAGGAGGTGGATTGAAAGAGGATATGCTAGTAGAGGAGGCGATCGAGGAGGTAGAGCAGGAGACGGGATTGAGGGAGACGATACAGGTAGAGGAGGACATCGAGGAGGAGGAGCAGGAGTCGGGATTGAGAGAGGAAATGCAGGAAAAGAAGCTTGAGGAGGTAGAGCATGAGGCGGCATTGAGAGAGGATATGCTAGTAGAGGAGGAGACCAAGGAGGAAGAGCATGAGGTGGAATTTAGAGAGGAGATGCAGGAAGAGTAGACGCTTGAGGAGGAAGAGCATGAGGCAGAATTGAGAGAGGATATGCAGGTAGAGGAGGAGATCGAGGGGGAAGAGCAGGAGCCAGGATTGAGAGAGGATCTGCAGGAAGAGGAGAAGATGAGGAGGTAGAGCAGGAGGTGGGGATTGAGAGGGGCGAGAAAGGAAGAGGAAAAGCCAGAGGAGGAAGAGCTGAAGGCGGGATTGAGAGAGGAGATGCAGGAAGAGGAGAAGCTTGAGGAGGAAGAGCAGGGGGCGGAATTGAGAGTGCAGATGCAGGAAGAGGAAACGTCGGATGCAGAAGAGCAGGAGGTGGGATTCAGAGAGGAGGTGCAGGAAGAGAAGCTTGAGGAGGAAAGGCAGGGTGCTGCATTTAGAGAGGAGATGCAGGAAGATGAGAAGCATGAGGAGGAAAAGCAGTAGGCGGAATCTGCAGAGGAGATGCAGGAAGAGGAGACGCTTGAAGCTTGAGGAGGAAGAGTATGAGGTGGAATTAAGAGAGGATATGCAGGTGGAGGAGAAGAACGAGGAGGTAGAGCAGGATGCGGAATGGAGAGATGAGATGCAGGAAGAGTAGAAGATGGAGGAGGAAGAGCAGAAGGTGGGATTGAGAGAGGATATGCTAGTAGAGTTGAATCTTGAGGAGGAATAGCAGAAGGCTGGATTGAGAGAAGAGATGCAGGAAGAGGAGAAACTGCATGTGGATGAGCAGGAGGCATGATTGAGAGAGGAGACACAGGAGGAGAAGAAGATTGAGGAGGAAGAGCAGGATGCGGCATTGAGAGAGGACATGCAGGAAGAGGAGAAGCTTGAGGAGGAAGAGCAGTAGTCGGAATTGAGAGAAGAGATGCAGGAAGATGAGAAGCTGGAGGAGGATGAGCAGGAGGCGTGATTGAGAGAGGAGATGCAGTAAGAGGAGAAGCTTGAGGAGGAAGAGCAGGATGAGGTATTGCGAGAGGACATGCAGGAAGAGGAGAAGGTGGAGGAGGAAGAGCAGTAGGCGGAATTGAGAGAAGAGATGCAGGAAGAGGAGAAGCTGAAGGAGAATGAGCAGGAGGCGGGATTGAGAGAGGAGATGCAGGAAGAGGAGAAGCTTGAGGAGGAAGAGCAGGATGCGGGATTGAGAGAGGAGATGCAGGAAGACAAGTTTGAGGAGGAAGAGAAGTAGGCGGAATTGAGCAAAGAGATGCAGGAAGAGGAGAAACTGGAGGAGGAGAAAGAGCAGTAGGGGTGATTGAGAGGATATGCTAATAGAGGAGAAGGTTGATGAGGAAGATCGGAAGCCTGGATTGGGAGAGGAGATGCAGGAAGAGGAGAAGCCTGAGGAGGACGAGCAGGAGGCGGGATTGCGTGGGGATGCAGGAAGAGGAGAAGCTTGAGGAGGACGAGCAGGAGGCGGGATTGCGTGGGGATGCAGGAAGAGGAGAAGCTTGAGGAGGACGAGCAGGAGGCGGGTTTGTGAGAGGAGATGCCGGTAGAGGAGAATGTGGAGGAGGAAGAGTAGGGGGAGAATTGAGAGAGGAGGTGCAAGAAGAGAAAGAGATCGAGAGGGAAGAGTAGGAGGAGGGATTGAAAGAGTAGATGCAGGAAGAGGAGAAGCTTGAGGAGGTAGAGCAGGAGGCGGGGTTGAGAGAGGATATGCAGGTAGATGAGGACATCGAGGAGGAAGAGAAGTTTGCGGGATTGAGAGAGGAGATGCAGGAAGAGGCAAAGCTGGAGGAGGAAGAGCATGAGGCGCTGTTGGGAGAGGAGATGCTGGTAGAGGAGGAGATGTAGGAGGTAGAGCAGGAGGCGGGATTGAGAAAGGAGATACAGGTAGGGGAGGAGACCGAGGAGGAAGAGCAGGAGGCGGAATTTTGAGTGGATATCCGGGTAGAGGAGAACATCGAGGAGGAAGAGCAGGAGGTGGAATTGAGAGAGGATATGCTAGTAGAGTAGGAGATCGAAGCGGAAGAGCATGAGGCGGGATTGAGAAAGGGTATGCCAGTAGAGGAGGAGATCGAGGAAGAAGCGCATGGGGCGGGTTTGAGAAAGGATATGCTAGTAGAGGAGGAGATCGAGGAGGAAGAGCAGGAGGCTGGATTGAGGGGGGATGCAGGAAGAGGAGACGCTTGAGGATGAAGAGTAGTAAGCTGAATTGAGAGGAGATGCGGATAGGGGGGATGATTGAGGAGGTAGGGCAGGATGGGGAATTGAGAGCGGAGATGCAGGAAGAGGAGAAGCTTGAGGAGGAAGACCAGGTGGCGGGATTGAGAGAGGAGATGCAGGAAGCGGAGCGGCTTGAGGAGGAAGATCATGAGGTGGAATTATGATTGTAGATGCAGGAAGAGGAGAAGCTTGAAGAGGAAGAGCAGAAGGCGGGATTGAGAGAGGAGATGCAGGAAGAGGCAAAGCTGGAGGAGGAAGAGCAGAAGACGGGATTGAGAGAGGAGATACAGGAGGAGGAGAAGCTTGAGGAGGAAGATCATGAGGCGCGGTTGGGAGAGGAGATGCTGGTAGAGGAGGAGATGTAGGAGGTAGAGCAGGAGGCGAGATTGGGAGAGGAGATACTTGAAGAGGAGAAGCTTAATGGGGGGTAGAGCAGGAGTCAGGATTGAGAGAGGAGATACAGGTAGGGGAGGAGACCGAGGAGGAAGAGCAGGAGGCAGAATTGAGATTGGATATGCGGGTAGAAGGGAACATCGAGGAGGAAGAGCAGGAGCTGGAATTGAGAGAGGATATGCTAGTAGAGTAGCAGATCGAAGAGGAAGAGTATGAGGCGGGATTGAGAAAGGGTATGCCAGTAGAGGAGGAGATCGAGGAAGAAGCGAATGGCGTGGGATTGAGAAAGGATATGCTAGAAGAGGAGGAGTCCGAGGAGGAGGAATAGGAGGTGGGATTGAGAAAGGATATGCTAGTAGAGGAGGAGATCGAGTAGGAAGAGCAGGAGGCGCGTTTGAGGGGGGATGCAGGAAGAGGAGAAGCTTGAGGAGGAAGGGCAGAAGGCGGAATTGAGAGAAGGTATGCCTGTAGGGGAGGAGATCGAGGAGGAAGAGCATGAAGCGGGATTGAGAGAGGATATGCACGAAGAGGAGACGCTTGAGGATGAAGAGTAGTAAGCTGAATTGAGAGGAGATGCAGATAGGGGAGATGATCGAGGAGGTAGAGCAGGATGGGGAATTGAGAGAGGGGATGCAGGAAGAGGAGAAGCTTGAGGAGGAAGACCAGGTGGCGTGATTGAGAGAGGAGATGCAGGAAGCGGAGCGGCTTGAGGAGGAAGAGCAGGAGGTGGAATTATGATTGTAGATGCAGGAAGAGGAGAGGCTTGAGGAGGAAGAGCAAGGCGGGATTGAGAAAGGAGATGCATGAAGAGGAGAGGCTTGAGGAGGAAGAGCAGGATGCGGAATTGAGAGAGGAGATGCATGAAGAGGAAAACCCGGAGCAGGAAGAGCAGAAGGCGGGATTGAGAGAGGAGATGCAGGCAGGGGAGAAGCTTGAGGAAGAACGGCAGGAGATGGAACTGAGATAGAATATGCTAGTAGAGGAGGAGATCGAGGAGGTAGAGTAGGCGGCGGGATTGAGAGAGGGGATGCAGGACGAGGAGCAGCTTGAGGAGGGAGCGCAGGAGGTGGGATTGAGAGAGGAGATGCAGGAAGACGAGAAGCTTGAGGAGGAGGAGCAAGAGGCGGATTGAAAGCGGATATGCATGAAGAGAAGAAGCTAGAGAAGGAAGAGCAGAAGGCAGAATTGAGAGTGGAGGTGCAGGAAGAGAAGCTTGAGGATGAAGAGCATGATGCCTCTGGGGGAGATGTAGGAAGATGAGAGGCTTGAGGACGAAGCGCAGTAGGCGGAATTGAGTGGAGATGCAGGAAGAGGAGAAGCTGGAGGAGGAAGAGTAGGAGGCGAGATTGCGAGAGGAGGTGCAGAAAGACGAGTAGCTTAAGGAGGAAGAGGTGGAGGCGGGATTGAGAGAGGAGATCCAGGTAGATGAGACGAGGAGGAAGTAGAGCAGGGGTGGAATTGAGAGAGGATATGCAGGTAGAGGAGAAGCTGGACGAGGAAGAGCAGGAGGCGAGATTGCGAGAGGAGGTGCAGAAAGACGAGAAGCTTAAGGAGGAAGAGGCTGAGGCGGGATTGAGAGAGAGGATGCAAGAAGAGGAGAAGCTTGGGGAGGAAGAGCAGTAGGCCGAATTGAGAGAGGAGATGCAGCAAGAGGAGAGGCTTGAGGAGGAAGATCAAGAGGCGGGATTGAGAGAGGATATGGAGGAAGAGGGGAAGCTAGAGGAGGAAGAGCAGAAGGCGTAATTGAGAGAGGAGATGCAGGAAGAGGAGACGCTTGAGGAGGAACAGCAGGAGGCTGGATTGAGAGAGGTGCACGAAGAGAAAAAGCCGGACGAGGAAGAGCAGGATGCGGAATTGAGAGAGGAGAAGGAGGAAGAGCAGAAAATCGAGTCAGAAGATGACGAGGAGAAGACAGTGGAAGAGATGAGGAAGTGTTGCTAGGTAGTAGATTGGGGAACAACCCGATAACGGCGCACTGGAGGAGAATTTCTCTATGGGAGTCCCGGCTATCACTCTGTTACATCATCAACACCAAGTGCTGGTAATGGTGATGTATACTGATTCGTCCGATGGGAAGTGGTAGGCGAAGGTGTGAAGGTGGTTGGTGACCGTTGTCGTTTGTTAGTCATTGTTGAATGTGAACTTGACCCTGAGCTCGGTGTGGCCGCTGGTATTGGTACAGAGATCGCTCTATTTTGCTCCTCGCTAGCTATTTCTATCAAAAGTTTCCAAAAATTTGCGCTTGTCGTTTTGGCCAATTTATTTCCAATATCTTGCCTACCTCATTTCAATGATATGCCCTTGGCTCGGTATAGATCAAGAATTCGATTAGATTCGGCCACTTTACCGCTGCCTTTAATTTGTCCAATTTGCTTTGATGTTTGATTAAATTTTCTAAGCAGCTATAAGCCCAAATTTGGTTTATCAATCTGGTCGATTAAAATTCGTCATCTCGTAAGGCAGAGCAGAAAAAACGAGTTCATCGTCTCCATTTTTTAGCTGAGGGATTCTGGGAGAGAGTCTGATACCAAATGCTCTCGTAAAAGACCATAGTGAGGCACGCATTGCAACACATGGAAGTACATCTTAACCAGTCTCTGAAAGGCCTGAACAGACTGGTTAGGAGCACTTTTGGTTGATGAAAGGTTGGACGCTGGGTTGCCAGATTTGCGTCCTTTAGCCACTGGACCAATGAAATTCTTGGCCATTTTAGAACGTGATCAAATGTCTGCCTGCCTGCCTGCCTGCCTGCCTGCCTGTCTGTCTGTCTGTCTGTCTGTCTGTCTGTCTGTCTGTCTGTCTGTCTGTCTGTCTGTCTGTCATGCTCTCTGCCTGCCTGCCTGCATGCCTGCCTGCCTGCCAGCCTGTCTGCCTGTCTGTCTGTTTGTATGCCTGCCGGCCTGCCTGTCTGCCTGCCACCACTAGAATTTCTGGCAACAACCATATTTTAAATAGGGATAGAAAAGGAAGCTTTTGATGCGATTACAAATTGGTAAACTTCCAAGCTGAGCTCAACCATGCGGGCAAGTGGAAGTCGATCAAGACCTGTTTAGCATGGGCGTCGAAATATCGGCTATCCAAACAAATCAACCATCAAGTTAATAAACGAGGAAACAATGCCTCTAGATGTCTTCCTGTGATTGACATTAGAACAGCCTGCGTAAATAGTGTGGGAAGTCACTGCACTTGGCGCTAACATCTATACAGCTCTTAGAGGACAATAGGCCGTGGCCCAAAATCTGCACGGTGACTTTTCGTTGCAAATGTTGCGGGGCAACTTGATATTGCTAGTATAACATATTTAGGGCGTACTCTTTCTAAATCACCAATGTTCCCACATTTTTTCTTGCACATTAATTAGAAATAATTAGTTAAAAGTAACATAAATTAGCCAAGAAAGACAATCCAATTTGACGAGTTTAACTATCAGGAGGCGCGCCTATCACAAGAGCAGACACGGAGTCATCCAATCAGGTCACTTCCTTATTCAAGATGTCTGCGCCCACAAAGTGCTGTTTACATGTTTTTGATGACCAGGAAGGAACACTTTTACAGTTCTCGGAAGTGAGCTGGTTGAAATTTATTGACTGTGTTAAGAAATGGAAAGAACTAGATGGTATGGAGAAAGAAACAGCCGCAAAATATGCATATTTAACGGATGAATCGGCGCTAGACACCAGTTTTCGATATCACCGAACATGTTATTCACGGTTTACAGATAAGACTAAGATAGAAAGAGCTGTAAAACGGGTAGCAAAAACAGTTAGGACTGCAGACACCTGCGACCCTGTGCCCTCAAAGCGAACACGACATACCCGTGACCAAACAGCTCCACGAAGAAGTCAACATGTTTTACCAGAACAGTGTATAATTTGTAAGAAGGAACAGTATACAGTAAATAAGAATTCACGGAAACGTCTGAAAGAGCGATTAGCAAGCTGTGAATATACGTCTGGTAAGTGCTTTTTCATAATATAAATTATACTGTCGTTCGCCATGCCTGTAACCCCAAGCCCTCACCCAACCACATCCATCAAATATAAAGGGTAAACCATTCTTGGTGGCTTTGAAGTAAACATATGTTCCTAAAGGGAATGCATTTTGAAGTAGAAATCATAAATAAACTGCTAAGTATTTTGAAACTGTTTATTTGAAGCGTCCAGTCAAATTATTTTCAAAATATTCACCAGAATATTTCTTTAGCAAGCCCTATAGCTGCGATCTCTGCGGCAGACACTTTTTACCTCTCACCTTTCACCCGGTGATCTCATTATTTTTCTCTTGGTTCCACCTGGTATATGATATGATATTTATTTCCACAATAGGCCATTGGCCCTTGAGTGTAACAATTGAAATATATATATATATATATGTTCATTTCCTGGCAACCCATATAATAATTTAAATACATTAATTTGAGTCAGTTGTGTAATGGTGATATATATACTTTCTTAAAGGCCCATTCCACACACGCACATTCAATACTTTATATTTTAGAGCACAAATGAATCAACATAGACGTTATTAACCAACTACACATATGAAAGCGCCCAGCTCCCCCCCCCCTCCTCTGGAGAAAATACTCATTTTGACTGTGCTATCTTCCAGTGTACGAATTGTGTCTTTGGTAAGTGTTATGATATCTTCCACTGTACGAATTAAATGTCTTTGGTTAATTTACAATTTACTAGATATTCTGTTGAATAATTTGAAACTAATTTGACTGAAGAGAATTCTCAATTCGTCTTCTCCTTGCGTAGAGTGAAAACCTGGTTTACAAATTCTGCTACTTTCTTTATAACTGTCAGATTTTCATCTTGTAATAACTACATCTGTACGTAAACTCTTGTTTTTTTTATAGTAATACAATTTTGTATAAAGAGCACGTGAATGCGAATTCGTATTCATATTCAACATCGTTTACATACAATTGAGAGAACCCGTCAAGCAGATGCAGATATAGGTAACCATGTGTCCAAGTTTTGCTTGTGATGTCATTATCCAGTGCTATGCTGAGATATAGGCTTTGTTAGAAATGTCAAAACATTTGACCGACCGACTGATTGACTTATACTTGCTGCTGGTCGCGGCTAAAAGTCATAAGAATTTGTCATATAAGATGTATAGAGTGGAATAGTCCATATTCACCTATTCATCCGGGAAATCCTACTCGGTATCTCAATTTCATAGCAAGTATGCACATACCAGGTAAAATATTTCAAAACTAATTAGATTGGAAGCTGTATCTGCACGAGACCAGCGGCTTCCAGTCAAATTAGTATCAAAATATTAAACAGGATAGTTTTTTAATCATAAAGAATTTGTAATTAAAACAAAACAGTGTGAAACAGTAATTTATGTCTAGCCCTAATCGGCATAAACATTGTCTTGCAGGGCACGTGCAGGTCGTTAAAGTTAGATGCCCGCACACCTACCCTTGGGTACTGTCCGCCACTCCCCCACCGCCACCAGATCCGAAAACTGATCAGACCCGGATGCAGGTTTTTAAATCTGGATCAGGACTAGCGTCTGGAAATCCTATACTACGACAACGGCGGCGTTTCTTGTGTTAGAATCTGAGCCAAATCGGATGATTCTTTTAGATACACGTTCGGACAGACACACATGCCCGATCATAATACCCTGTTACCCTTACAGGGATGGTGGGGTGGGACGGGGGTGGGTGGGGGTATCTATATCAATTTCAAGACAACCATACAAGTACATATACGCTGTTGAATAGTTTGTGACAAATTGGACACAAACCTGTCGCTGCCATATGCAACAACAGTTTCCAGTCAAATTAGTTTCAAAATATTCAACATAATATTTCTTAGTTATAAATGATTATTCGTGTTTGTCCTTTCGGTGTCAAAGTGTCAATTTAATGATACATTATCACCGATAATGTATTTACATTTCAGGTGGTCTACTGTTAAAGGCAGCGGAGATTTTGAATGACGAACTTATGCTTCTTCAGATACAAGGACAGGATATGGTAGCAATTGAAGTACGTTACCATCGATCATGTTACAAGGACTATACTGGTTTCGTAACAGAGAAACGTCATGATAAAGATCGCGGCGAGGCATTGTATGGTGAAGCGTTCCAAAAGTTTTGTAAGTCTGTCATTGAAGAGAAAATATTAAAACAGGGTAACGTGATACGTATGGTGAAATTGCGGGCAATGTTTATTGATACAGTTAGGGAAACTTACAATCTTGATGTAGGTGCTAATGTTAGAGCTTCATACCTTAAACAAAAACTTGCAATAGCCTACCCCGCACTTCAGTTTGTGAAACCATCCAATCGAAACATAAGTGAAGTTGTACATGCAAAGGGAAATGAAACATTATTAGCAGATTATTGGCAATCAGAGAGTGATTCACAAGCAAGCTGCAATGAAGATGATATTGAAGAAGTCAGCAACAGCCGATTTTCTGATCAGGAGACAATGCGCAATCTCTATTTCTCAGCATTATACATTAGGAGGTTATTGTCTGAATCGACGGGATGTAAGATTTGGCCTCCTACAGCTGATGATCTTTCCCTGGAAGGAGCAGAACAAATTATTTCTGTATCGTTATATAATGTGTTAGCTTGGATGATCGGAGCATCAGACGATATTTGCCTAGATCGTTTTGTGAATACTTCAGAAGATGTTAAATGCAAATTGCTGTCAATATCACAAGATATTCTATATTTGGCATCAAAAGGAAGAACACCAACTCCGAAACATTATGCTTTAGCGATGACAATTCGACATTGGACAGGGTCTGCCAGTCTCATCAGCTTATTGAATGGCTTGGGACATTGTGTATCTCATTCCAAGGTCCTAGAACATGATACCGCCATAGCCACTGTTCAAATTAACAGAGATGAAATTGTTCCTAATGGATTCACAAAGAATCTACCGGCATCTTTAATTTGGGACAACAACGACTTCACTGAAGAAACTCGGTCTGGAGAAGGATCGACACATAATACAAATGACATTTTAGTCCAGCGTGTTCGTATGGATATTTCAACGAATGCTTGTGATTCTATTAACATTGATAAAACTAGAAAACGTTCTGTTGACCCTCCATTAATTGACATTCAGCCATTTCATAGTACCAAGCGACATGGGCCATTGAAGATGGATATGCGCACGACAGACAGGGCTTCGGTTCCACGGTCTTACCTTACACTAGACATTGCATTTTGTTTGTCAAAGTTGCCCGAGGTCAGTGAACAGGTTCTTCCAAGTTGGACAGGATTTAACACTTTGTTGAAATCTACAGACATTCCACCTTTATCCAAGATAGCATATCTACCTGTAATTGATGCCAGCCCCACCAATATGTCAACGGTTTACACCATTCTATTATGCAGTGTAGCTATTGCAGATATTCTGGAACTGAAAACTATTGTTGTCGTATTTGATCAGGCAATTTATGCTAAAGCACAGCAAATTAGGTGGCAGAATCCAGTTTTTCAACAGCGATTGGTAGTGCGGTTAGGCGATTTTCATACTTCCATTTCATTTCTTGCCATTATAGGGAAGCATTTTCAAGACTCTGGATTTCAGGATATTATAATAGAGTCAGAGATAGTGTCATCTGGATCTGTGAATGGTGTTATGTAAGGTCACCATTACAACAGAGCTATGCGTGCCCATAAGCTGATGTTTGAGGCATTACAGAGACTGAGGTGGCAAGCATTCATTAAGGTTCTTAGTACCGAAGAGGCGGCTGAAGCCATAAATGTCACAAAACAATTGAATCGTGAGGGGCCATGCTCCACATTTTCTGAGCTACTAAAAGAGACACACGTGTCAGCTTTGTTTGAAAGGTATGAGGCTTTCATCCAAAAGGAACGAGAAGTTAATCCTACATTTGATTTCTGGAGTTCGTACTTGGACATGGTTGGAATTCTCCTTCAGTTTTTGCGTGCCACAAGGGAGGGATTATGGAATCTTCATTTGGCTGCACTCAATTCAATGCTTCCATGGTATTTTGCATATGACCGTATAAATTATGCAAGGTATCTTCCTGCTTATATCGCTGAGATGGAAAAGCTTGAAAGTGACCATGGAGAAATACATTCTGCTTTCTTGGACGGAGACTTTGCTGTACAACGACAAGGCAGGTACGGATTTAGTCAGATTGCTTGCGATCAGTTAATTGAGCAAACCTTCAACCGTGACTCAAAAACTAAAGGATGAATGACCGGGATAACCATGAATAAAGGTGCTGTGAATCAGTGGATTCTGTCCCACCATGAAAGAGCTGCAATATCAAAGGCATGTAAGATAATGGCGGGGAGAGACGACAACTCTAGACTGAGAAAGGATCTGGACAAATCTGGCATGAGCAGAGACGAATCTAGCATTCAAGCCATCACAGATACTATTGAGTCGATGGTTGATCCCTTTACATATGAGGGAGAGGATTTGATCAACATTTCTTCTGGAGTTGTTGCACCAAATGGCACTAAGGCCAATCTCCTTAATGCTTTTGATACCGGGAAGACTGCCACAAACAATTTTTGTGCTGAAAGACCTCAGAGTGATTCAACTATCGACTTATTTACACCTATTAAAAGCCAGAAGCTTCAAACCTTCAGTACAACTACAGGGAAACGATCTATCTCTAAGGTACAATCTGAAACTGTAACATTGAAAGCCAGTAGTGAGCTATTCATTCGACTTTTGCAAGTAGGTAAATCACGAGATAATGATCTTCGCGAGCTACTGTCACATTCTCTCACTCCAGTTCCAGCTTCACTCAGTACATATGATGGGCTACATGTGAAAACAAACAAAGCCAAATTAATGCATGAATTAGAGAGCAGTGTGCCTAATGTTCATCTAGATGCAGTGCCGCACAATTGTGTTTTAGTCATTGATGCAATGGCCTTTCTCCAGCCAATTAATCAAGTACCAAAGACATTTGAAAAACTAGCTGAACAATTACTTAAATCGCTCTTATCTCTTGGTAGACAATATTGTTGCAAGCGAATTGATTTTGTAGTTGACCGATATCCTACAATTAGTATTAAAAACTGTGAACTTGCTCGTCGTGCAATTACTGGTGTTCAAGTTATCCACATTAACAACCCCGACCAAAAAACACCAACACAATTCAAGAAATTCCTTTCTAATGGAGAGAATAAGGAATCATTAATTGAGTTTCTTTTCATGACTTGGAAAAACTATGACATAGAACTTATTTCGGACATCGAAATCTTAATCTGCCATGGTGAACACTGCCATTCGCTGTCTGCTACCAATGTTGGAAGGGTTATTGAAGTACCAGAACTCCACTGTGACCACGAAGAAGCTGACACCAGGCTTCTGTTGCACGCAAAGCATGCTTCGGCAACACATCAGCATATTGTGATTAGGAGCCCAGATACTGATGTCCTGATCTTATCAGTTGCATTTGCTCACAATATTCCTAGCACTCTTTACTTCTTAACCGGAAGTGGTACAAGTACAAGGATCGTGAATGTCACCACCATATCTCAGAGTTATGGGTATAAGAAATGCGAGGCTATTCTCGGAGTTCATGTGTTTACAGGATGTGATACTGTTAGTGCATTCAGAGGGAAAGGGAAGGTGAAAGCCTTGACACTTATGCTTGATTCTCCTGAAGCCTGTGACGATTTCCAAAAGCTTGGGACTGATTGGATTTTATCAGATGAGATTTTATCAAGGTTGGAACCATTTGTTTCGCTTCTGTATGGACAGAAGAACTGTAGTGATATAAATTACGCTCGATACAATGTATTCAGACTTAAATGTTCCACTGACGCGGCTCTTCCACCAAATAAAGACTGTTTACAATTTCATGCAATGCGTGCTACGTACCAGGCTGCTATATATCGCAGGGCACTTCAGAACATTATATCTGCACCATCTCCTGTTGGTTATGGATGGATCCTAGATGACGAAGGTGCGCTTACGTTTGAGTGGATGTCACTAGCACCTGCACCCATAAATGTTTTGAAACATGTGCATTGTAAGTGTCGAAAACGTGGCTGTCAGACCCAGGTCTGTTCATGCCGAAAAGCAGCATTAATCTGTACCGACCTTTGTAGCTGTGATGACTGTCAAAATTCTACATGTACAACGCCCGAACTAGGTGGAGATGGCGATAGTGACTCGGATGAGGACTTGGATTGTTAACAGTAAGTCGCATATCTCTATTTTCAGGCCAGGCACGGTAGAACTTGGGTGGGCTGGTGCTGATGTCATAGGCAGCAACAGCGCCAAGACAAATTAGTTTCAAAATATTCAACCACTTCCCTGTATAATTAACCTGAAATCTAGGTTCTGAGAATTCAGGTTTCGGGTTAAATACATCTTGCAATTATAAAATAGCCAAGGGAGAATCCGAGAATCAAAGGGCAGGCTGTTAAGACAGGTGGTCATTTAGTAGAGGTCAAATGTATTGTTTAATTGAATTTGGGAATTGAGGAAAGTGGTTTATTAATGAAGGTGCCTCGTTTAATAAAAATGGTCTTTAGACTTGAACGCATATCTGACAGTTTATAATTTTATAATTTTCCTGGACACCCCTTGCAAAAGGAGGGCGAACCTCCCCTTGACACAACACAGTTCAGCCCCCCACCCCGCCCCTAATAGGAAAATGTCTCTACCGTGCCTGGTGTTATTAAAAAACTTACCAACCTAGAAGGTATATGCTTTTTAACTGATTATTTGTTGGAAATATAACATAAATCTCTTAACCATATATTTAGAATGTGACTTTATTGCGTCATTTATGACGAGATAGTAGGTGGTAAAGAATGGTCTCTGTAAAATTAATGTGCAAACCAATTAGTGGGAACTTTTTATTTTTGGAATCTACATATATTTATTGTTTGGAAACAATGGTTTTCAAGTTGCCCCGCAAAAGTTGCAACGACTTAGGATTTCTAGCTACATATTTGGTACTCGGCCCACGGCCTACAACACTGCCAAAACACACAAATGTACTGCGTAGCGGGTGGGGGGGGGAGCTAAGAATAGAAACAGTTGCCAAAGAAGGACTAACTGCAGCCGCATGATATCCTCACTGCTGCAACAGTAGAATACAGTAGTAAACATCATCATTGTCATCGTCGCCGTCATAGCCGCTGCGGGCCGTCGTCGTCGTAAAGCAACATAAAAAGTACACATGTGTGTAGTAGTTGTCATATGCATTGAGGTAATATGAACATACTTAAGCGTTGTGCTGATGGAAGTCACAATTCTACAAAGTTTGTTGAGCAGCAGCGTGCTATAGGCGGATCTAAGACTATGGGGTAACGAGCACGAAATTGGGGTGGGACGAGTTGTCTCACTTCCATTGTATGGGATCCGGGGTTCCTGAGAAAATATATAACACCGATGCTTTGAGAAGCCATTGCCTGCACTCGGAGTGATAGATAACACAATTACTTTACTTTTTAACTTCGACTGTTATTACAAATTAATAAACTACGAGTGCTTTGAGGGAGGAGTTGATCGCCTATCTCTGGATCCGCCCATGCAGAATGCAGAAAGTCAATGTCTGCAAAGACATTCTAATGGATCTCAGGAAAATAGTGTAAATGTAAAACAGACTGAAGCTGATGATGACAGCCTCATTGTCTGGGCAGTGGGTGGGTGGGTGGGTGGGCGGGTGGACAGGTGGCCAAGTAGGTGCCCTGGAGGGCAATCAGGCGGGCGGGTGGGTGGGCAGGTGTAAAGAAGGAAGGAATAGAGCGAGGAAGTGATTGAGTGGGAGAGTGACTGAGGGAAGGAACGATGGAGGGAGTGGACTGTTTAGTTAATTTGTTGACTGTTTGTTTGGTGATTGCTGGTTGCTTTCTTTGCTGGTTAATTGATTCACTGATTGGTCGGTCGGTCGATCAGATGCTTGGTCAGTCTCTCAGTCAGCTGGTATGTCGGTCAGTCAGCTGTTCGTTCGTTCATTCAATCGTTCATTTGTTTGTTCGTTCATTTGTTCGTTCATTCATTCGTTCGTTCGCTCACTCGGTCAGTCGATCCGTCGGTCGATCGGTCGGTCTGTCGGTCGGTCATTCGTTCAGTTATTCGGTCATTCAGATGGGGGCGTGTGGGTGGGCGGGTGGGCGTGTTGGTGTACCCCGTCATCTAGGTTCGGTCGGCCAGTCAGTCGATCAGTTGGTCGGACTCAACCCGACGAAACAAGACCCAACTCGACCAGAGCCAATCCTAGCAAATCGAAAATCAATCGGTTGCCCTTTATCATACTTCTAGAACACGTGAACTACATGTAAGTGACATATAATAGGATAATTATACCGATAGGTGGTGGACTAGGAAGTTAAACGTCACGTCATATCTACGGCATGGAATGACGTAATAATTTGAAGTATTTTTTATTTATTTATATGCTAGATAATGTCTACATGCCCTATATTTACAATGTGTATAGGCTTATAACTTCCTCTAACGTAGTCGTTTCGTAGGTCACATTCGGAACGATATCGATTTTCGAGCTTTACAATTAGTCCGTATTCAATATATAGGCTAGTGTATATTTCTCAAATAAGTGTTATTCCGAATTTCAAGACACCTGGAAAGATTTGTGCAACGTGTTGAATATTCTGTAAACACTGGCTGAATGCTGTGGCTGACACCTTTCAATCAGGTTTTTGACAACATATCCACTTGGGAGTGTTGTGTTAAATCAAGTGCGGGAAGTACAATTCAGAAAGATAAGCGTTATTTAAAATGTTGGCCGGTTTACAGTGAGTTTACGAAAACAGACTACACAACTTAGAAATAGGCTAAAAATCAGATTTATTACGCGTTTTGTCACATCAGGATAACATGTGTGATTCGTAGCGGAACGGGACACGCGTGTCTTGTGCGTGGAGATACAATTGTGGACAGTTGAGCTGTAGCTGATCACTCGTTAGAAATACAGGTAAATCTAATTTTTAAATTTGTTATTTTTACACTCCTCGGTAATGGGGAGAGGGTATGACAATCATGTATGTCTGTCTATCCATCTGTATGTCTGCCTGCCTGCCTGCCTGCCTGCATGCCTGCCTGCCTGCCTGTTCGTTGGTCGGCTGGTCCGTGCACCCGCCAGCCCACCCGTCTGCCCACCCGTTCGCCCACCCGTTCGCCCACCCACTCCATGGTTTATGGCGAGTTAGACAAATTCCCCCTAAAGATAATCTTTCAGTGCAATATGATCCGATATTGAGAAGCTTTGTAACTAGTTTGACTGGGTGCTGTTGCTGCCTATGGCAGCAACAACTCCCAGTCAAATTAGTTTCAAAATAGTCAATGGAATATTCATTAAATAGTAAAGAAATACAATTCGTACAACAACGCATAGTCCGTCTTCAAATATGGTTCGTGACGTACTTATCTACGTCATTCACGACGTCACTCATTGTGATGCCATTCTGCACGCCACGTAGTTGATTATGACGTCATATGATGGGTGGATACTCTGGAAAGGTAAATTATATTTCCAAGGACATTGATGTACATAGTATATTCTTAGAAGTTGATTTGGGGTTGTTTTGTATCTGTGCTTATGATATACAGGTGCAGTATTGTGGCATATACTTTGTTCCTTCTTTGACCAAAACTAGAGCTGGGATTGATAATTTTAAATTCAAAATATCCAAACACTGTGTTGCAGAAATACTAACTCCACTGTATCGTATTTGTAATCACTCACTGACATAGGGTATATGTCCACCCAGACAAAAGGTTACACGTGTCTTGAACCCTTATGTAAAGCCAAAGATGCTTCTAATTGTACTACCTATAGGCCAGTCTCCGCACGTCCACTCTTCTCCAAACTCCTGGAAAAGCTGTATCTCCGTAGAATTGCCAATTACCTAAATAAAAACTCCATCTTGTATCCATCTCAGTATGGTTTCAGAGAAAAACACTCTACTATGCTTGCCATTGTGGATATGATTGAAAAATTATCTGTCTCCCATTGTGTGTATTCCTAGACCGTTGCAAAGTATTCGATACACTTGCCTATTTAATTTTATTGCAATAGCACGCATACTATGGAATACAGGACACTGCATTGAATTGTATATATATATATATATATATATATATATATATATATATATATATATATATATATATATATATATATATATATATATATATATATATATATATATATATATATATATATATATATATATATATATATATATATATATATATATATATATATATATATATATATATATATATATATATATATATATATATATATATATATATATATATATATATATATATATATATATATATATATATATATATATATATATATATATATATATATATATATATATATATATATATATATATATATATATACACACACTTATGGTACTTTGTGGGACATTGTGTGTTTTGGTACTTTGTGGGATCTTTGCTTTCTCATAGGAATTTTGGCTTAAAATTCAGATTTAAGGTAGTTCTGATATCCGTAATAATAAATATAAAAAGAAGTATTGATTATACTTACGTTTGTATAAAACCTTGTGGGTCACAGATTTTATGACTTTGTGGGATACTGACGCAAATGACCCACAAGGCACCCAAAGTAATATACAGTATATGACTTTGTGGGACACTACATAAAATGACCCATAAAGCACCGGGATGATCTGTTAATATAATACATGTAATATATGTTAGCAGCAGCAGTAGCTGCCACTGCTGCTGCTGCTGTCACGGTTGATGATGACTGCCACCCCACTGACATTGCCAAGCCTGATGCAGCCATTGATAACAATCTCAATTAAGCTAGCAAATAAAAAAAGGAATTGAAAGGTAAAAAATAAAATAAAAATGATCTAATGCCTATAATGACGAATGTCATAAGTTAACTCGGGGTGTTGGAATTTGCAGACAGCTCAGAAAACGCGTGAATTATGTTATTGCGGTAACATAATGAATACAATAGCAGAGAAAGACAAATCAACATCATTACATTTCACTTTTCGCATTCAAATATTGTATACCTTACCCATGGCAGAGTCCATTCAGTTGTTACAAAATTATACCTTAAGATAGAATCATAGAAAAGATAGCTATAAAACGTAATTAATATTCAAAAGGATACTGACAGCAATAAACTTATCTGAAACCATTCCAAGTAAAAGATGTGTTTAAGAAAGAAAAATTATAAAATGCATAAAAGAAAGTGTGAATATATTTCTGTGAAATGCTTTATGAAGAATAATCATGGAAAAGAAAATAGATAGTCATATTATGTATTACTAGTCAATACGTTGTCATAACATATATGTGAACAAACCATAAACAATCGTGGACACTATCGAGGCTATAACATCGAGCGACCAATTAACCAACTTATACTAGTTGCAAGTTGCAACTAAAATGTAAATGAAATAAGCCATACTAAAAATAAAAATAGGTTAATCGCCTAGTATACTAGAATATCATCATCATCATCAGTATCATCATCATCATCATCGGCAGAAGCAGTAAGTGATAGGAAGCTCAATTAAGATAGCAAATGAAAAATAATTTGAAAGATAAAAATAAATACATTACCTAATATCTATTGTGAAGAATGTTTTACAAGTTAACTCAGGATGTTGACACTTGTTGAAAGCACAGAAAACATAATGAGCTATATCATTGCTGTATCATAATGAATACAATATCAGACAAAGACATATCAACATCATTACATTTCAGTTTTAACATTCAGATCTTTTGTACCTCAGACGCTGTCAGAGTCCACCCAGCTGTCATTAAATGCATGCCTTGAGATAGGAAAGATAACTATGGATCGAAATTAATATTCAGAAGAATACTGGCAGCAACAACCACAAGCAGGACCCATTCCGTTATTAAAATATGTATATAAATAATGCATAAAGGAAACAGCAATATGAATATGTCATTGTAATGCTTTATGAAGAATGATCATGGAAAAGAAAACAGATAGCCATATTATATACATGTAGTTGGTAGCGTTAAAACAGGTGGGCTTCTGTAGTGCAGATTACATGCATTGACATATATAACAACACGCGCAATCAAATAAAGAGGTAAATATGATTAGAAACATAATATGAAAAAAATTTAAATGATTTCAAAATCATAAAAAATAATATTTAATGTTTAAAAGCAATTTATTTTTATAATAACACTAGTTCTCTATTGATTGAATACTATCTGTTGTGATGAGTTGAAAACCTTGTATGCTAGATCAAAATCTACTCGGTATCCTTGATCTGTAATCGTTTGATGGGCTAACATCTTCCAGCCATGTATGAAGCACTACTCCTAGCTAAATAAATAGAAGAACTCGCTGATTTTTAAAGTCAAGCTACTGAATAGTAAATAATGTTCTATTCTCTAGGCATTGATACTGTTTGTTGTCGGAAACAGTTGGATAGTAGGCTAGTCCAGTAGGCAGGCTAGTAGGGTGTGCCGGTTACTAGGATATTAGGCTAGGCCAGTAGGCGGGCTAGTAGGCTAGGCAAGTCGGCATGCTACTAGGTTAGGTCAGTAGGCAGGCTAGTAGAATAAACTAGCAGTCTGGACTAGTAGATTAGGGTAGAAGTTTAGGCTAGTGCACTAGGCTAGAAGACTATGCTAGTAGCCTAGATAGATTATGTTAGTAGGCTAGTAGACTTGGCAAGACATCTAGACAGGAAATATAGGCTAGTTGGCTAGTATACGAGGGTAGAAGTGCGTGGTAGAAGGCTAGGCTATGAGGCTAGTAGACTAGGTAGACGTTGCTAGAAATCTAGGCTAGAAGTCTCGGGTAGTAGACTATGCTGGAAGTCTAGACCAGCAATCTAGGCTAAAAGTCTAGATTACTAGGCTTGGAGACTAGGCTAGGAAAATAGGCTAAACGTCTAGGCTATTAGGCTAGTAGACTATCTTAGAAGTCTAGGCTAGAAGTTTCAGCTAGGAAGCTAGTAGACTTGGTAACAATTCTAGTCTAGAAGTCTAGGCTAGTAGGCTGATAGACCAGGCAGTAAGCATAGGCTAATGGGCTTGTAAAAGAGGCTAGAAAACCAGGCTAGAAGTCTTGGCAAGTACATTAGGTTGGACGTCTATGCTCGAAGTCTAGACTAAAAGTCTAGGCCATTAGGCCAGTAGACTATTCTAGAAATCTACACTCGGCTATGATAGACAGCAGCAGACATCTCCCAGCAATTTATAGCAAGGTCAATTAAGATAGCAAATACAAAGGAATCTGAAAGATTAAAAAAATAGGTACATTACTTAATATCTATGATGAAGAATGTCATAAGCTAATTCAGAATGTTTACACTAACTAAGTCTTGTTGACAAGACAGAACATATAAATGAGTTTGAACCTTAACACCTGCTAGAGTCCATCCAGTTGTTTTGAAAGTTATACCTTGAGATAGGGAAGATAGCTATAAAAGGAAACTAATATTCAAAAGGATACTGGCAGCAATAAACCTATCTGAAACCATTCCAAGTACTTGAAAAAGATGTGTTTATGAAAGAAATGTTATATAATGCATACAAGAAACAATGTGAATATATTTCAGTCTAATGCTTTATGAAAAATAATCATGGAAAAGAAAATAGATTGTTATATTATGTATTACTATTCAATACGTTGTCATATATTATATGTAATAAAAACATAAGCAAGTGTGACACACTATGGTTTTGACTGTTCAATCAACTGAGTTATAGTCTAGAACCATAAGTTAGTAGGCTAGAAGACTTGGCTAGAAATGTAACATAGAAGTCTAGTTAGGTAGGCTACTAGACAATGCTAGAAGTGTAAGATGGTAGGCGGGAAGACTAGGCTAGAAGTCTATCCCAGCAATCGGGTAGTAGGATAGTCGACTAGGCTAGAAGTCTAGACCACAGGTTTTAGCCTAGTCAGCTAGCAGACTACACAAGAAGTCTAGGCACGTAGATTGGGCTAGAAGTGTAGACTAGTAATCTAGGAGACTAGCAGTGGCAGGACCCCAGCTGGTGGGATTAATATGATAGTAGACTAGGCTAAAATCTAGAAACATAAGTTAGTAGGCTTGGCTAGAAATCCATCATAGAACTCTAGTTAGGCAGGCTACCAGACAATGCTAGAAGTGTAAGATGGTAGGCTGGCAGAGTAGGCCAGAAGTCTATCCTAGAAATCGGCTAGTAGGATAGCAGAGTAGGATAGTAGACTAGGCTAGAAGTATAAACTATAGGTGTTAGCCTAGGAGCTAGTAGACTATGCTATACGTCTAGTGGGTGGGGTGGTGGGGGGGGGGAGTCAAATACACATGCTCACATACACCCTGTGTAGTCTAGGCTAGACATGCGGGTTGGTAGGCTAATAGACTAGGTTAGAAAAGAAGCTACTAAACTAGGCTAGATGTTTAGACAAGTAGGCTAGTAGACTAAGCAAGAATTCCAGGTTAGTAGTATAGGCTAGAAGTCTAGGCTAGTATGGCTAGATGACTAGACTATGATTAAGCTAATATACTATGAAGTCTAAGGTGTAAACTAGGATAGAAGTCTAAATCAGTAGACAAGGCTAGGACAAAAGCAATAGATGGTGGACACTCAGTCAATGGCATACACCTCAACTTCAAGAAAGCTTTCGACACAGTTCTATATAGGAGGCGCATGGGCAAGACGCAGTCCTATTATATATGCAATCCGATTCATGGATGTGTCAGAGCATGTCTTGCCAAGCAAAAGCAGTAGGTGCCCATTGGTGGAAAAGAATCAAGTTGGATGGTAGTAACGAGTGGGATTCCTCAGGGAAGTGTATTGGGACCTCTGCTTTTTGTGATCTATATAAATGACTTGTCAAGCCGTGTAAGTTTAGACATTTATCTTTTTTCAGATGACACACACTTTTTTTATAACAATCCTTGAAGAGGAAGACCAAGCATCCTTACAGGCAGATTTGAATGAACTAGTCGAATGGTCAAATACACGGCTACTTCGCTTTCATCCTGACAAGTACGCCAATATGAGTATTGTGCGGATAAGATTATAATTATTATATTATTGCTGATGATAAAACCCATGGAATTAAGAGGTCTCAGCAGAAGAAGGGCATAGGGGTGAAAACAGATGGGCTCAAGGTCAATAACGCAACTAGTATGTTCGCAATTATGTGATTATGTGAACGTAAACCAGATTACATTTAGCCCACTGCATAAAGCAATGGTAAGCTTAGCCACCTTGATTATGGAGTCCATAAGCCAACAAACAGCTGGCAGATACTAAATTCTATACTAAACTAGAAACCAATCCAACCATAACGTTTACTGAACTTGTCCGCAGAAGACTGAACCAACTGGTCAGGGATGAGGAGATTGACTCCTCCACCGCCTACAGACTGATCCCAGACAACCCCCCCCCCCGCCACTTTCTATTTACTACAAAAAATTCACAAGGCCAAAAAAGATGGCCTAACCCCAGATAGACCAATTATCAGCAGCATCGGCTGCCCTACGGAACTCATCAGTAGTTTCGTGGATGAACACATTAAGGTTCACGTTGGACACCACAGACTTCATCAACAAAGTAGAGTCCTTTGGCCAACTTAAGGCTAATTCGCTACTAGTCACCATGGATGTCACATCCTTATACACAAACATCCTAAACAGAGAAGGCATCAGAGTGGTAGCCATGTTTGCTAAAACATGGTATGCCAGGCACACTCTCAATCAGGAGCCTCTGTAACCTCCTGAAACTCGTTTTGGAATGCAACAGTTTTGAAATCAACGGAGAACATTGTCTCCAAGTGGGCGGTACCGCAATGGGAAGCAAAGCAGCATGCACATCTGCATGCATCTTCATGAGCATTCTAGAGGATAAGCTGCTACAGAATGCACCATACTCCCCAGCACTGTACGTCAGATACATAGACGACATCTTTATGACCTGGGAGCACAGGCACGAAGCTCAACAAGAGTTTGTCACTCACATGAATGCACCCCAACACAGCATTAAATTCACCATGGAATAAGCATCATATGCCAAGTCTCCTTTTTGGACACCATGATCCAAAACTCGCAAACGAATTCCATCATATTCGACCTCTATATACCAAGCCCACGGTCACACATGGGTAGCTACACTACGAGTCTGCCCCACCCGGCCTCTTGTAAAGAGCCAGCCCATATGGCCAATTCCTTAGGCTTAGAAGGATCTGCTCCACCCTTCAAGATTTTGATAGAAACAGCCTGACCATACACTCACACTACAGAGTCCGGGGCTATCCTGCCAAGATACTACAAAAGGCCAGATAGACAGCCCGGTCCAAGGACCGCCAGTCACTCCTCAAACCCACCCCAATGGACCCATCCACCAAAAAGCCCTACAGACAAATCTTTGTCTGTGAATTCAACCACACAGATATGATGCTGAAGGACACAATCACCAAATTCTGGTCCATCCTACAGGGAAAAGAACATTGCAGGCTAGGTTTCCCAGAAAAAACCCTATCGCTTTCAAAAACAAAACAATAAAAGATATGATCGTCAGGGACAAACTCCCTCCCCTGGACCAACCGGCCCAAGAATACCACAACCCGTTAATCCCCGGGCCAACCTAGAACTGTAATATCTGCAATAATATGGACAAATCCAGATTCTTTAAAACCAACACACTGGCCTCTCCTACAGAGCCTAAATTATAGGCAACTGTCAATCACGCAATATAGTCTATCCCCTAAACTGCAGAGTCTGTGGCAAACAATGAGTAGGAGAAACCCTCTGGCCCTTTAAAATCAGGATCCAAGAACACAAGCGCTCTAGGTTAGCATTCTAAACTAGTAGACTAGGATATATCATAGGCTAGTATGCTAAGTCTCGGTTAGAAATCTATGTTAGTGGGCTAGTAGATTTGGCTCGAATTCCAGACTAACTAGAGCTCTAGGCTCGTAGGCTGGTATAAGTCTAGGTCAGTAGACTAATAGACAAGGTTAGATGTCTAGCCTAGTAGACTCGGTCATAAGACTAGCATAGTACACTAGGCTCTAGGAGTCTAGTTTAGTAGGTTAGTAGAATTGATCTAGGCTAGATGCTTAGGCTAGTAGACTATGGGAGAAGTCCAGATTTCGTGCCTACAGGATTAGGATAATAGGCTAGTAGACTAGGCTAGAAGTATATGCTAGAACTCAAGGTCTGTGGGCTAGTAGACTCCGTTAGAATTCTAGACTAGTAGACTGGTAGAAGTCAAGTGTAATAGGCTAGACGTCTAGGCCAGGAGAGTATGGTAGAAGTATGGCCGAGAAGTAAAGGATAACAGACTGGCTAGAGGTCTACACTAGTAGATGAAGCCAGAAGTCAAGGCTAGTAGTATAGGTTTAAAGTCTAGGTCCAGACTATAATGTTAGTAGGCTAGGCTTAAGGTCTTAAGTAGAAGCATATGCTAGTCGGTTTGGTTAGAGGTCTCAGCTAGAAGTCTAGGTTAGTAGGCTAGAAGTAGACTCGGCTAGAATTATAGGCTACCTAGAATTATAGGCTAGTAGACTGGTAGAAGTCTGGAGGTGTAGGCTCGAAGTCTTCTAGACTAGTGGGCTAGTAGACGATGCTAGAAATTTATGCTAGCAGGCTATCAAGTAGACTATGCTAGAGGTCTAGGCGAGTAAAATAGGCAAAAGGCAATGCCAGTAGACTAGGCTAGAAGGATAGTCTAGTAGGTTAGCATAATAAGATAGAAGTCTAGGCTAGTAGGCTAATAGACTAATCAAGAAGTCGATGTTATATTTAGACTAGGCTAGAAGTATAAGCTAGTAGACAACATGTGTAGAAAGCAAGGTTGTAGCCTATACTAAAAGTGCACGCTAGAAGTCTAAACTAATATACTAGGCTAGCACTCTAAACCACTAGACTAGTAAACTAAACTAAATGCTAAGTTAAAAGCATAGGCTAGCAGACTAGGTTACTATGCTAGAAATCTAGGCTACAAGGTGAGCTTAGTTGGCTGTTAGATCTAGTCCAGAATTCTAGGCTAACTAGCACATTAAATTAGACGGCGAATGTAGTGGGAGAAGACTGTGGAGCAGGTTAGAAATCTAGGCTAGTAGGCTCGTAGACTAAGTTAGAATTCAAAGCTAGTAGACTATGATCTCAGACTAGGCTATAGGTCTAGGCTAGGAGACTATGTGGACATCTAGGCTAGTAAACAACGCTAATAGACTAGGCTAGTGATCTAGCATATTAATCTAGGTGTCTAAGCTAGCACTCTGAGTATGGTAGAAGACTAGACACGAAGTCTAGGTTAGTAGGCTAGTATACTATGCTAGAACTCTAAGGTTACCGTCCAGAGCAGTGGGCTAGTAGATTCAGCTAGATATCTACGCTAGGAGCCTACCTGTGTAAAGGTCTATGTTCTAAACGAGTCCTTAAGTCTAGGCTAGTATTCTAAACTAGTAGACTAGGCTAGAAGTCTACGCTAGTAGAGTAAGGTAAACATCAAGGACAAAAGGATATGCTAGTAGGCTATGTGATTAGACTATGATCTACGCTAGTAGTAAAATTTATTAGACTAGTAGACTTGGCTAGAGTTTCAAATGTCTAGGCTAGTAGACTATGGTAGACGTCTATGCTATAGTCATAGGGTTGTAGGCTAGTACAGTAGACTACGTTATAATTCTAGGCTATAACCCTAGATTAGTGGGCTAGTAAATTCAGTTAGTATTCTGGACGAACTAGAACTCTAGGCTTCTTGGCTAGAAGACTGGCAAAGCTTTTAATAGAGATGGCTAGTAGAATGATAGGCTAGTTGGCTAGTAGATTAGACCAGAAATTTTGGCTAGTAGGCCAGTAGCCTAGGTTATAAATCTGAGCAAGCAAAGTAGGCAAGAGGACTAGTCTAGTCTAAAAGGCTAGTAGAATATGCTAGAAGCCTAGGCTGATAGGTTATAAATATAGGCTAGCGGACTAGGCCAGAAGTCTATGCTAGCATGGGTAGTAGATTATGCTATACGTCTAGTATGTAAATTAAGCTAGAAGTCTATGCTAGTTGGCTAGTAGACTGGGCTGTAAGACAAAGCTAGAAGTATAGGCTAATGGACTAGGCTCGGAGTCTAGGTTATAAGTCTAGGTTAGTAGGCTAGTAGACATGGCTAGAATTCGAAGCTAGGCTAGAAGGATAATGGACTGGTTATTAGACGATGTTAGATATCTAGGCTAGTAGGCAAGACTAGTGACCTAGTAGATTCAGCCAGATGTCTAGGATAGAAATCTAACTTGTAGATTAGGGTAGAACCCCAGGGTAGCAGTCCAGACTAGTGTGCTACTAGACTCAGCTAAATGTCTAGGATTAAAATTTAGGCAAGTAGGCTAGTATAGAACACTAGAACTCTAGGCTTGTAGACTAGGCTAGACGTCGTGGATAGATGGCTAAGCTGGAAGTCTAGAATGGCGTGGCTAGTCGACTTGGATAGCTGTTTGGGCTAGTAGACTACCTGTGCAGAAAGCTATGTTGCGAACTAGACTATGTCTAGGCTAGAATTCTAAACTAGCTGACTAGGCTAGTAGAATAGGTTAAACATCTAAGATAGAAGCATATGCTATCAGGCTAGCCGACTAGGCTAGTATTCAAATTTATTGGGCTGGTATATTTGTCTACACTTCTAGAACTCTAGGGGCGTGGGATAATAGGCTGGTAGAAGTCTAGGAGCACAGATTAGATGTCTAGGTTAGTATACTAGGTTAAAGGCTTAAAGGTTTAGGCAAATAGAGTAGTTTAGTCTAGTAGAGAAGGCTAGCACTCTAGGCTAGTGGGCTAGTAGAGTAGGCCAGAAATCTTGGTTAGTAGGCCAGTAGACTATGTTGGAAGTTCAGGCTGGAAGCATAGCTTAGTATGGCTAGTAAACAAGGCTAGAAGGCTGACTGTATAATACTAGGTTGTATATAATTAGGCTAGACGCTGAGGATAGTAGGCTAGTAGACTAGGCGAGAGGGCTAGGCTAGAAATCTAAGCTATTGGGCTAGTAGTTTGTAGGTCTAGGGGTGTAAAGCAAGGCTAGTAGATTAGCTTATAAGGTTAGGTAAGTAATCTAGATATAGAGGTTTAGACTAGCATGCTAGTAGACTGGGCTAGAAGTCTAGGCTAGTAGGATAGTAGAATGGGTGAGAAGTGTAGTCTAGTAGTGTAGGCTAGAAGTCTAGTCTAGCATGGCTAGTAGACTAGGCAAAAGGCTTGGCTAGTAGACTACATGGGTAGAAGACAAGGTTGTAGACCAGCCTAAACGTCAAGGGTATAAGTCCAAAATAGAAGTCTAGGCTACTAGGCTAGTAGACTAGGTCAAAGGTCTATGCTAGAAGCATATGCTAGTAGGCTAGGATAGAAGTCTTGGCTAGAAGATCAGGTTAATATGCCAGTAGACTTGGATACGATTCTAAGCTAACTAGACCTCTAGGTTAGTAGGATAGCATACAGCTAGAAGCCTTGCAGAGCATGATAGACGTCTTGGTTAGTGGTCTAGTAGACTAGGCTAGAAAACGCTAGTAGGCTAAGTAGACTGGGCTCGAGCTCGAGACCAGTAGAGTAGGCTAGAAGACTATTTTAGCAGATTACGATAAAAGTCTAGGCCAGTCGAATAGGCTAGAACTCTAGGATAGTAGACAACCTGGGTAGAAGTCAAGGCTGCAGACTAGGTTAAATGGCTAGGTTAAAGAGTCTAAACTACGAGACTACATGTGGTTTAGAAGTCTAGACTACTACACCAGTAGACTGTACGACTATGCTAGTAGACTACGGCAAAAGGCTAGACTACAATCTAGAAGTTTAGGCAAGTAGGCTAGTATACTCAGCTAGAAATGTATGCTAGTAGACTAGAGCAGAAGGCCATGCTAATAGGCTAGTAGAATAGGCTAAACGTCTATGCTCGCAGACCAACAGACTAGGCTCGAAGACAAGGCTAGATATCTAGTCCAGTAGAGTAGGCTAAAGGTCTAAACTAACATGGCTAGTAGATTAGTCTATAACTCTCGTCTCTAGACTAGGCTATTAGTCTATGCTAGTAGCCTGGGCGATATGTATTGGCTAGATGCAGGTTGACTAGGCTAGAAGTACATGCTAGTATAAAACCTGGCTAAACGTCAAGACTATAGGTTATGCTAATCTCATCGGATAAAAATCTAAACTAGGAGACTATGCTAGAAATCTAGGCTACGCTAAATGGCTAGTCTATGCTAGTAGATTAGGGTAGATATCTAGGATAGAAGTCTAGACTAATAGACAATGCTAGAATAAAAGCCGAGTAGTCTAGCTGGTATGGCTAGTAGACAAGGCTAGAAGGATACCTGTGTGGACGTCTATGCTGTAGATTAGGCAAGAAGCGTAGGCTAGCAGACTAGGTTAGAGGTTTAGGCTAGATGTATATGGTGTAAATCTAGGCTAGCAGACTACCTACCGTAGACATCTAGGCAGGTAAACTACACTAGAAGTTTAGACTAATAGATTAGAATAGTAGTCTAATCTATTGGACTACCTTGGTAGAAGACAATGCTTATACTAGGTTAAACATCTAGACTAGACTAGAAAAGTAAACTAGATGTTTACGCTACTAGACTAGGCTAAAATTCTATGCTAGACACGCAATGCTAGTAAGCTGGGCTAGATGTCTCAGCCAGATGTCTAGTTTAATAGACTGGTACTCGGCTAGAATGCTAGACTAACTAGAACTTGTGGGCTAGTAGACTGGTAGAAGACTAGTAGTGTAGGCTAGAAGTCTAGGTTAGTGGTCTAGTAGACTAGGCTACACATCTATGTGTGCAAACATTAGACTAGGATAGACGGCTAGGCTAGTAGACTAGAATAGAAAACTATGGTAGTAGACTAGGCTAGAAGTGTAGGCCAGTAGAATATGACAGATGTCTAGGCGAGTAGGCTAGTAGAGTAAGCAAGAGGTCTAGGCTAGAAGTCTAGGCCAGTAGACAATGTGGTTAGAAGTCACGGCTGTAGGCTAGGCTAAAAGTCTAGGTTAGAAGTTTAAACTATAGACTATGCTAGAGGTCTAAGCTACTAGACTACGGTAAAAGGGTAGTCTAGGCTAGTAGATTAGGGTAAATGTCTGGGATAGAAGTCTAGCCTAGTAGACTATGCTAGAATGCTAGCCTAGTAGACTAGGTTAGAATTCTAGGCTAGTATTGGCCAGTAGACTAGGCTAGAGGACTACATGTGTGGAAGTCTGGGTTGCAGATTAGAGATCTAGGCTAGTAGGCTATCAGAGTAGGCTAGGGGGCTAGGCTAGAAGTCTAGACTATTGGACTAGTAGAATAGGCTAGAAGTGCTGTGTGTAAATCTAGGCTAGTAGACTAACTTAGACGCATATGCTAGTAAACTAGACTAGAAGCTTAGACTAGTAGGCTAGTAGACTAGGCTAGTAGGATAGCGGAAGAGGCGAGAAGTGTAGTCTAGTAGTTTTGGCTAGTAGAGACTACATGGCTAGTGATATGGCTTAGACTAGGATAAATGTCTAGTCTTGAAATCTAAGCTAGGTGTCTATGATACAAGGCTAGTAGACAAGGGTAAAGTCTATGCTAGAAGCATATGCTAGTAAGCTGGGATAGATGTCCCAGCTAGAAGTCTAGATTAACAGGCTAGGTGAGTTGGCTAGAATTCTAATTTAACTAGAACTACTAGACTAGTAGAAGTCTAGTAGAGTGGGCTAGAAGTATAGGTTAGTGGTCTAGTAGACCAGGCTAGAAATAAATGCCTGTAGTCCAGTAGAATATGCTATACGCCTAGGCCAGTAGAGTAAACTAGCAGACTATGCTAGTAGACTTGGTTAGAAATCTAGGCTAGTAGGCTAGTAGAATAGGGTTGATGTCTAGGCTAGTAGACTAGGAGAGAAGTCTAGGCTAGAAGTCTCAGCTAGTAGACAGCCTGTGCAGAAGTCAAGACTGTAAACTAAGCTAAAGGTCTATGCTAGAAGTTTAAAGAAGTAGACTGTGCAAGAAGTCGAGACTACTAGGCTCTTAGACGATGGTAAAAGGCTAGCCTAGAATCATAGACTAGTAGACCAGGCGATAATGTTAGAAGTCTAGGCCACTAGACTAGTAAACTAGGCTAATGGACTAGGGGAGACCTCTATGCTAGTTGACCACCTGCATATCATTCAACGCTGTAGACTACCGATGATAGAAGTCTACGCTAGTGGGCTAGTATATTGGACAAGAAGTCGGGTATAGAAATCTAGGCTAATGGCTAGTAGAGTAGGTTAGAATTCTAGGCCAGAAGTCTAGGCTAGCAATACAGGCTAGTAGGCTAGAAGGCCATGCTACAAATCTAATCTAGTAGACTATACTAGTATGGCTAGTAGACTAGGGTAGATTTCTAGGCTAGTAGACTACCTGGTATAAGTTTAAGCTAGTAGACTAGGCTAGAGGTCTAGGCTAGTAGGCTGGTAGGTTAAGCTATAAGTCTAGGCTAGTCGGCTAGTAGATCATGCCAGTTCCATCATATAGTTTCTCCACCAGAGTTGAGGTGTGTCGACAACTTCGCTCCCTCCGCCCCCCCCCCGCCCACACACACCTATTTCCTTAGATAAAATGAATTTATAAAATGAATGACCGATGGTCAATGCACTTGAGCTAAGTCAAGTGCTATATGTATGTATGTATGTATGTATGTATGTATGTATGTATGTATGTATGTATGTATGTATGTATGATTACTGTATTCTGCGGCTGTAGTAGTAGTAGTAGAGACATCCTACAGCTGCAATCAGTCCTTCTTCGCTTTTGCCCACTGTGTCTTGTCCTCAGCCCAAATCCTTAGCTTCCTCAGGGCCATTCTTGACTTGAGTGTACCTAATCCTGCTTTCTTGATGTCACCTCGTAGCACACTTAGCAGATTTATGCAATGGCGTCCTCTCCTGGCTCTGTATTTGCGGGCTCCGAGTAGGGCGAATTCCAAGGCTCTCTACTGGTGTGTCTTCAACAGACAGCGGCGGCGTATTACACATCTTGTATAGTGCATCGTTGGAAATTATGCTCTCTAGCCAGCGGTGCCCTGTTTTTGCGGTGGCAGGCGTCAAGTTTGTCTAGAGCTGCCTTTGGAACTGCACAGCTGTTGCAGTTATACAGCGTCAAGGATACGCAGGTTGCATTGTATAAACGTAGTCTTTTACCAAGGGCATCTTTGATCTACGAATCCATAGCTTCCAGAAGGACTGGAAAGCTATGTTCCCCATGATGCAGCGTGCAGCAATGTCAGCAGTACTGCAAATCAGTGAGCCCAAGATTGTACTTTTCCTCCATGGTTCGCCGCCACTGAGAGGATCGTCATTTTCTTTAGTTTCATGCTTTGTAGATAGGTATATGTTGGTGAACTCTGTTTTAGATTCATTCATAAAGATTCTCAATTTTTAGTTTACTTGCAGCTATTAAGAGAAGTTCGTCAGGGGGTTTCTTTTCCTCATCTATAAAGTCCACATCGTCGGCATATTCCATCTCTAGCGGCATGTCCAGTATTAACACCGGGGTGGGGTGGGGGTGGGGGTGTTGTGGAATTTTCCCACACGGATGTCAATGCAGCAGCCAGGTAACAGGTGAAGAGCACAGGGGATAGACCATCTCCCTGTGGGGAGCCGATTGATGTCTCAAACTCTTCAGACTTCACTGACTTAACTCGTACTTTCAGCTTGGTATCTGCAAGCAGTAGTCTCACTAGTCGTAGCTCATCTTCATTGCAACAGGCCTGGCGTAGTACATCTAGGATCTTTGAGCGCTTAATTGTGTTTGAGCGCTCAAGTGCTATACTTTATTTAAATCGATATTAGTAGATTTTAATCTGTACTAGTAGGCTAGTAGAATAGGGTCGATGAACAAAATACAAAACAACAAGGACCACAAGGATTTAAATCCTTGATAAGCGGAAAAGATACCACATGCGGGAATACAGTCGTGAACACCATATACAGGCAAAAGCCCTCTATTATAAATGTTGTGAGGAGAAGGTTAGAAATCCAATATCAAATCTTCATTTCAATCAAGTTAGAAAGGATATCACTAAAGCACATAAGCTGGATAGAAATTAAACAGTGACCAGCCCCTCTGGGCTGGCAGCAATGTGATGTGCTCGCTAGTCTAAGCTGCACCTGAGTCGAGAAAGTGTGCTAATGTCATTACACTATTTTGACAGAAATGGCATTAGAAACAATGAATAACCATTTAGACTATTCTTTGATACTGATAAATTATAATTTATTCATACTGGATGGATGAAACTAGTTAAATTACTACAATTTATGCAACAACAGACATTTATAGATTTTAAAACCCACTAATCAGGGAGTGTTCTAATGTCAGTAAATGTGACAGTGATAGAAACATGCTGGCATGCAAGAGACTGCTCTTTTAGAAACTATACCTGTGACAAATAAGATGCTTTAGTTATGGTTCACCAGAGCTCTCAGCAGTCAACCCTTCTAATTGACTCGGGAGTTGTTTCCGTCAAAAAAACATTACATTAACACGTAAAATAAGAAAAATAAATAAAAGTATTGAAGTCTGACGACTATCCTCGTTTCGCGCGATAGAAGGAGCCCTCCTCGTACAAATAGAGGCACAGATTTCCAACTTAAGATTATTTTAATAATTCTGATAGCTTGCCAGTGGCGGCGGAGTGGCTCTGCAACAGGGGGTTGCTAAGGGTGGATGAAGGATTTCGTGTTGGGGGGCGTGAAGGAGGTGGGCCTGCGAGGGGGCTTCACCTTCCCTAATATTGGGCGTTCGGGCGTCTTCCCCCGGAAATGTTTGAAAATTAAATGCTCTGAGAAGCCATCTCCTGTATTCTGAGTGATAATTCGTGGGTAAAATTGTTCAGGAAAATGAGAATTTTTCTCTTAGAAAATGTCAATTTACAGAGCATGAAAGGAATATTTTAGAAATCTTCCACTTGAATGACAGGTTCGCTATGCCAAAATTTCAAATCAGGGCGTGTAAATCGACATTTTTCAAAATCATTTCAGAAGGTCTGTTTAGTTAAGGTGTTAATGCCTGGTTAATGATATAACAGAGTGTCGCCATCAGTGATCACTGCTTGTCTTCCTAGATATTGTTGATATAAGATTTATGAGCAATAGCAATACGTGGTCAGTGAACAATGATAGTACCATATAAATCCATGTATGCACAGTACACACAACACTGCCTGGGGGTGGGGTGGCGGGGGACTTCACCGGAAATTGTGTTAAATAGATGCTCTTAGAAGTCATTTCCTACATTTTAAGTGACAATTTGGGGTTAAAAAATCTACACTAGGACAGGGGGGTACAGACATTATTAGCCCCCCCCCCCCCACCTCGTCCCCACACATTATTTTAGGGGGCCCTAGACACCCCCACCACCCCAACCAGCTCCGCGCCACTGTAGCTCGCACAATTTTGACGGACACGTGATATGGTTTTCGTGGACTCTGCCATTTACAATTAAATAAATATTGCGTTAGGAATTTTGAACCTAATTTGACTTAAGTTTGTTGTTATCTAGTATGATGCCAGCAACACGCTTTTCTCAAATTCAGGTTTCGAAGAGGTAACACAGGATTGATCATGTCAAATAAAGATATGTGTAATAGAAATGGAGGTACAATATCATTTCTTGTTAAACAGCATATGTCTACTGGAAAATTGATGTATGCAATATGCCTACCCTAGTACGCCTACGTGGTGGAGACACCCGACCAACAGATTGCACACGCGTTACTACGAGACAAGAACCGTTAAGTTGATGTCGCGTATATAGCCGCCCATATTGAACATAAAAGGCCTATTGCTTAATTGTCTTGCAGTAGAATATTTATGTATATGTTCAATTAGCATGCAACATCATGCATTTCTGATATAATACAAAAAAATTCAATTTGAATCTTTGTTAATATAATTTAATACATTATGATTGCAGATTTACAAAGAGTAGCAGTGGCATAGCCAAACGGGAAGGGGAGGGGGAGGCGGGCGGGTGTTCATCCAAATCTGCAAAGAAAAAAGTGTGTGGTGTGTGCGCACGCGCGTGCGTTTGCATGTGTATGTGTGCGTTGTACACTATTTCAGTTTAATGGCATGATCAAAATGTAAAGTAAGTAACGGGCTGCCACAGAGTCAAATTTTCATAAATATCTCAGGGACAACCACCGACACCCCCATTAACATCTCGTGTGATTACCTTTTCGAGACCAATCACCTATCTTACCCATACACAGATATCGAGATCCTGGTTCCGTCACTGAGTAAGCCTTAAAGTAGCAGCTATGCAAATATATATATATATATATATATATATATATATATATATATATTACAACAAAATTACACTAGAATTCGACAAATACGAAGATATACCTAATAGTTGCGACATGGGGGCAGCTTTGCTAGAAATTCAAAACAACAGACAGGCAAGCAGGGAGGCAGGCATACATGCAGACATATAGACAGACAGACAGGCATGCAGGCAGGCATGCATACGGCAGACAGGCATGCATGCAGGCAACAGACAGACAGACAGGTAGGCAGGCTAATAGTGCTACTAGTTGCGAATAGCCACTTGTTAAATTGTATTGTGTGTATCATACGTGTATATTATGTGGGAGACACGGACATAAGACGTATGTCTTATCGTGCTCCCGCTTAGACTAAAAATAAATTCTGTTTAAACTAAAATGAAATTACTTTAGAAATTAAGAATATATATGGGCCTACAATTGAAGAATGTACATGGCCTACGAACCCCCTAATGTGGACTGATTGCATGATTGTCTGTTCACCTATCTCTCCATCTGGCCATCTTCGCTGAAACCCTTTCGCGGCCTTTGTTTGGATACAACCAAATTTACTGTGATTTATATATTGTGGATAGAAAGGTGACATTTCTTCTGGCATTTGACACCCAAGTGCCCCACCACATCCACTGTTCTCAATATCTGCTCTTTTTCCACTTTCGAAGAATATTGAAAAGCATAACTAATTCGTTATCGGAATTGGATAATTCCCTTGCAAACTGGTCGTCAACAGCAATCACTAACATGACAAGTAACTATTCATATAGTATACATGGATGTGAACTAACCGTCAGATTTTTACATCTACTTACGAGTTATTCATTATCTTTATCTTTCTTGCTCTGAAAAACAGCCGTACACTACGATGACGCCGACGATAACGGCGGCGACACCAACAATCGCAAGAACACCGCCGATAGCAATGCAAATTTTAATAACAGCGACGATAATAACACTTGTATAAATATATTTAGGCTACTTATTAAGCTATATAGATTAAGTTATTGCCATTATTTAACTAACTCCACAACTGATGTAAAAATTGTAACTATTATAAACCATCACGCTGCGGTCTGGGTGTAAATAAACAACTTGACCTCGAATCTTAGTGTAACTGAGTGCATCGCGTCACGTGCGAGCGTAACACGTCACTAGCTAGTCATTCTCATTTGTCACAATCCAAATTTAACCAACTTGTTTATGCTTTTTATGGCGTGGCTTCAGTGGCCTAGCTATGGGAGTGTCTAGAGCTGGTGGGTGGGGACTGGGGAAGCACCCCTCGCTGTTATCACCCAGACCCCTCCATATATTTCGAAGACAAATTTCAAAATTCTGCTAAATAAAATTGTCACGAAATTCGTGACCATTTATCAGATAAACCTAGGTAAAAGGTATGTGGGGGGGGAGAATTCTTCGCCTGACCGTGTATGATTATATTTTAAATGAGGTCTTACGTGTACTATGCGTTGGGGCACCCCCCCCCCCCCCCCCCCCTCTCCCCGCTATCATCCACCATTGCAGATGTATAATATTAATAATATTACACGTCACAAATTGTGGGTCACATATTTAGAATATCAGGGATTACTGACTACAATGATGTGACCAATGATATTTTATCGCCAATTGCCCACACATTATTTTGTTTAAGCCTGTATTTAGCGTAGAGGGATAGAGCAATAATCTGTAAATTATTTTGTAATATATAGAAATACGTAATATGGTAATACGTGCTCTTCACTGAGGCATGCCGTGTCGCATAGACCTGCTCAAAATGCACGCTCCAATAACTAAACCGCAGATCTCTTGTGTTTAATTATTAAACATTAAACATCCATAAACATATTACCAGCAAAAGGCAACACATTACAAAACAGTAGTAAAACTTACAAACATGTTTCTAGCGTCTCTGTACATCCATGAACGCGGCCATGTTGATTTGAAAGGAACACGTGATCTATTTACCCATAATTCCATGTTATCTGCAGCAGTTACTTGTGGGTCATCTACAACCGTTTCGGAATCTTGCATTTGGCGGAAAAAGTTGAAGTATGGCTGAAGGCGGCTTTCAAAAGTTGGCTTTGTGGGTCACTGGTCAATTAGGTCTTGTGGGTCACTAATTACAAAAGTGTGGGGAAATGCGTATTTCGACGAGTTCTAACATTTAGAACACATTTTGAGATGGTGTTTTGTGGGTCATTATACAGTGACCCATAAAGTACCATGATTTTTGGCAGTGACCCACAAGACGACTATGAGACACACTATATATCCCGCAAGGTACCATTCATAAAAATATATATATATATATATATATATATATATATATATATATATATATATATATATATATATATATATATATATATACACATGTCAAACAGGAGACAGTGTGTACAATTAAATGGGGTTATTTCAGAATATAAAGAGGTAGTATGTGGTGTAGCCCAAGGTTCAGTTCTTGGGCCCCTGCTGATTCTCTTGTATATGAATAGCATACCCAAAATCTGCGACCATCTCTCCTTAATCCTCCTAGCAGGTGAGAGAAATGCTTTCTGTAGCCATAAGGACATAGAAATTCCTTTAAAAATATTAATAATGAAATGGCAAAATTAATAGATTTGTTTAAAATAAACAAACTATCCTTAAATGTGAGTAAAACCAACTATATATTATTTACAAAATCCTTAAAAAATCTTAAGGAAACAGCTCTCCCAAAACTGTACATCGACAACCAGATAAATATATTAAGCTTTTAGGAGTCTCTTTGGATACGAATTTGACACGGGAGAAGCATATTGAAGTCGTAACATCCAAGGTAGTAAAACGCATTAGCATCATGCGCAGACTAAACCCCTATCTAACACATATTATTTTAAAATCTGTACTGCACAATAATACTTCCTGACATTGGAATGATATCTGGACTAGCACGTCTGAAGCTAAATTTTGGCCAGGATATCTTTAAAGTAGAAACTATTCTAACACTCGAGGACATTGGAAGGCTCCAATTATACACAATTTTAAGAGGCTTCCACAATGACAACATACCCTCTTCTTTAACCAGTATCTTTTGTGACCAATACACAAATACACTCTCATACCACAAGGATACGGAATAACTAGGACACAACACACCATCAAACAAAGGCAGAACAACAAAACCCCTCATATAAAGCAATACAAGTATGGAATAACGCAGATACAAAGACACGCGCAGTCATCTAACCCCTCTTATGTCAACAGCGCATTAAAGCGCTCAAAATACTAGTTATTTCAATTCACCATGTAATTACCAATACTTTTCAAGAAAAGTTCGATTTTTACAGCCAAAATATTATTTTTGATTTATATCGAAAATCTACAATAAACAGATGTCTGTTATCCTTCAAATGGACATTCATCAAAAGTGTAATGGTCAAGAAAATTCAAATTTCTGTTTAGCCAGTGTCCAATTGTAGACCAAGAAGAGTATTTTTTAATAGACCACTGTAATGACTGCCTCGGTTACTGAGCCAGTCATTCCAGTGTTAAATTTTCAAAAATATTCTTCTCTTAGCCTGCAAATGGACATTTCTCAAGATCACTGCAGAGGTCGTTTTTACCAACTTGACCACTAAAGAGTTAAGTTGACACAAGAGAGGTTAAATAGAAGCTCAGGAATATGATTACAAAAAAACTACAAGGTCATGGAAAACACTCACCACCATACCATTCTCATACTTGCACCCAGTCACCAGAATAAATAATAATAATAATAATACCCATACCATTCTCATACTTGCACCCAGTCACCAGAATAAATACTAATAATAATAATACCCATACCATTCTCATACTTGCACCCAGTCACCAGAATAAATAATAATAATAATAATAATAATAATAATAATAATAATAATAATAATAATAATAATAATAATAATACCCATACCATTCTCATACTTGCACCCAGTCACCAGAATAAATAATAATAATAATAATAATAATAATAATAATAATAATAATAATACCCATACCATTCTCATACTTGCACCCAGTCACCAGAATAAATAATAATAATAATAATAATAATAATAATAATAATAATAATAATAATACCCATACCATTCTCATACTTGCACCCAGTCACCAGAATAAATAATAATAATAATAATAATAATAATAATAATAATAATAATAATAATACCCATACCATTCTCATACTTGCACCCAGTCACCAGAATAAATAATAAAAATAATACTAATAATAATAATAATAATAATAATAATACCCATACCATTCTCATACTTGCACCCAGTCACCAGAATAAATAATAATAATAATAATAATAATAATAATAATACCCATACCATTCTCATACTTGCACCCAGTCACCAGAATAAATAATAATAATAATAATAATAATAATAATAATAATAATAATAATAATAATAATAATAATACCCATACCATTCTCATACTTGCACCCAGTCACCAGAATAAATAATAATAATAATAATAATAATAATAATAATAATAATAATAATAATACCCATACCATTCTCATACTTGCACCCAGTCACCAGAATAAATAATAATAATAATAATAATAATAATAATAATAATAATAATAATACCCATACCATTCTCATACTTGCACCCAGTCACCAGAATAAATAATAATAATAATAATAATAATAATAATAATAATAATAATAATAATAATAATACCCATACCATTCTCATACTTGCACCCAGTCACCAGAATAAATAATAATAATAATAATAATAATAATAATAATAATAATAATAATAATAATAATAACAATAATAATAACTCATGATGGTTATAATAATGTTAGTGCTGTTAATAAGGAGACTTTAATAATAATAATAATAATAATAAGAAGAAGAAGAAGAAGAAGAAGAAGAAGAAGAAGAAGAAGAAAACGGATAATAATAACAATGATGATAATAATTGTCTTAATAGTAATCGCCAGACGACTAAGGCCAATGCCTTTACCACCATTTTCACCACAAGCCACTACCAAGCATATTTTCATTGCTAGGAGCGCAACCACCATCAGCACTACTTGAATTTAAATTTAACAAGATAAGCACACCTCTCAATGTAGCTGTAAATATGGTGTCTATTTGTCCCATGTCTTTTGTCTCTTTCTTATAAATGACTAACCTAAACTCGAAGCTTTAGTCTTCTTATATTTTGTAATATGTTTCAGTCCTACATGTATAATTTATCCTTTGTTCTATGTAGGGACCTGCGGTCTATATCGTTTATGCCTTTGGTGGACCACCTGTTGTATTATTACAAATTGTACATTATATATCAAAATAATTGAATTAGAACTTGGACTTGAACGTCTTTGTATATGCTGCAGTCGTAAAGAACGTGTTTTTGTCACCCAGTTTATTCTAGAAACGATACATAGTCAACGGTAGCCTTCTTTTCTGTCGGTGTCTGTCCATCATCAAGTCCCAATTCAATTTTCCAGAGTATCCATCCATCATCTGACATCGTATGACGTCATAGTCGGCACAGCGCGTGCATGATGGCGTCACAATCATTACGTCACAAAGGGTTCCATATAGACAGTCATCAAATCTCAAATAGTCCGACACGTTGTATGAATTGTATGTCTTTGTAATTCTTGGCTATTTAATAAACATGCTGTTGAATATTTTGAAACTAATTTGACTGTGCGCTGTTGTTGCCACATGCAGCAACAGCACCCAGTCAAATTAATTACAAAATATTCAACAGGTTCCCTGTATAGTTTTCAGGAAATTGATAGTCAGGGCATTCGGGGATCGATCAATCCCAACACGGCGAGGTGTGGGTGGAGCTTAGCTAGTGATGGGCGGGGCATAGCTAAAATGGAAAGGTCCATTGAGATACAAACCATACCTTTTGACACAATGATTGTGCTGATTTTGCTATGGGCTTGTTAAGTATGACGTCACTGCCCGGGTTTCGCAACCCGGAAGTGTGTATGTTACTTTATTACATCATAAGAACTTGTTTATGATGTCATCATTTGTTGTTAAACATTGTTTTTGTGTATTTAACAATCGAGCTCAGTCGCAAATACGGCATCACTTAACTTCTCGAGTGAATGCAGTTCATACTTGCGAATATCAAGAAAACAGCGGGGAAGACGATGACTACTTCGCATTTCTCAGTTCTATCCACAGTACTCCTCAACCATCCAGTCCATGGAGAATTAATGTGTCAGTGAACAACGAGATTGTCGAATTTAAGATTGACACAGGCGCTGATGTTACCGTAATTTCGGATACAATTTTCGTAGCTTAGATACAAGACCACTAGAAAACAGTGACAACATATAACACGGCTCATGCAAAGAACCCTTTCATGTCCTGTGACGATTCCTTGCTATGTTACAAAATGGTGATAAAATAATTAATCAGAACATCTATGTAGTGAAGAACTTAAATCAGCCACTATTAGGCAGACCTGCAATAGAAAGCCTATGTCTTATTGCTCGTGTGCGAGACATCAGCTCCAAAGCACATTACAAACAGGAATTTCCAAAGCTCTTCCAAGGACTGGGGAAAATGTCGGAGACATATACTATTTGTTTAAAACCGAATGCCATGCCACATGCAATCACCACCCCATACCCCCTTTCCTCTGATGTCAGTAGTTAATGATGAACTTTCGTATGGAGCATATGGGAGTTATCACCAAAGCAGACAGGCCAGCAGTAATTGTTCCTAAATCAAATGGTAACATTCGTATATGTGTAGATCTGACGAAGTTGTATGAGAGTGTGGCACAAGAAGTTCACCCTCCCCCATCTGTTGATGAGACTTTGGCACAACTTTCGGGTGCAAAGGTATTTAGTAAACTGGATGCCAATTCAGGATTCTGGCAGGTACCCCTCTCGCCTGATTCTGCACTACTCACTACATTTCTCACACCATTTGGAAGATACTTCTTTAATAGACTCCCATTGGGTATTTCCTCGGCACCTGAATTCTTCCAGAAACAAATGTCCAAGATCCTGGATGGTCTTCCTGGTGTATTGTGTCAGATGGATGATGTCCTAATATATGGCTGCTCACAGAAAGAGCATGATTCACGACTGTGTGCTGCCCTGACTCGGATAGAAAAATCTGGTATAACACCTAATGACAAATGTGAATTCGCCATGACTCAAATAAAGTTTCTCGGTCATGTTATAGATGAGCATAGTATTCGCGCAGATCCTTCGAAAGTACAATCTATAATAGACATGCCTGCCCCGACTAATGTCACAGGAGTCCGTAGCTTTTTAGGGATGGGTAACCAACTTGGAAAGTTCACACTCAGTTTGGCAGAGAAAACCAACCCTTTGCATGATTTGCTTGGCAAAGATAGTGATTGGATCTGGTAAATCAACAACAGATGTCATTCGAGGCAGTGAAACAGGAATTATGTCAGACAAGGAAACGCGTGTGTCAGCAGATGCTTCTTCATATGGTGCAGTTATAGCTCAAAAACAGGATTCGGGCCAGTATAGACCAGTAGCATTCGCTTCAAGGGCGCTCACGGATACAGAGGTGAGATATGCTCAAATGGAAAAGGAGGCCCTTTCAGTTACTTGGGCATGTGCACGTTTCAGTCAGTATCTTATCGGAAAACAATTTCAAATTGAAACAGGCCACAAACTGTTCTTCTTCTTCTTTTCGATCGCTGGTATCACACTTGGAGAGCCGTTCTCAAGATGAAATCTGTGGTTTTCTGCAGTTCTTCCACAGGCCCATACAGCTTTTCAAGAAAAGAGGTTGACAAAGGCCAGATCTCTTCTCTTAATTCCATTACTGAATGACAAAACAAATGCCACCACGCATACAAAGATTTCACATTCGTCTTATGCGTTACTCATTCAAAGCATTCCATGTACCAGGAAAGAACTTAACCACCCCAGATACATTATCCAGGGCACCAATAACCAAGATTGAGCCCAGAGATCAGGATCGGGAACTTGAAAAGGATACAGAATTATTTGTTGATAACCATTTTTTAAACTTTCCCAACAAGTGAGGCCCCATATACAGCAACTATGGGAATATCAAGCTAATGACCCTGTATGCATTATGGTGAGTGAATACCGCCTGAAGGGATGGCCTGATAAAAACGCTGTTCCGAACAATATCAAGCCTTACTGGCAACTGTCGGGAGAACTAACAATACAGAAAAACCTGTTACTTAAGGGTAATCGCATAGTGATCCCATCGATTCTTCAGAGTGAAATTTTAGGCGAACTTCACGAGGGCCATCAAGGCATAACTAAGTGTAGACAACGGGCTCAGAAAAATATGTCTGGTGGCTTGGACTTAGTACCCAGCTCGAAACGATTATAAAATGTTGTGAAATCTGTTGCAAAGAACGTGTTAATCCACCAGAACCTATAATTCCATCAGCACCAACTGACATTCGAGCTAAAATCACAGAACTATTTAATACTTGTGGATTACTTTTCCCGACATGTTGAGATTGCTAAGCTGACAAATCTGTCAGCAAAATGTGTTATTGAACATCTTAAATCATTCTTTGCAGCACACGGGATTCCGGAGGAAGTTCATTCAGACAAAAATCCATACACATTAGAAGAGTTCACAAGTTTTGCCAAGGCATACAGTTTCACACACATAACAAGTAGCCCGCGATATCCACAAAGTAATGGCGAAGCGGAAAGAGCCGTACAAACAGTGAAAACTTGTTGAAGAAGTCAAGAGATCCATACCTCGTTTTGTTAGCCTAACCAAACTTGCCAAATCTTACTCATGTTCGTGAAAGGGAGTATAATATGAAAACAGCACAGGTTAAAAATTACAATGCGAGACATAGAGTTCAACCGTTACCTTATTTGAATTGTGGTGATAATGTATGGTTACAAGATCCCATCCAAAGGGGAAAATCTGATGTAGTTGTAGGGAGATCTCAGACTCCACGATCTTATACCATCGAAACTGACAGGGGTGAGATAAGACGGATTCGGAGACATTACTCCTGGTCCAGGCTCCCATGGTCACCCATCAGTGGTAGAGATACACCTTACTCCTGTTCCAGGCTCCCATGGTCACCCATCAGTGGTAGTGAGATCTCTATGTAGCAGTCCAGTTACTCATCCACCTGTTACTATACCACATGGTAACACAGACACCCCACGTTCAGTGACGGACCCTGTTATAACACGCCCAGGTCAAAGTGTGCGTGCGTGCGTGCGTGCGCGCGCGTGTGACTTTGCACTTCGGCCATGTGTATACACATTATTTAAACCTTTGCATATGCTTCACACGTCAATTACAACTTTGATTTTGAGAGATGCTGTTAATTCTAATATCCCTGGCTGAAGTGTTTCCACATTGCTGCACCCAGCCGCCCATCATCGCACATACATTTTATTCTACCTACTAAGCAAGGCATTAACGGAATGAGCGTGAACCAGTATCACTTCAAAATTCAAATATCTTATGACTATGTATCTTACCTTTACTTGAAAAGTTTACAGATAAAAAAAGTCAATATGTCGCATTTTGATTTGATTTAAACATATTTTATTGTAACAATTGCACAATGGGATCGGGCACAAGTTCTTACAACTTAGATTTGCCCTCTTCCTACAGAATTATTATAAGCAACCAATGATTGAGAACACTAAAACGAGGTGAGACAGAAACAATAAATTAAGAGGTGTGAGAGAGAGAGAGAGAGAGAGAGAGAGAGGGAGGGAGGGAGGGAGGGAGGGAGGGAGGGAGGGAGGGAGGGAGAGTGAGAGAGAGAGATGTAGGGGAGAAAAACGATATAAACAGATTAAAAAAGAATAGGAAAGAAAAGAACAGCTCCTTCAAACACTGTCATTGTCAGATAGCAGTTAGCCATTAATATAATAGATTAAACAATACGAATAATTGAATTAACAGACCATATTCATGGTTATTCCAGACCGTCGTCATTTACCCCCGTTTACCCACCCCAACCCTTCCTCTCAACTCCCACCATGCTTTCACCAGGTCTTCTCTTCTCGTTTCTTACACGAAACAGAAACGAGAAATGAGACCCAGTCACCTCCAACCCCGCCCACCCCACACATTCAAAATGGCTCCATTCCTGTGTACTTAGGTAAATCTGAACTTTTAACCTCCTCATAACTTGGAACGAAAGGTTTGAGGAGATTAACGGTTTAGCGAGCCTTTATTGCATCCCCATCATCCCCTCTCCTGTCGTCATCGTCGTCGTCGTCGTCATCGTCGTCTGCGGCATCGCATTATCGTGGATGGCCCGAAAAGTAATAGGAGAGAAATACATTAATTGTGAGTACGGGAAGAACTATATACACAGTAACGACAGCGGAAATAAAGCATTACAGTATATAGCACATCTATGCAGTCATTTCTATCATAAACATTTAACAGTAACGACAGCGGAAGCAAAAATTTAAAGTATATAGTATATCTATACAGTCAGTTGTATCCTAACCATGCAACCATGTATTTCCTTTGCATAGCAAGTCACTCGTCAAAGGAATATACAGATGTAGTTATTGTAATAAGTGCTGTCTTTGTATGGTGTAGTAAGGACATTTTAAAAGAAAGTGATTTGCATCTTCTACTCCTTCTTACAAAAGCAATTAGGTGTGGGAAATAATCATATTCTATATAAGTCATAATTTAAGTTGGAGCAGTTGTTACGTAGTCTGGTATGAAGGATAGAAAGTTTTCTTCTATAGATAGAAAGAATTCCGTAGTTATAGAAACTCGGAGTTTCTAAATTTTATTAGCTTCTTAAATTTTGAAATTTTTGATTCTGATTGTACATTGTTTTCAAGTGTGTTCCAGATTTGAATGGTGCTTGGGAAAAACGATTTTTTTTTTACATATTTCCAATCGAGATAGGGGCACATTGACACTGTGTGGCTTGCGTAAGTCGTAGCGCTCTGTTGTATTTGTGCGTGTCGGTGTAATGTCCTTCATAAAATCTGGTACCTTGTCGTCGTACAGTAATTTGTGTAACGTTATGAGTTTCTGCTGCCTTCGTCTGTCTTTCAATGTCACCCCGTTTCATTATAAATTCTAGCTATGGAGGAGAATCTAGGGAGACCTGTCACAATTCGACCAGCTTCAAGTTGAAATCAATAGTACAACCGTCCCAGACACTAGACGCATACTCTAATAAAGATCGAAGATAGGAAACAAAAATTGTATTAAGTGTGGATCGATTTAAAGTAAATTTGAGTTTTCTCATAGTCGAAAGTACTTTAGTAGATTTTTTAAATATAGAATCAATATGACTTTTCCAGCTAAGGTTCTGGGACAGGGTGACCCCTAGATATCTTGTGCGTCTCTGAATATTCAAGATTCTTATTTCCAAATACGAGAGCAGAGGTGTCATTATCATTATTTGCTCGACCACTAAATAACACACATACAGTCTTTTCTGGGTTGAATTTAACAAGCCAGACATCTGCCCAGTCAGCTAGTTTGGCTAGGTCACGATTTAAGTACACCTCCATAACATTACTACTGTTTGAAGAGCAGCATAAAGTGGTGTCATCAGCAAAGAGGCGCGCTAGATTCTCCAAATTATCAGCAATGTCATTTATATATATATAGAAAATAAAAGTGGCCCTAAAACCGACCCTTGAGGCACGCCTGCTTGAATGTCGCCTAATTCTGATATAGTTTGATTTACTGATACAAATTGACTTCTTTTATGAAGGTAGTTTTCTAGCCATAGTAAAAGGCTGCCACAAATCCCGTATTGATTTAATTTAAACAAAAGGCCTTTGTGCCATACTCTGTCAAATGCTTTTGAGACATCACAGAATATTGAACATGTTTGTTGACGCTCATTGAGCCCCTTGGCAATTTGATTATATATGTCTATTAGCTGATACACAGCCGAGCATCCAGGACGAAATCCGGCTTGATATTTATAAAGCAAATTGTATTGATTCATGTGATTATATAGCTTTTTAAATACCAGACGTTCCATTAATTTACCAACACAACTTAGTAATGACACAGGTCTATAATTAGCTGGATCACTCTCAGCAGCCTTCTTGAATAATGGCACTACATGCACAGTTTTCCATTGTGATGGGAAACGACAGTCAGTTAGTGATTTATTAAAAAGAATGCTGAGAGGAATGGAGATTTCTTTTGGACACATCTTGAGCAGTTTATGGCTAATTTTGTCTGGACCCGATGCTTTGTTTGTTGGTAGTAATAAAATTGTCTCTTCTATTTTCTGCGCAGAAAGCGAAATATAGTTTATTCGGCCGTCGCATTTAAATCTAAAAGTTGGAAGAACAACATTACTATCATCTAATTTGGCAATATTTACAAAAGGCGATATCCTCCACGTCTCCTTGCACGTTTTTGTACACAAGCGGTGGAATTTTACTACGGTTGCTCTTTCCAGTAACTAATGACCGGACGATTTTTCAATACTTCTTACAGTTTCGCACAGAAAGTTCGCTTAATTCCTCGTCCAAGCTATTAATATATGTTTGCCTCGCATAAGTTTTCATGTTGTTGACTCGGTTTCTATGTTTTCTATAATTATCCCAATCTGACTGTTTTCCCGTACGTCTAGCTGCCTTGCGCAACCTGTCACGCTTTCTACTTTCACTTCTAATCACGTTGTCCGAGACGGATGCTAATATTGGGATGATGCCAGCCTCAATGGGTTCCACTAAGTCATTGATTATTATGGGGTCTAAAAGCTTTTGAGTTGTGTCCGTAATTCTGGTTGGGGATTTAATCACGTTTTCTAGATTATATATCACCATTATATCAGTTAGATGGTGTAGTGAATGATCTAAGAGGTCTTCTTCATTCAAATCACCTACTATAAATAATGGTAAGCCCGTGTCAGTGGCCATTATCAGTAGAATCTGTAAAATCATCCCATGTTGAGACGTAAGATCTCGGTGGTCTATAGAAAACACATAAAAGGAATTTTTGTAATTTAAATCTAATGTGCAGCCATATAAGCTCGTATCTATCATGTTCTAGTTCAAATCTTCTTTTATAATTAAGCCGCTTTGAGACGTAAATTGCAACTCCGCCCCCGTCAGAATCCCTGTCTCTGCGTATTGGAGGATAAAAGTTGTTTAACAGTAAGTTGTCATTGTCGCACGAGTCATCAAGTTTTGTTTCCGTAAAGCACACGACATCAAAGTCCTCTATTATATCTGCAATACTGCTGCTATTAAGTTTATTTCTAAGACTACGGATGTTCAAGTGAAAGATAGACAACTGACCACCCTCCATACCAGAACCAGTGGCTGAAGTGTAGGGACCAGGGTTTAAATGAATATCGTTACATTGGATCAGAGAATTTTTATTCGCGAGATTATTGTTATTGACATTGCATAAATTACATGTTACCAAATTAAAAAAGCCAGTGTTCCTAAAATCGAAGTTTCTTGATTTATCACGCGATTGTACTTTTACTATATGTTCAACACAATGAGTTCTCTTTAAAGCATTATATGCTCGTACCCATTATGCGTCATAGCATACATAGGTAATGTTAGTAAACATAGTCATCAGCGCCATTATTAATAAACAAACACAGATATACATAAATGCAATGGCACATTTAGACATTTTGATGTGCACATAGTTCTGATATTGTTGAATACAAGATGTGTAAGATTTAAAGTTATGTAGTCCTATGGCGACCCTATACTGCTGAAGATCAATATCCATATGTCGCATGTAAATGCCACTACATAAATAGCGTTTGCATTGGTGATTTGATTCGTCACTAAGACCGCTCAGTCATGATTTATTATCATCAATCTAAGCGATTTCTATGATTATCATCAGTCTACACGACGTAAGAATAGATATATCCGGCCCAGAAGCACTCCCTTATTACTTTATGGACTTGTGTTAATGTGAAAACAACCGAACTTTAATACAACTGCTCAATCTACGCTGGATATTCAGAAAATCTGTTTTTAATGTTCTAAAGTAAAGTTTACTAATTTTTCGCATAGAAATGGGTGAAGGTCACAGCTGCCCCGCTGCACCACCCCCGCCCCTGCCTAAAGGGCAACGAGAGCAGCTGCCTCCCACCCCACCCGCTACCCCCATCCTCCGTGCTTCCGGCGCCCATGCCCCTCTTCTATCGGTAGTCGCTGGTTGCTGGTTCGAAATTTACAGAGCATTTTTGCTAGTTTTTCGGTGAGAGAGATTACATAATTTTCGAGTTTTAAATCTTCTTTGAAAATCCTATATGTGATGCATAATCTGCTATTGAGGATTTCCGCGCGCCATTCTTGCATATACTTATCAGAGAGCTGTTGATTTAAAACTGAGCGGCCACGTAAACCACATTTTTCCACCTGTAAATTTCTATGAGATGGTCTTGGCAACACCGACTGTGCAATACAGAAGAGCGCGCATGGGCGGGAGAAAACATTAATGGATGGGTGACGCAATAGTTGGATAGCACCTTTTCATACCATACGATAGACGTTGTACGCTCTACCGTAATCAACATCTTGGTCGACAACGCGACTGAGGGCAGTCCGCCAAAAACTTGCGCCATGACAGTATGATTAGTGTTTCCTAGCATTGCTGTATTGCAGAAGCGCACTAAAATTACTATTGTATTTCAATCAAAATAAGCCGTGTGTTGTAATTGGATCGCATGTACGTGTATATCGATTATGTAACATAAGGATAAAGTGTGGTGCACCAGCCACTTGTAAATGCACTGTCATGATTGATTTTGCGGACAGGTTGTTTACATTGGTAATTATTACCATGATAGGATAAAAGATATCGTAGCCTGTATTACACCTGTTGACTCAGTGTTATAGGCAAACAAGAAGGGGTGTTAGTCTGGGGTTATTCCCCAGAAAACTGTGAAATTTGGATGCTGGCAAATCTTGATGCTGTCAGATCGTATCTCCTACATTTCCAGAGATAAATATGGATCATCGTGCAGCTGGTTGCTAAATTATTACATTTTTGTCAGTGGTTAAGCAATTAATGCTACCCCTGAACCGGTCACCAAGAGAACTAGTCACCTGACTACGCCAATGAGTGGGCTGACTTACCTGAGGAAATCCACAAGGAAATCGTGAAATCCAGATGCTCTCAGAGACCATCCCCTGAATTTTCGACCATATTTTACATAAAAATAGACCTTCAATTTGGCGTCAGCGGGGTGTGAGTTTCTAATTATTCACTTTAAAGCCATGTAGCTTTTTTTCCCACATCTTCCTCAAATTTCGTAGGGCCTCGTAGCTGTTTTAGGATGGTAGAACCCGCCACCCTACATTTCATAGAGCCTAGGCACCGTGCCTAGTATGACTAGTGCATAATCCTACTCTGTTCATTACAACTACGAGTTCATATTATTACGAAAGCAAATCCAGTACTAATCAGAACTAAGATAACAGGTTTCCAAAAGAAACCAACAACATAGGCCTACTGTCATTACTGTTACTACCACTGTCTCTACTGCTGTTGCTGCTGCCGCTACTGCTGCTGCTATAGCTATTGCTGCTGTTGTTGTTGCTGCTGCCACTGCTCCTACTGCTGCTGCTGCTATTGCCATTGCTTCTGTTGTTGTTGTTGCTGCTGCTACTGCCCCTACTGCTGCTACTGCTACTGTTATGGCTGCTGGTGTTACTGCTGCTGCTGATATTGCTTTTGCTGCTGTTGTTGCTGCTGCTGGTACTGCCCCTACTGCTGCTACTGCTACTGTTATGGCTGCTGGTGTTACTGCTGCTGCTGATATTGCTATTGCTGCTGTTGTTGCTGCTGCTGGTACTGCCCCTACTGCTGCTACTGCTACTGTTATGCCTGCTGGTGTTACTGCTGCTGCTGCTGCTGCTATTGCCATTGCTTCTGTTGTTGTTGTTGCTGCTGCTACTGCCCCTACTGCTGCTACTGCTACTGTTATGGCTGCTGGTGTTACTGCTGCTGCTGATATTGCTTTTGCTGCTGTTGTTGCTGCTGCTGCTACTGCTCGTACTGCTGCTACTGCTACTGTTATGGCTGCTGGTGTTACTGCTGCTGCTGATATTGCTTTTGCTGCTGTTGTTGCTGCTGCTGCTACTGCTCGTACTGCTGCTACTGCTACTGTTATGGCTGCTGGTGTTAATGCTGCTATTGCTGCTGCTGCTGCTGTTGTTGTTGTTGTTGTTGTTGTTGTTGTTGTTGTTGTTGTTGTTGTTGCTGCTGCTACTGCTACTGTTATGGCTGCTACTGCTACTGTTATGGCTGCTGGTGTTACTGCTGCTGCTGATATTGCTTTTGCTGCTGTTGTTGCTGCTGCTGCTACTGCTCGTACTGCTGCTACTGCTACTGTTATGGCTGCTGGTGTTACTGCTGCTGCTGATATTGCTATTGCTGCTGTTGTTGCTGCTGCTGGTACTGCTCCTACTGCTGCTACTGCTACTGTTATGGCTGCTGGTGTTAATGCTGCTGCTGCTATTGCTGCTGCTGTTGTTGTTGTTGTTGTTGTTGTTGTTGTTGTTGTTGTTGTTGTTGTTGCTGCTGCTGCTGCTGCTGCTACTGCTGCTGTTACTGCTATTGCTGCTGTTGTTGCTGCTGCTACTGCTATGGCTGCTGTTGTTACTGCTGCTGCTACTGCTACTGCTATTGTCCCTGTTTGTATTACTGCTGCTACTGCGATTTATGTCCTCTGGATGCCGGTCTGGTAGTAGAGCACTCGCTTGGCAAACGCTAGGCGAAAGGTGACATATAATTGCCAGGTCCGAAAGCCACGCGAGTAGGAAAAATTGACAAAGGTAAAATTACATTCCAGACGATTAATGAGCTAGATCCTAGTGCTAGTGCATCGTCAAAGACCGGGTTCATAGAACTAATACTTAACAATAATAAAATCTACATACTTGCTAGTAATCTAGCAGAAGGGATCTCAGAAATGTAAAAGTAAGAATATCTGGAATTTACACCATCAAAATTCCAGTTGTTGCTGGTGTTACTGCTGCTGCTGATATTGCTTTTGCTGCTGTTGTGTGGTTGTGAGGCGGTTGGTTGAAAACCAGTCCGGTGAAAGAGGAGTCATGTCCTCTGGATGCTGGTCTGGTGGTAGAGCACTCGCCTCCCAAACGTCAGGCGAAAGTTGCCATAGAAATTCCAGGTTCGAACCCCACTCGGATCGAAAAAATTGAAAAAAGTAAAAATCCATTCCAGATGATGAATGAGCTAGAGGTTCATAGAACTAATGCTTGACAATAATAAAAACTACTACTATTACCACAAGGACTACGACTACCACTACACATGCTGCTGCTGCTGCTGCTTCTTCTGATTCCATAAGCAGCAAAAGCATCCAGTCAAAGTAGTTTCAAAATATTCTACAGCTTATCTGCATGTATGATTACTGTATCCTGCGGCTGTCGTAGTAGAAACACCCTACAAATGCAATCAGTCCTTCTTCACTTTTGCCCACGGTGTCTTCTCCTCAGCCGAAATACTTAGCTTCCTCAGGTCCATTCTCGATGTGCGTGTACTGAGTCCCGCTTTCTTGAGGTCACCTCGTAGCACGCGTAGCAGATTTTTGCAATGACGTCCTATCATCACTTTGTATTTGCTGGCTCCGAGTAGGGCGAATTCCAAGGCTCTCTCATCGTACTAACATACGCCCACTCACATCGCTCAGCTGTATGTGGCCGTACTTGCAGACCTTTGATCTCTTGCTATGTGAGGTAACATTACGCTTATGGGATTGAGGGTAACCAATCAGGTCATCATGTATTTCTTATCGAGCAATTTCATTGGCTGAGACCCACAGTTCATTTATATTTATGATGTTTCGTTAACTTGGTGTGGGTATATAACTCCGCATCCGCAATTTTGCGGTTACCAATAAAGTGACACCCGGATAAACGGGAAACGTAGAAAATTACAATACCACACAGAATCCTAACACATACAAAGAACCAGATAGATCGTGTGTGTAACATCTTGGACATCCCTATTCCACTCCCACTCACCCCACCCCACACTAACCTAACTATACTAACCAAACTACCATCTAATCTATTCTATTCTTCTATCTACTAACTAATAGTACCAGCTGATAAATTTACAATGTCAAAATTATAATAGTCTTAGTCAAGGAGACAAGTGGTAGTATGGAAACAGGGAAGTTGACATAGTTAACAGGTTTAAATATTTAGGTATCACACTTCCAACTACTGGTTCATTTGTCGAGGCTCATTGATGTTTAGCAGAACAGGCTCAAAAGGCAGTGTTTGCATTACATAAATACTGTCGTAAATTCATATGTTTAACACCAGCCCATTTGTGCCAACTATTTGATAAACTTATTTTACCTATACTATGTTATGGTAGCGAAATTTGGGGATTCCACTCGGCGTATGATGTTGAAAAATGTCACCTCCGCTTTTGTAAACACTTACTTCATATTAAAAGACACCAGCTAATTGTATGGTTTATGGGGGAACTGGGAAGGATGCCATTAAGAATAGCTAGGGAAATTAGAATTTTAAAATATTGGTTTAAAATTAGAGATATGCCTCCAAATAGAATAACAAGACACATATACACGGTGCTATGCAACGATTGGTCTAATAATAATTATTGTAAAAACTGGGTGACGTCTTTTAGATATATGTTATGCTCGAAAGGTTTTAATAATATATGGGAAGGGCGGGGATTAAATGTCAATAAAGATCAAATTGTTTTAGAATATAAGCAGACAGCTTGCGATATGTATACTCAGGAATGGATGTGACTTTTTGGAGCAGGGCAACAGAACAAGATTTTACAGATATCTTTCAGATGATTTAGGTTATAAGACATATATAGATAAAGTAAGGATTGCAAAACATCGATATGCTCTTAGCAAATTATGTAGCGGGTCGCATAGACTATTCATTGAAACAGGAAGGTGACACAGACCTATTGCAATACCACTAGAAAAACGAAAATGTCAGACATGTGATGATATAGAAGACGAATATCACTTCTTAATTATATGCCCAATGTACAGTGAATTGCGAAAGAATTATATAAAACCATATTATTGGAAAAGGGCAAATGTTTATAAATGTATCGAACTGTTAAAAAGTAATAGCAGCTCAACAGTCCAAAGGTAAGCAGCTGTTGTATATAATGCTTTATTTCTACGCGACCAAAATGTGTAAACTAAATGCATTTTCTCCATCTCCTTTCTTTTCTTTTCTTTCAGCTTTCTTTCTCTTTCTTTCTTCCTTTTCTAGTACCTCCTTTCTCCTCCCTCACAGCCTGCCATAAGTATAATGGTATTGTTTGGGATTTTGGGGTGGGGCATTGGAGGGGGCTAATATATAGTGTCTGCTAACACTTTAATGGCTAAATTCAATCATGATAATCAAATTATTTGTTCTTTTGCCGGTCCGCAGAAGACTATTATTAAGGGTCTACCACTGGAAGGGTTGGATAGGTTCTCGAGCTAGTCATTCCAGAGGTAAAATTTCAGGGGTAGTCTGCTCTTGGCCTGAAAATAGGCATTCCTCGAGACAACTACAGAGGCCGGTGCTTGCGGTCTTCGGTACGAAAGTCTTAAGAGATCCATGTCCACATCATGTTGTGGGTAAATGAATACTGTTAAGCAAATGTTAATTTTTAATTGTATAGTAATTTAATATTGTATTATGCTAGTGTTCTGCCAAAAGACGCTTATGTACTGTACACTCAAGGGCCCTCGGCCTATTGTGGAAATAAATAAATCTATCTATCCTCAACGGAAATGCTGACAGAATAGATGGTTAGATCTATGACTGAGGAAGCTTTAGCGTCAAGGGCACTGTGCCGTGGATGTACTGAATGGTCCAGTATTTTGTGATGGCCCATAGGTCGAAAGACCTGTATGGTTAGGTTGGCACAAGTAGGCCTAGCGGCTGAAAAATGGGGTGAATCGACGATCACTAATTTAAATTAGATTCGGCCTGAATCACGTGCGTCGCCAATAATTGTGATCTCACCAGACCAAGCTTCCTTTCTTCATTTTATATGGAGCAGTCATCCCCGATCCCTCCCCTTTTTGACTCTTGGATTTAGGGCTGTTGGTGTCACGAAAAAGAAAACTGCTTAGAATCAAAATTTCAACAACAAAAATTCAGCCCAATAAAGACATTAATACTGTTTTGAACCTGGCTTTAATGGGACTTGTTTAACAGGGGCCCAAACTATGCGCCGACCAAGTCAATCAATCATCTAGTGTGGATATCGTAGGCTGCAAGCACAGTCAAGATACTGGAGCAGAGCGGGATTGCTAGACCGTGCGATAGGACGATAAGGCTTTCTGTGCTTTTGTGTCTTTTGGCGTCCTTAGCATATAGCCAAACATGGACCATCTTTGCCGGGCGACTTTTACAGACAACGGCTATATATCCTAGTGCCAGTGCCTCGTCAATGACATGGTTCCTAGAACTAATGCTTGCCAATAATACAAACTACTACTACTACTACTACTACTACTACTACTACTACTACTACTACTACTACTACTACTACTACTACTACTACTACTACTACTACTGCTACTATTACTACTATACTACTACTACTACTACTACTACTACTACTACTACTACTACTACTACTACTACTACTACTACTATTATTTTATTTACTTTTTTTTATTATTCTTTTTTGTTATTATTATTTTTTCATTGTTTATTTATTTATTTATCTTGTAATGTTGTTGCTGTTGTTGTTGTTGTTGTTGTTGTTGTTGTTGTTATTGTTGTTGTTATTGTTATCGTTACAGTAACATGTCAGAATCGGAGCCGAGCTACCGGAAAAAGGTGTCAGCGCCGCCACTGACGATCCAGTGTCCACCATCAGAGACGGATGACTATGAGGATGTCCCACAAACGCGTCCTGAAGCAACTGTAGATTATGACAATCCGAACTCAGAAACAAAACATGATAATTTTAATATATTAAAACAAAGGATGGAAAACAAACTCCGCAATGCAATGGGTTTATGTAAGAACTGTGGCACGATTTATCGATCAAATTTGAAATAAAATGAAACTGTCGGAACCATTATGAACGATTTCTAGCCAATGCTGGATTTGTGTGACAAAACTGATTTTTGGTCTCATTTTGGTCATCACGGTTTAGAGAATGAAAATTGTTAATATGACAAGAATACTGTACATCGGTTGAACACCAACGATGTGGCTGATTCTGTCAAAGATAGCTAAAGCATTTTCATACATAATTTGCTTAAACATAATACAGATAACTACAAATAATAGAAACGAGTTGACACGAATAATAACAAATTTAACACATTATTTTATTATAAAAACTATGCCACCTCCTTGACAAGATTAAAGGTGCATGTCCACACCAAAATGCTTGAAAATAAAATTGTTGACATTAGATACTTTTAGAGGCTTAAATTGTCTACCTCAATGTAATGAAACGAAATAAATCCTAACTTATGGTGATTTCATTCCATATAAATAAATTTCTTAGGTTTAGTTGTGAATTTGAATTATGGACTCGTGCTTCTAATTCAATTTGACAACTGAAAAGAATTATATTAATTTATACCCAATGCAATCATCATATGCTAAGATTTATTTCGTTCCATTACATCTGGGCACACAATTTAAGACCCTAAAAGTATACAATTTTAATAATTTTATTTTCAAGCATTTTAATATGAATATGTACCTTTAAATTATTTTAAAAGAAATTGGCCATAACTTAACCCCTCTTATGTCAACAGCGTCTCAAAATGCTCAAAATACTACTCGATATATCAATTAAACATTTTGATGGTTAATATATTTCAAGATATTTTGATTTTAGAATACTATTTTTGTAAATTTACCATTGCATTTCCATTCGCCAGCCTGACCATTAAAGAGGTAATCATAAATAAATTTAAAGTTTTTCTGCAGGCCGCGAGAAGCGTATTTCTGAAAATTTAACACTAAAATGACTGGCTAGACCTTTCAAATAGCCATGTCTGAAGAATATTGCAAAGTCGCTTTCGGCCAGTCTGACCATTAAAGGGTTAGGTTTACACAAGACGGGTTAACACAACAATGACAGTATTTATATAAAAATGGCTGTTCCATATTGGAGTTGATTGAACCAATTGTGATCTGTTTGGGGAGAATTGTAAATATTCATTTATGATATATTATGTAATATGTGCAAAAGGGTTTCAGGTCCCGAAATTAGACAAATATTGTGTTACCCCCAGGGGCAAGTACGTCATTTAAATTAGGTTGCGCAACTGTACTTCCAGGTTGCCCCATTTCTGTAAATTCTTTTGAAACTATGTGTTGTTGCAAGCTATATAGACTGCAGGATCCTTGTAAATAACAACTTAACCAGTATATTAACTAACCCTTTATCCATCATATCAGCCAAAAATGCCTTCTGCTGTGGTCTTGAGATATGTCCATTTGCAGACCCAGGGAAGACTATTTTTTTTAATTTACCACTGGAATGACTGGCTCGATGACGGAGTCAGTCATTCCATTGGTAAACTTTCAAAAACAGTCTTCATTTGTCTGCACATAGTTATTTTCTATGAGAGAATTGAAATGAAAAAAGTTGTGTGTTATAGGATTAAGACTAAACAAAATAATTAGTCACCATGACTACACATACAGGCCCTGAAAATAACACATTATTTAGGTTGTTCGCCAGGGCAACTAGTGTGTTAAAATTGGGTTGCCCTGCAGTAAAATGTGGTTGCACCTGACCGCAGGAACGTGTACTTTTCGCGGCATGAAACGGAAGTTGAAGCCATACATTTTCATATCGGGTCTCCTCTTCATTTTACAGATCCCATTTCCTCGCAGAACTCAAGAGAAATGGTGGAATGGTTGCTAGATTTGTTCCCGTTTATAACCTGGATGGAGAAATTGTGGACTTTGTTGTAATGAAATCAGGAATTCCATTTTCAAATCTCCTTGGCAATTATCAGTCCAACAGAATCAGAGAACTCACCGTTGTGGATGATAAGCTACGCGTATTTGTCCTATTTCACCACCGTTCGTACATCTTATTGAGATTTCACGAATGCTCCACCCACACAAAAGACTACATATAAAGACCAATATCTACTCACATGCGAAATGGCAGTTCCCACAATAAATAATATTGCAAAGGGAAAAGAAAGCCTTATTCAACACTTGCGGACGAGGCCCGTTTGCGACAAATATCACTCCCTATATTCATGTCATCAAGGAGACCAGAAACAAGTAAAATGGCATTCTCTATTATGGATCACCGCATCAAGTTTAACGCAATGAACCTTTCCAGTCCATCCATCAACCATATGACGTCATAACCAACCACGTGACGTGTAGGATGACGTCATAACAATTACGTCATAAATGACTCGATTTAGTCCGTCTTAAACGCGTAATCCTCCGTCTGATTGTATGAATTCTATGTCTTTACGATTTAATAAACACGCTGTTGAATAATTTGAAACTAATTTGACTGGGCGCTGTTGCTGTCATTAGCAGCATCAGCACCCAGCCAAATTAGTTTCAAAATATACAACAGCTTATCTGTATAGTTTTCTGGAAATTGATAGTCATGGAGCTCGGGATTGAGTGATCCCAACACGAGTGGTTGCACCTGACCGCAGGAACGTGTACTTTTCGCGGAAGTAGGTGTAGCTTAACTGGAGATGGGCGGGGGATAGCTAAACTGGGTTCATCCATTGTTCGTTGTGATTCGATAAACAAGTGTTGCATATGCATTATTCTGTGATCTCAGCAAAAAAATGATTTGGAAATGTTTAGTTTGTAGCATGCCGCAAGAAAACTACGGTGTAGACGATGTGGTTAAGTATTCGAGAGGACTAACACCATCGTGCAACACATCCCTGTGGATCAACTGTCATGAATTAATTTTGAAAAGCTCCAGTGAGACTGGCGGATGAGGATACGTTTTCTTTCAATCCAATAGCATTGTTCTCATAGGAGTTGTTCCTGCTTATACCTATTGACAAAAGGTGCTCCATCAAGGGTCAAGTTCGACTCCTAACCATAGTTAGCTATAGCTAACTAGAATACCAGTCGAACGTCAAATAGTTAACTAGCTAGTCAACTATAGTCAACCGAACGCCCAACCCCGGTTCAGATAGTCAGTGCGATATTTGCGTAAATTTCAAAATGGCGGACACCGATCGGTTGCCACGAATAAATGCGTATAAAAGTGTAAATATTTCACTAAATAACTTAGGTTTGGTGAAATTATGCTTTCCCATTGTATGCCAATGTTCCCAAGCCCATATTCCTTCCCATGTTATGCCATATGAACGCTTTTTGACGTCTTAGCGGACAAAAATAACCCATTTTCGTAGGTCATCCAAACAGACGACAGAAAGGGTTAATGGAGACTGGTACCCGGCTCCAAATTTTCTGCAATAGTAATTCAATACAGAACCGGGTACCAACGAACTATAGTCGACTACGATCAAGTTCGACTGGGCATAGCAACTGCGCATGATCAGTAAACCATGAAACTGACTATGTTAGCGAGTCGAACTTGACATAGATGGTTGAAAAATATAAACCTTGATGGTACTTACGTAGTGCACATAGCTGGAAGCGTACATGCAGAGAATACGCATCATTGAGGCATCCGATCTGTGACTCAAGTACCTGGCAGCATTAAAATCAGACATGTTAAATATCAGCTGGCATCACAATCATAATGACACAGATCTGTCATGAATATCAATATGTTCATCACAAAATTGTACAAATTTTATGTTTTTGATGAATGTACAAACATAAACATTATGTTGAATATTTTGAAACTGATTTGGGAGTGAGCTGTGGAAGCATTTGTTGCCATATAAATAGCAACATGCCGCAGTCATATTAGTCTCTAAATGTTCAACATCTTCCCGGTATAGTTACCCTGGCATTTAAATTCTCGTAATTTAAGTTTTAAAGTTTCAGATCGTTTCCAACACAAATAAAACGTGGGAGGAGCTTAACTAGAAATAAGTGGGGCATGGTTAGACAGGGATCTCTCTATTGATGCCATGATTGTTGTTCGTGATACCAAGGTCGCAAAATTGCAACATCTGCAGATTGTAGAGCCGCTTTTTGTTACTTTACAATGCATATATTTGTGAACTGTTATTCAGAATGCAAAGTCATGTCATATGTGAATTTATTACATTGGAGATTTTCTGATGGACCGGACCAATAACAAAGCTTCTTTCTGATTGATGGTGTGGACTTTGCCAAAGACAAAGGGTCATAATCAGTACATGTTAGCTTTAATAGACGTAGCAACTTATTTCGGTGACGCAGTTCTATCAAGAAGCATTCAAGTCTCCAACTATTTCAAAAACTTTTACAACATTTAGATTTCCGAAAATAATTCAGTTCAACAAACGCTAAAATTTAGAGTCGGATTCATTCATGCAAGTATGTGATGGATTAGGCAGGCAGCAAGTAACACCAACTGTGTCTCATCCCAGCGCCAAAGAGCTCTTGATAGAATGCATAAAACGCCGATAACCAAATTCTGACTTGACACATCCCATGATTGAAATGAAGGAATTCCACTTCTGATGTTTTCCTTAAAGGATACCCTCCAAGAGTTTTGGTCTATTTTATATATTCACCTAATGAACTTATTTTGGACATGAAATTCGCAGTCGTTAACACTTCTGGCGGAACAACGTCTCTTCACGCAAGAGGATCAGGAGTAGTGTGATCCAAATGTTATAGACTATGTGGGGAAATTAAATGGTCGGTCGCCTAAAACCATGCAGTCTGCTATTAAAAGTCTAAGAATTACACAGAGCAAAATGAAAACATGGCATGACAAAAATATACAAGAGCATCGTTTTACACCGGGGGACAAAGTCCATAAATTGGTAACTTCCTAAAACAGGCATTTACTGAATACATTAAGAATACCTTAAAGTGATTTAGTGGCATTGCCACTAAATCACTTTAAGGTATTCTTAAAGTATTCAGTAAATGCCTGTTTTAGGAAGTTACCAATTTGTGGTTTGCCAGCCGAAGTTGACCTTAGCAATATACTTTCAAATAGAAGAGTATATTACTACAGTCAAGTTCGACTGGCGAATCATAGTTAGCTATAGTTAGTTAGATCCAAGTCGAACTTGCAATAGTTAACTACATAGTTAACTATAGTTGACGGATCACCAAAGCTTCGTCGCAAATGAAATTTGGGTGATATTCAAAATAGCGGGTACCCACGTGCCCACAAATAAATTCATATAAAAGTGTAAATATTTCACTAATTATCTTAGGTTTGATAAACTTATACTTTTCTATTGTATGTCAATGGTCCCAGGGCCCATTTCCTTCCGACCGTATCTCATTTGGACGGTTTTTTACGTTTTCGCGTAGAAAAATAACCCGTTTTCGTAGGCCATCAAACCATACGACAGAAATGGTTGATCGACACTGGCATACGGCTCAAAATTTTCTGCAATAGTAATTTAGTGAGGAATCTGGTCCCAACGAATTCTAGTTAACTATCCATGGTCAGTAAACTAGCAAACTGACTATGGTTATTTAGCCACTCGAACTTGACGTAAGATATAAATGTTATATCTAAGCGTGTGCGATTATTGCTTTTGAGTGATCGTAATCGATTATTTAAGAATAATCGTGATTACTCGATTAATCAACATGTGAACAAATTACCCAGACATAATAACAAATGCATGTTAATGACGAAAGCTACAATGGTGTTTAGAAATTTGAATTTGCAGGCCAAGGGAAGACTATTCTCGAGCTAGTCATTCGAGTGATACTTTTTCAAAAATAGTCTTCTCTTGAACATAACTTCGCCGAGCAAATTGTCAATTTCCATGGCCGACGACATTAAAAGGTAGCTTTTGAAATATGGTATGCAGTAGAAATTATTCACGATTATTCGATTATTTAATTTGTGATCATATAAATTCACGATTTAAGAAATAATCGCGATTTTCGATTTAATCACATAATCGCGTAAGCCTAGACTTATATTATTTATTCTATTGGTCGGGTAACATTGTTGTTAAGTTACATCCTGAATATACTAGTTTTCTTATTGTACGCGTTTTCGTAAAATGTAAAATTTATTTGTCACGCTCAAATACTTTTTCTATGTTATTAGCAAATATCCATAGATATATATATAATAAGCAAATGTTTGTCAAATTATGTATGCATGTTCAGTAGTTATCTTAGATGGAGAAACAGTCCTATTAATGCAGGTTATTGAGTTGGTATTTGGTCAATACCGGGATAATATGGCTGGCGTGGTACTCGCCTATTATTGGCCCAGTAATCTGCATTATCGCGAAGAGTCAGTCAGACAGCTGAGTTTCGACTGGCTTACATACTTTCATATCAACATTCCTGTTTCATAGAAAATGACATCAAATATTTTCAGCATTATGTAGATGAACAAAATGAGATGAATTAGTCAATTTCAACACACAAATCTAGTTGGACGACAGAGCGTCCACTCCTAAATTGTATGGATTTTGGCTTGTTCACGCTATCGGTGGTCATCGTTGATTATCGAATACTTTGTCCGGAGAGAACATACATTATCAATCCATCAATCATTTTTGACAGGTTTATGATAACTAACATTATGTAATCCATCACGTCATGGAGTTGACCTATCAAAGGCGGGATTCGTTCTTTTACTAACCTATCTGACATTATAATCAAATACGGCATATTTCAGCTGGCGTCACAATCAAAATGACGTAACTCTGTCAGGAAAATCGAAAAGTCTGTTGGAAATGTGTACCAATGGAGGATTACATGTTATCCATCAATCACAATAGACTACATGACACGTAAGATGACGTCATAATCAATTACGTTATGAATGACGTAGCTAAGTTCATCACGAACGCCATCGTCCTATCTCGTGTCGAGTCCCGCGCTTGCAGGCTTTTGATGTCTGGGCTAAGTCCGCGAAACTTCATAAATGAGGTCAGTCAACTACCGCCTCGGTAGTATAAATTGCTCGGTTATTATCATCCTGCTAATAGGATAATCACATAGATTGACATTCGCGTCTCGCAAGCTCTCCATCGATGTTGGCAGGAAGCTACACCTCTATTTCTAGGTTTATAGTGGGATTGAAGTAGGCAGAAATCTGATTGGCTACCTGCAAATCGCCGGCGAACGTAGCTAGCAATCGCTGGTTTGCAAGTACAGCCTCGAACAGAGAAGCGATGTGAATCGGCGTTGTGTTAGTACGACGCGCAAACGCATAATTGATGGCAGGCTAAGGGTTGTTGTACGAATTGTTTGTCTTCACTATTTAATACACATGCTGTTGAATATTTTAAAACTAATTTGACTGGGCGCTGTTGCCACATCACCCAGTTAAATTAGTTTCAAAATAATAATTATTCAAAGGCTTACCAGTATAGGCCTAGTTTCTGGAAATTGATAGTCATGGAGTTTTGCTATCGAGTGATCCTAACACGGGCGAAGTGTGGGTGGAGCTAAGCTAAATATGGGCGGGGCTTAGCTAAAACCGGATTCCTCTATTGTATGTCTCTGATGCATTTATAATTTAATAACAGAGCACGTTGAATATTTTAAGACTGATATGACTGCGAGATTTTGCTGGAGATGTAGACAGCACATACCCCAGTCAAATTAGTTTCAAAATCTTCCATTGAAATGCAGATTGTGGGAAGTCAGTGTTTAACCACTCCAATCTATTCCAACACGCGTAAAAAGTGGGCAGAACCATATAACAGACACTTAGTTTCGGGAGCCAAAGCCCCGCCCCAACCCCACCCACCGAGCGGAGCTTAGCTAGAAATGGGTGTGGCATAGCGAGTAATGGATCCTTCCCTTTGATAATATTCGCTATAGTAAATTAGTTGGATTACCATAAGTTTAATTAAAATCTACGCTCACTACAAGAATAGTTTTTAACTGTCTGCCTGCAGCAACCCACCAGACAATAATTTCAATTGGCGATAACTCTAGCCTATTGAATATTTTGAAAACGATTTGACACAATGGTCAGGATTAGGCACACAGATTGTTGTCTGTCTGTCTGTTTGTTTGTCTGTGTGTCTGCCTGCCTGCCTGCCTGCCTGCCTGTCTGCCTGCCTGTCTGTCTGTCTGTCTGTCTGTCTGTCTGTCTGCCTACCTGCCTGCCTGACTGCCTGCCCGCACACAGTTGATTTCTGGCAACTAGCCATGTGTAAAAAATTAACATGATTTTAATTGGTTATGTTGAATTCATAACACACCCTGTCAAAAATGATTGATAATAAAGTCCATGGATAACCTCTCCTCTCCGGACACTCAAAAAAGAATATTCGATGTCCAACACCGATGACCACTGCGCGTGGCCAGTAAAAAGACGCACACGTTATTACTAATATTATTTATAATGTGAATCCATCATAGATAAAGGTCAAACCGTCCCAGATATACCAAAACCTGAAATGCCATTACCAACGAGCGGCCCACCTATGCCGCCGCCACGACCACCCAGAAACAAGGTAAGAAATAGATTTATACTGCCATACATGCGAGAGAGAGAGAGAGAGAGAGGGGTGGGGGGGGGAAGAAATAGCGAGGGAGAGAGAGAGAGAGAGGGAGGGAGGGAGGGAGAGAGAGAGAGAGACCGCCTCCCATGGAAGCCAAAATAAGATGGTTCATTAAGCCCATGGATATTCAATCAGCAGGGATTGAAGCACCACCTGTCTTAAAGAACCACCTTATTTTGGCTCCAAAAGTCATATCCGATAGCGAGTCATTTGTATTAAGAGACCACCTGTATATAGTGAGTAATTGCTTGTGAACCATAAGGTGGTCGCTTAGGACAGGTTATTGGACACCACCCTTCGATGTTCTCATAGAAAATGTCCATTTGCAGAGCAAGAGAAGTCTCTATGTTTTAAATTTTACCACTGGAATGACTGGCTGTGGAGGCTCAAGCCAGTCATGCCAGTGGTAAATTTTCAAAAATAGTCTTCTCTTGCTCTGCAAATGGACATTTCTTAAGACCACTACAGAAGCCGTTTGTGGCTGGTATGAGTGTGATAGGGTTAAAACCCCTAGCATGACAGCGAATATATGTGCCCGCATAGGGCAGGTCAAATGCTTTAACCTTTCTGGAAGAGGGTGGAGGGTGGGATAGAATGTGGTTCAGTAAAACAAACGTGGTCTATGAATTCATTTATTATATATTCTTCATCCAGTTCATGCAGCCAATTAGTGAAATTTTCGATATTCTTTGGTCAGTCAAAGACTACACTCTGAAGGAGACATTCGAGCAATATAAAGATGCTTTGCCAAAGCTTATCATGTTGACAGAAGGGCACTATGGCGAAGAGGAATTGGATACATTCGGGAAAGAACAGGTTGGTAGAGAGGACTTCCTGTTACCGTTGGTTAGTGGGCCAATACCGGGCACATGTTGGCCTGGTATAGACACAGTACAATTCCAGTAACACACGTTTTAGGGCGTAATTATTGACACGTATTGTTGTTTATGTGGATTCTTTAAAACTGCCTCCGCTCAGTGCCATAGCGAGTGGGGTTGGTGGAGGGGTGGGTGTTGTCAGTTGCGGGGAAGTTGCCCACAGACCAGACGCCGAGTTCAGTATAACGTTGATCACAGGAGTCTGCCGTTTAAGATACGAAAACGCGAAATCAAAAAATACGAAAACACAGTAGCACTGTATACTACTATATATAATGTATATTATATACAGTAGTATATAGTGCTACCGTGTTTTCGTATTTCTTGATTTCGCGTTTTCGTATCTAAAACGGCAGACTCCTGTGCGTTGATGTATTTGATTTCATTTTTCATTTCTTTATTTACACCCAACGTGGCACAAGGGGAAACAGAAGTACAATATTTTACTTGTCTAAATGGCGGTTAGGCCTACATACGATTATTATTATTATTATTATTATTATTATTATTATTATTATTATTATTATTATTATTATTATTATTGTGGTGCTTTTGGGTATAATATCTAGTATAAAGTACAACAATGTAACAATAGAATAGAGAAATACGCGATGACTAACCTTAAAGGCCAGGACGTCGCGGATTGTACGTCCTTTTCAGTGGCCAGCAGGAATCAGTCTGGTTCTATAGACGCTTCTTGTCTTGTAACCGACAGCACTCGGACATTTCCGGCTGTTCTCGCTAATGCTCGGATTCTGCTCAGATTATGGTGGGGCATTGGCACCACATTATTATCAAGAATTTGGGAATTTGTGCTGAGCCTGTATACATTTACACGCAAAGGGGAGACCACTTCCGAAAGCCCTCCACTGGATTGACCGTATTTGAGAGGGGAATCAAACGGCCCATTGGAGCTGCTTTTGGGTCCAATTCACCTCCCCCACCCCAGGCATCAGTATCTTGGTATGTGAGGGGGGGCGTCAAAAGGCTCGCTTGCCCCGGGCGCCAGACACCCTCACTGTGCAGTGGTATAGGACAGTTTTTGACCTGGGATGGGGAGGAGGTGGTGGGATGGGGGGAAGCTAAACTATGGGTGGGGCCAACACCTAGGGGTTGGGGAGGCGCTATGGTGATACACTATGAAAGAGGAAACATCTGGGGACGCCCCCTTGCACACATCTCCACCCCCACCCCCCTGTTCTACCTCCTAACCTACGTCACCATCGGCTTGTTTGCATTATATAGATTTCTTGTGTTCTTGGAACACGCGCATTGCCCTTTTGAAACCCGCATTAGGCATCACCCTATTTTCGATGTAACCATACGGGGCAATCTGTTGAATATTCTGAAAGCAATTTGGCTGTGAGTTGTTGCTTATCAACAGAATAGTTCTTACATGACGCTCGATGTTATTTCATACTTGGCCTTTTGGGTTCAAATGGAGTACACATTTGGCTTGTGGTTCTCAGATGCCTTTTATTGTAGTTAGTGGGTTTGGACAGGAGATAGAATCTGAGTGCTCTGGGTGGGGTGGGTGTGGGAAGGGTGGGTGGGGGTCCATCTACATGAACATGAACATGGTATAGGGGCTGGTGTCCATGGATAACCCCCACCCTTCTGGACAATTTTGGAACTCAGATGTGCTGAGAATCCAATTTCCAGTATTATGAAACTGAACTAAAAAACCATGTGCGTGAGAGCTCCACAATCACAGAACATGCCATTCAGCACTGCAAGTTCCGCGCAGAACTACGAAATCATTTTTGGGTCCGGAGTTACAGAACTCCAAGATAAGCTGTATAGCTGCCTGGATGATCTACGGACCGCCACCATGTTCATTCAGGCCACGCCCTGTGAGGTCTAACTCTATCAAGACGAAGAAGAAGAGGGAAAAATTGTTATACATGATAAATAACACCGTTATTAGTAGCCCATTGTCTACTCTGGTCGTCAAGTAACAACCCCCCCCCACCCACACCCCCGACAGATATTTGTATAGGCATGATGCGTCGCCTTATAATGCCAGTTGGAGCGACGTGATTCGGATAATAATGAAAGCTTAACCCCGATAGCACACGCTACTGGACTGGCACTGGGCCAATGCGGCCCTGTATTTGCCCAGTACTAGCCAAGTAACCTGCGCTCTTAGTGACACTATTTGCACGGGTGGTTAACAGAGCTGAACCGGAGATCTTAATTTAATGTGGTGTTGTGTGATAATTGGCCACCACTACTATGCAATTTAATGGCATTTTTCTATCCACGTGGGTCTGTAGGTCTAAATCACGTAACTCTGTCTTGCAATATAAACAAACATGTCTATCATGGACAATGTGTGGGCCATCAAAACATTGTCAGAAAAGAGAGGTGGTCGCTTAATTCAACTGAATTGTTATGCTAAATAGCTTTGGAAGCCAAACTATGCTGGTTCCTTAAAACGGATGGCATAACGACAACACCGTTCTAAAGAACCCAGATTGTTTGGCACACAAAGTTTCGGTTATAGACAGATTCCAATTACTGTAGCTTCTACATACAGGTATTGCTACTTAAAGGACATTCCAGTCAAAAACGCGTCATAGCTGAAGATGAAAACGAGGCCATGTACAGCATTCCCATACAGTATCCAATAACAATGCAAGTCTTAGGTCAAGACGACGACAGCGGTGAGTTTCAACACACATTTCAATCACATGGACCAAATACAAATAACATATTATTGACAATTTAATAAACCCCGTGTTTAATGTTTTGAACCTAATTTGACTGTGAGCTGTTACTGCAGATTCCTGCTAAATCATCTTCACCATATTTAACAGATTATCTGTATGTATATCATAATATCCTGAATTTGAGAGCCTGGGGTGTCAGCTTTCAAAGAGCTAACGAGAGGGGCAGATGCCATGCCTCTCAGTTGCATGTGATTATGTATTGTTGACTTCTTGTAGAGAGAGCAATAGTGGTGGCTATCATACTCGAGTCTCGGAACTTAGGTCCTAGGGTGAATTTGAGTTTTCTTCGGTATCATAAGTTCCCTTAATAACGCATGCTACTGAGCCAGTACTGAACCAATACCGGCTCAGTAACCTGCGTTATCCGGGTCTACTGGGAGCATATTAACACTTTGAGTCAGAAAATCCCAGTATCTCAATTTCAAGACACCATAAAGGTAAGGCTGTTGAATATTTTGAAGCAAATTCAACACGAACCTTCCATTTCAAATTAATAACAATATTATTCAACGCGTTATTTCGTAAATTGTTATTTCACGGTAAATAGGTTAATGGAACTCAGTAGGGACATTGATCTTCGGGTTTGGAAGAAATTAATTATTTTTTGGGCAGTCCGTTTATCCGTTCATACTCCCACGCTTTCATCTTGTCGGGCATGTGTAGTATGGATGGATGGACTGAATGCCACAACAAATAAAAGACATCTTCCCACCCACATAATCAGCATGTATGTATAGTTTTATTAATATGATCTAAGTTGAAAATAAGTTGATTACATTAGGCATAGCCATACTGCCAAGATAAGCAGCAACGAAGCCTACAGTTCCCCACATCAAACTCACTGTTTTAGCAGTCATCAGTGAACTTAATTAATTCTTCGTTTATCCCGAATTCTGTTTCTGCTCTCTTCACTATGGTGGCGTCGGAGAATCTATTGGACGCAGACATAGCAACCCATGGCCTGATAGTACAGGTTACTATACTGGTACTTGACCAATTGAGGAATCCAGTTTATAGATCAATCATATGGCGTCATACTACGTGACGTGTAGGCTGACATCATAATCAATTACGTCATGAATGACTCGATTTAGTCCGTCTTAAACGGTTAATAGTCCGTCAGTTTGTACGAATTGTATGTCTGTACTATTTAATAAACATGCTGTTGAATATTTTGAAACTAATTTGACTGGGGGGGGGGCTGTTGCTGCCTATGGCAGCAATAGCACCTCAGTCAAATTAGATTCAAAATATTCAACAGCTTACATATATAGTTTTTGGGAAATTGAGATTCAAAGTGCAGGGATCGATCGATCACAACACGGTCAAAGCGTGGGTGGATGGGCGGGTCATGGCTAAAACGGAATTCCTAAATTCGGCACTATGCGTCATGGTATTGGCCTAGTAGAATATGGGGCAGAGTATTGGCCCGCTACCTGCATTGTCATCGTAGATCCACCGAGGACTCCTGGACTCAGTCCAGGTATCAAAGGATACCATCGCATCACAACGTTTCGATGTAATCCCATCCTCTTTTCGACAAGAACGGCGGTATTGACGCCCGACCCAGCAGGCATATGACGTTGTTTCAACGTTGAATCCACGTTGAAATCACGCCATGCCGTGAATTCATCGTGGATTCAACGTTGAAACAACGTCATGTGCCTGCTGGGGAGGCTGTAGCGGATATATGACAACCCGTGCACGGCATACAGATAGATGCCCTCAAAGGGCTGGAGATAATCAAAGCAACATTATGTGACCTGAGATGGTGGAGGCAGGTTGCCCAGGCTGGATCACCTCAATATACACCTCATTTTCTGGGCACTGGCCATTGTAATAGCACCACATCTTTCTGCGAGCTAATATGAGGTGGGAAGTAATGTTCTTTCAAGGAAAGGTCTCTTTGTATAAAGTTTATTTTTCAGGTAACACAAATGCTATATTACGAATTGAAGAAATTGAGAAGAAATTCCTATTTCCTGTGAAAGTGAAATTCGTTGAAAACTCGGATGACACATATTTCTATTCAAAAACGAAGACAAATGTGGTTCGCATGGGAGAGCTACGACTCATAGACGTCTACGAGGAGACCTATTTCTTGTGCCACGCTGTCAATCAAGGTAATATATGGTTCGCATTTGACATGTAAGAAGTATTAAGTGAAAGAAGAGATGGCGACAACATGCTACCCATTACGTCAGCAGCGATGCCGTAATAAGTTAGCAGCTGTTGACCAATGCGAATGTAGGGATTTGTTACAGTCTCTTGGCGGTTCAACATACGTCATATACTACGACATTACAGATACCATACCAATGACATATGGTTAAGAACCAGGATGTAGCGTAGTCCATCAAATCGCTGCATTTGCATTGGTCTACAACTGCTGACGTCAAGACTCATGACCACATTGTATAGCTCTCTCCTTTCTCACTGTTTATTATTATGCACTGTACAAGTCATGCTGAAGTAACGTGAGCTTGGTAAGGCTTAACTGTCATGTTAAATTCTATTATATGTGAGAAATAATATCATACCTGTGATGGTCACATGACCAGCTTCGTATGGGTCTTTCCAGCCAAGTGTTATTGACCGATCAGTTTCAAAAGAGTAGTTGGTTTATGAATTTAGTTACATTTCTGTAAATTCGACCAAATAAACCGATCCTATTTCTATTTTGTGTACTTCAAATGCCACCAACTTAACGGTCGTTGCGTTGATGGTACAAGTTTGACCAGTGGTTCAGTAGACTGGTCAGTTAGATTCATATATGCGAGATCAGAATGATATCCACTAAATTCGTTCCATGAAGGTGTCAAGGGCTGAATCTAGGACTCATGGTGCTCTGTGCACAGCTTATGAAATTGTTACCCGAGGCCTTCGGAACAGTCGTTAGGATCGCGAAAAATCTAGGGTCCAGTTTCAAACGAAATGCCACTGGGGCGAGGTGGGGTGATAAGGTCATAGGGTTGCGGGATTTGGCTACATCACTCTTATACAGTACATTTCAGAAATAACTTAACATGTTTTAAACACAAAATAAAAAGATACTGTTGAATATTATGAATATAATTGGATTGGAAGACATTGCTGCCTAAGGCAGCAATGTCATCCAATTCAATTATGTTCAAAATATTCAACAATACATTTTTAATTTTGTTTTGGAAACATGTTAAGGTAATGATGAGCTGTAAGTGGCGTCTATGCGGGTAACTTACGTTATAAGTTATGCAGGGGGCCCGAAAATTAAGACGAAAAGGAACGTCCGTGTCACTTTGGCACGCCCTGTTCTTTGGGGTTCCTGTGCTATTGCTCTTGTTTAACTGCCTTGAGTTCGTCCCTGAGTGTTAATGCCATCCTGGATTAACTTTTTACCATCTTCCTGTAATGTTAATCTGTAAAATCTTGTGTCCTTAGAAAACAGAACTACATTAGATGTTACTGTCTCCGGTAGATCGTTAACACAAGGTTCACTTGTGTTTAAAAAAATTAAATTCAGGGTATTTTGAAGGATTTTTTTAGGTCCGCAAAAAGCGTTTTCAAGGACTTTTTAAAGGTACATCTTCCTTTACGTCCCCTTCTAGCCGACCGTTCCTCCCACATAATTCTTTATTATGACATTTTTAATTACATCTTTTTAAAAACAGGAGTTTACGCTAAGGTCTGAAATACTAATCCTGCGATTAAAATACTTATTCTATAAATGCATATATTTCCGCCTGGTCTGCCATAGCCGGAGAATTTGGACAATTAGGAAATTGTTAATTCTGGCTAAATTCAAATTCTTCAAGACCTTGAAAAGGTAATATAATTTTTCAAGGGTTTTCAAGGAATTTCAATGTTGTGGGAGAACCCTGTAAAAAAGATTGTGAACAGTATAAGTGCCAGGACAGGTATAGCACATCCATCCAGAAATAACACGTGACGTTGTCTATGACCGACAGATGGATGGATGAGTTGGCGGATAATCAAATTGGGCGCGGGTTCATTGCAAAAACCCGTTAATGCTCAAATTTGTTAAATAAAAGTTAATTTTCTCATAAACAAGTGTCCATTTACAGACCAAAAGAATGTTATTTTTGAAAATGTGCCACTGGAATGACTGGCACTTTTTCAAAAATAGTCTTGACTTTTGGTCTTCAAACTGATAATTCTGAAGACCACAGCAGAAGCCGTTTTGGTCGGTTTGAGTGTTAAAAGGTTGAGCCAGCTGAATCGTAATATAATATTGCAATGATAAACATAAACGCATACAGATGTCAGTTTCTGTCTTCCACAGGCATTGTCTTTGATCAAGTGCTGTTATTGCCACTCTATTTACCCCTCACATTGGCATTCGCAGAGGGTTTCAAGCCAACCATCGCTCAGGATTGGGACCATTACTTCAGATTCCTGCGGAATTCTACATCACACGTAATCTATGACAATGTGTATGGAAATAAAGGTGAGTTTATAAGCCGTGCTATAGTGAGTCTATAGGCCTTGCTATGGAGGTGAATCTATCGGTTTTACTATAGAGGTGAGTCCATAGGCCGTGCTATAGAGGTGAGTCTATAAGCCGGACTATAGACGTGAGTCCATAGGTCGAACTATAGAAGTGGGTCTATATGTTGTGCTATAGAGGTGAGTCTATAGGCCGTGCTATAGAGGTGTGTCCATAGGTCGTACTATAGAAGTGGGTCTATAGGTTGTGCTATGGAGGTGAGTCTATAGGCCGTGCTATAGAGGTGAGTCTATAAGCCGCGCTATAGAGGTGAGTCTATAAGCCGCGCTATAGAGGTGAGTCCATAGGTCGTACTATAGAAGTGAGTCTCTAGCTTGTGCTATAGAGGTGAGTCCATAGGCCATGCTATAGAGGTGAGTCTATAGATTCTGCTATAGAGGTGAGTCCATAGGCCGTGCTATAGAGGTGAGTCTATAAGCTGCGCTATAGAGGGTAGCCTTTAGGCCGTGCTATAGAGGTGGGTCTATAAGCCGTGCTATAATGAGTCTATAGGCCTTGCTATGGAGGTGAATCTATAGGTTGTACTATAGAGGGGAGTCCATAGGCCGTGCTATAGAGGTGAGTCTATAAGCCGTACTATAGACGTGAGTCCATAGGTCGTACTATAGAAGTGGGTCTATAGGTTGTGCTATAGAGGTGAGTCTATAGGCCGTGCTATAGAGGTGAGTCCATAGGTCGTACTATAGAAGTGGGTCTATAGGTTGTGCTATAGATGTGAGTCTATAGGCCTTGCTATAGAGGTGAGTCTATAAGCCGCGCTATAGAGGTGAGTCTATAAGCCGCGCTATAGAGGTGAGTCCATAGGTCGTACTATAGAAGTGAGTCTTTAGCTTGTGCTATAGAGGTGAGTCCATAGGCCATGCTATAGAGGTGAGTCTATAGATTCTGCTATAGAGGTGAGTCCATAGGCCGTGCTATAGAGGTGAGTCTATAAGCTGCGCTATAGAGGGTAGCCTTTAGGCCGTGCTATAGAGGTGAGTCTATAAGCCGTGCTATAATGAGTCTATAGGCCTTGCTATGGAGGTGAATCTATAGGTTGTACTATAGAGGTGAGTCCATAGGCCGTGCTATAGAGGTGAGTCTATAAGCCGTACTATAGACGTGAGTCCATAGGTCGTACTATAGAAGTGGGTCTATAGGTTGTGCTATAGATGTGAGTCTATAGGCCTTGCTATAGAGGTGAGTCTATAAGCCGCGCTATAGAGGTGAGTCTATAAGCCGCGCTATAGAGGTGAGTCCATAGGTCGTACTATAGAAGTGAGTCTCTAGCTTGTGCTATAGAGGTGAGTCCATAGGCGTGCTATAGAGGTGAGTCTATAAGCTGCGCTATAGAGGGTAGCCTTTAGGCCGTGCTATAGAGGTGAGTCTATAAGCCGTGCTATAGTGGGTCTATAGGCCTTGCTATGAAGGTGAATTTATAGGTTGTACTATAGAGGTGAGTCCATAGGCCGTGCTATAGAGGTCAGTCTATAAGCCGTACTATAGACGTGAGTCCATAGGTCGTACTATAGAAGTGGGTCTATAGGTTGTGCTATAGAAGTGAGTCTATAGGCCGTGCTATAGAGGTGAGTCCATAGGTCGTACTATAGAAGTGGGTCTATAGGTTGTGCTATAGAGGTGAGTCTATAGGCCGTGCTATAGAGGTGAGTCTATAAGCCGCGCTATAGAGGTGAGTCTATAAGCCGCGCTATAGAGGTGATTCCATAGGTCGTACTATAGAAGTGAGTCTCTAGCTTGTGCTATAGAGGTGAGTCCATAGGCCATGCTATAGGGGTGAGTCTATAGATTCTGCTATGGAGGTGAGTCTATAAGCTGCGCTATAGAGGTTAGCCTTTAGGCCGTGCTATTGAGGTGAGTCTATAAGCCGTGCTATAGAGGTGAGTTTATAGGCCGTACTATGGAGGTGAGTCTATAGTTTGTGCTATGGAGGTGAGTCTATAGGTTGTGCTATAGAGGGGAGTCTATAGTTTGTGCTATGGAGGTGAGTCTATAGGCCGTTTTTGTTTTAAACATATTTTATTGTCATTTAACAACAATTGGATTGAGTCACAAGTCAGACTGACTTTGATTCGACTCTTTCCCTAAAATACTATAAAATGCGGTATGTTATAATTTAAAAAAAATAATTTTACAATAAAATGCAATTGGATATTTACATATATACATTAACATTATTTATGCTACATATTAAGAATAGTGAGACTAATAATTGAAAATTGAAACTGAAATGTGCGTCAAGTTTATCGATTGTATGTCTTTGATATATTTCGTAAACATGCTGTTAAATATTTTGAAACTAACCCGACCGGGAGCCATTGCTGCAAAACGGAGCAACGACACCCAGTCACACTAGCCTCATCATATTCAACAACACTCATGGATAGTTACCTCGAAATTGGGATTCTGGGAATTCATGATTCCGACTCCAACACGCGGACATGCGAGCTGTGCTTAGAGTCAGTCAAACCTTTTTTATTCTTAATGAAATTCTGGACTTTCTGAAATATGAAACAGTTTTCTTCAAAGCTTAGGTCGGGGTTGCCATATAGTAAAATGTCCTCTGAAATAACAAAATGTGGTAGATCTCTAGATTGCTGTTGTCGGTGCTCTGTATATTTGGCACACTCGAGTAAATAATGTTTGTTATTTTCTATGATGCCCACGCAACGGGAACAATTAGGATTGTCACTGAGATGAAAATAATTAAGATGAGCGTTAAGTTGACTACATTTATTTCGTAATTTAGTGTGTATAATATTGGGAAGTCGGTCCCCAGTGTTATAATATGCAGGTACGGCGCTAACGTGGTTGTGATCAATCTTTTATTTGAATATGGAGACAGATGCAGAATTTTTAACGGAATCATCTAGTTTGTTCCAAAGGTTGATTGTACTAGGAAAGAACTGTTGTGTGAGCAAGGTTAACTGTTTCGTTATCACAAGTTCACAGATTAATCATCGAATATCCACGGCTCAGTCATGGCAAATGTTACGCACAAAGAAAGGTAATATCTGTAACAATGTTAAATGTGTGCGTTGAGACATTGGAGCCACTGTACCCAAATCGTCTCCAGTGAAAATGGAATATGACACACCACACTGTACACACATACCATCCTCATCCAGATCCTCAGGCACATTGTCAGACACATCACTCGTAACGCTATTGGAGGAGCCGCTAGGACCTGATGTTCATGGTGATCGCCAGCCACACTTGATGAAAGGCTCTTGGTAGCCCTGACCTGCTAAATTATCATCTAGGTATCCCCACTCCCGCTTTGGTTTGGTTGGTGGTGTTGAGGTTGGCCCTCCTCTCCTCTCTTTGGGTAGATCAGTGACATTTTTACTGAGGACTCTAATTGTAGTGTAAGCTTTCTGGCATGTAGTTTCAGGACAGCCAATCTGTGAAATGGCACTAAGACAAGTTCCTTTGAAAGCTAATTTGAGGCTCTGTCAGGTTAGCGGCGAAGTTACCTCATGGCAGCGAATTTACAGTTTTACTGTATTTTCTGCAGGAAATTTACACACGTGCCTTGGACAGTATTGAAACACAGGATGTCGAATGTTCTGCCGTGAATATATCCTACGTGCTTACGCTTCCAGAGCTAACTGGCAAATGACCAAGTTGCCTGATGATTGATTTGTTTGGATGGCGTATAGTTTGGGTCCCTGTTACAAAGGTCGCATTCACGTCAGCTTCAAAACGGAATCCACCTTTCCAGAGTATCCATCGATCAATCTGACGTTATAAGACGTCATAATCAGCTAAGTGGCGTGTGAGATGACGTCATAATCATTATGTCATAAATGATTCTATTTGGCCCGTTTTTAACTCTTAATAGTCGACACGTTGTACGAATTGTGTGTCTCTACTATTCAATAAACATGTTGTTGAATATTTTGATACTAATTTGACTGGATGCTGTTGCTGCCATAGCGCCCAGTCAAATTGGTTTCAAAATATTCAATAGCTTACCTTATAGTCAGAGAATTCAGAGATCGACCGATCCCACGCAATGGAGGTGTGGGTGGAGCTTAGCTACAGATGGGCGGGGCATAGCAAAATATGGAAAGGTCTATTAGTGTTCTCGTTGTGCTGAATTTTTGTTGTTGAAAGTTTAGTCCTTTGAGGTTTTGTTTTTCATGACACAAACGGCCCTATATCCAAGAATCAGAAAGGAAATGGATCGCGGTTCCCTACCCTATGTGAAATGGAGAAAGGAAGCTTGGTGTGGTCAAATCATAATATTTCGAGCATCGCTGTATCCTGGCCTAATCTAACTTAAATTAGGGATCGTTTGATGCAAGACATTTTCATCCGATAGGCATACTTTGTTCTAACATAACAATGTAGGCTTTTCGAGCTATGAGCCATCGCAAAGAAATGGAATACTTAGCACATCCACGGCACAGTGCCGTTGACTTTAATGCTTCCTCAGTCTTATATCTAACCATCTACTCTATTGGTAATTCCGCTGCCCATTATTTGACCTTTGAACTCATGACCTAGTAAATTTATCAGCTGATATTACTTATTAATAGATATAAGAAAAATAGTATAGATTGGATGATAGTTTGCGTTAGTATGGACGTGGAGGGGTGGGGTGGCATGGAGATGACGAAATTGTTGATTATTATGGGTATTGAGGGGTGTGTGGGGGTGGCATGGGGATGTTGAAATTGTTGAGGGGATGATCTACCTGATTCTATATGTTTGCTATCATTCTGTGTGATGTCGGTTTTCTTAGTTTCCCGCTATCCGAGTGTCACTTCGTGGAATCTGCAGCGACTGCGAAAACCAGTGACACATCTAATTAGAATAGCTATTAGGATCGACACGGTATCTACGTTAGTACGTACGTGCAGTCATGGTCTTTTTATTTGAGAAATCCTGGTCTGTGATAGGCATTAGACTCAATGAATATGACATCCAATAGTTACTACGTTTATTGTATCAGGACATTGCGCGCTGGGTACCATTACACGCTTGGTGGCATTGCATGTTGGGTAAATTGAACTGAAATCAACAGACATCTCATATCTTGAGCAAACAGTGTCTGACGTCATAATCAATTACGTAAATGACTGACCTAGTTAAGCATGTCGTGGAATTTAAAAAAGCATGTCAGTTGTAGCCTACGTCTTGTGTATGGCAATAATATTTAATACACACTTTGTTAAATATTTTGAAACTAATTTGACTGGGCATCGTTGCTGCAAAATGCGCCCAATGAAATTAGTTTCAAAATATTCAACATGTTACCTGTATACTTTTCTGGAAATTGAGATTCAGGGAGTTGTGGATTCGATCGATACCAACACGGGCAAAGCGTGGGCGGAACATAGCTAGTGATGGGTGGGGCATAGTTAAAAGTTGATACATCCTTTAAAGGTTCATATTCACACCAACATGCTTGAAAATAAAATTGTTAAAATTGTATACTTTTAGATGCTTAAATTATGTGCCTCACTGGAATGAAACAAAATAAATCTTAACATATGATAATTTCAATCCGTCTAAATAAATTTCGTATTTTTACTTATGAAATTGAAATAGAGGCACTGTCCCCTAATTCAAATTAACAACTTCCAAATTTATATTATTTATACGTAATGAAATCATCATATGTTAAGATTTATTTCGTTTCTTTACATCTAAGCACACAATTTAAGCCTCTAAAAGTATACTATTTTAACAATTTATTTTTTAGGCATTTTGGTGTGAATATAAGTCACATACTTAATGTGTGCTGTGTACTATAATAGCAAGCCCATGACCCATCCAGATCTGTCTTGTGTCAACAGCATCTAAAAGCGCTCAAAATACTACGTGCTATATCAATTAAACATTTTGATGGTCAATATTTTTCAAGATATTTTAATTTTAGAAGACTATTTTTGTAAATTTACCACTGAATCTTTTTCGCCGACTTGACCATTAAAAGGGTAAGTGGTAAAGAAAATTAAAGTTTTTTACTTAGCCAGTACCTATCTGCAGGCCGAGAGAAGAGTATTTTTGAAAATTTTCCACTAGAATGACTGGCTCAGCTACCGAGCCAGTCATTTTAGTGGTAAATATTAAAAAATACACTTCTCTCGGCCTTTCAAATAGCCATGTCAGAAGACCACTGCAAAGTTTGACCATTGAATGGTTAAGTTGGTACAAGAGGGGCTAAAGATTAAAAATTGTGCCTGACTGACCGACTGGCAGCAGAAAATAAATTATAAATACATGTATTATTAAAATTCTTCACAGATATCTCTGCTTACAGACGGGACCAGATCCAACACGATGAACGCAATGTGTACGAATTTATGCAACCACTGTCATTTCTCAAATATGAGGACGTCGCGAAGGATATATCATCCCCAATGAAAGAACGAGTATCTATTGTTTATGAGGAATTGCCGGATTTACCCGCCCGCTCTCCAAAAACACCGAAAGAGCAGACACACTTCTTTGTGAACTTCCCAGATAAAGAACCAAACCAAACAAAGGACAGAGATTTAGGGAGTGCTAATAAATTCAACGCATTTCCATCACGTAATAGAACACTTGTCCCAATAAGCCCCGTATTTGCACCAGTAAAGCTGTCGTCACCGGGAGTTCCAAAATCTAAAGGAAATCAATTTTTCGGTAGTGAAGTTGCAAAAGTTCTTCCACTCAGAAGGATCGGCAACACTGGTGAGAACCAACAGCCGATTCATGTGCCGGACTACAATGCACCAAGTCTACAGTCTCCGGGTGCGTATGCTAAAGGTCACATCGTCAGTCTGACCCAGATTCCAAAAGACACATGCCAATTAAATACTACAGAGCTCTGTGAATGTCTAAAGTTGTTAAATCTCCATCGATACGTGCAAAAGTTTATCGACTATCAGATAGACGGGATGCTGCTTCGGGATTTAGACAGGGCAATGCTCCGAGAAGACGTGGGAATGAATCGGTTAGAAGCAACCAAAATCAAAAAATTTGCACAAGGGTGGCGACCTCAGTAACTAAATTAAATACAAAGTCTGATGTCAAAGTTCAAATTGTTTTCGCCGATGGTATCCAGTCTGGATTCGCCTCGAAACTGTAAATTTAGTACAACTGACCAGATAACACGGGTTACTGGGCCGATGCCCGGCCGATACCGTGTCAATACTTTCAGATATCGGCCCAGCATCGTCCAGGCAAGCTGCGTTATCAGGGATGTTTTCCATCGATTTTGACGCATAACTCTTCTTGCCAAAAGAGAGAGTCAATATCCACACACCTCAGATTTGCAGGTATATCTCCATAACACTTACAGGCCCGAAGAGACACATTCTTTATGATGCAAGGAATATTCTGATTATTTTGAAACTAATTTGACTGGTAGCTGATGCTACCTATGTCAAGAACAAGGCAAGATTTAAGACTGGGGAGTTGAGCAGGGGCCTCCAAAAAGATAAATTTAGAAAATTTCTATGGGTCCCTCCACCAAGAAGTAGGTTTGTGCTGTGAAGGAAAAATTCGAATGCGTCCATCGTATGACGCCATACTCAACTAGGTGACGTATAAAATGACATCATAATGAATGACGTTATTATGGCGCCATGAATGACGTAAATAAGTACGTACCGAACGCATATTTGAAGACGGACTATCCGTTGTTGTACGAATTGTATGTATTTCTTATTTAATACATATTCTGTTGAATAGTTTGAAACTAATTTGACCCAGTCAAATTAGTTACAAAATATTCAACAGCTTACCTGTATGGTTTTCAGGAAATTAACAGTTAGGGTATTCGGGGATCGATCGATCCCAACACGGCGAAGTGTGGGTGGAGCTTAGCTAGAGGTGGACGGGAATATCTAGAACTGGAAATGTCCATTATTGTGATAAGACGATTGTGAAATTTGTCCAGATTTTATTGAAAATGAATGGCAAAATTCGAAGCAAAATAAAGATGTTATTTATCACCCAGAATGCAGTTATTGGCAGCGTGCCTCATTCCCATAGACGGGTGATTGGGCGTCCTGGAGAAACTCGGAAATTAGATGGCTAAATGGCTTCTCAGAGTAACTATTATTCAATTTATTTTCTACAGGGTGTTGCGTGCGTGTGTGCTTGCGTGCGTGCGTGCGTGCGTGCGTGAGCGTGCGTGCGTTCGTGCGTGCGTGCGTGCGTGTTACAGTTGCCTGTCTGTTTCAGTTGCACTTTATTTATTTACACCCAGTCGCCATATTGCAACATATGTTTTTTTTACATTTACAATATATATATATATATATATATATATATATATATATATATATATATATATATATATATATATATATAAATATATATATATATATATATATATATATATACATACATATATGCGTACACAGCTGTAGAATACATTGTTGTTGTTGTTGTTATTGCTGCTGTTGTTGTTGTTGTTGTTTTATTGTTGTTGTTGTCGTCGTCGTCGTCGTCGTCGTCGTCGTCGTCGTCGTCATCATCGTTATTACTATTTCCCTTGCCGTAGTTTCTTCTTTTCGTTCGCTGATCATACCGCCAGTCCTGTAAGTGACTATCGACATGATCATAAGCGTTAAGTGCGTGGATCCGTGGTTTATTAGAGTGCGCCATGCGGCCTGGAACCTCCGTCTTCAGCACTCGAGGTTTCTGTCAGGGTTACCTCACCCTTACCTCCTTTAGTCGCCTCTTACGACACGCAGAGGATACGGAAGGTGTATTCTAAGCCCCACCTACAGGGCACATTGCCGTAGTCATTTACATCATCAATTCTCATCGTCACATCTCATTTCCCCCTATTGTTATTATTCAATGTATTCGAGTTTATTTGCGAAGGGAACACATACCATATGTCATCTCACAATTACTGCCACGGGGCATCCATCGTAAAAAATCCGGACCGTGGCAGGATTTTTGGTCTTAGTCGAAATTAGTTCCAAATTTTTTAATCGCTTTTCTGCATAGGCCCTAGTGGTCTTGCAGTTCTGACACTGGCATTTCAAATTTTAAAGAGTTAAAACACTTAAAAAAGTTATGTATATAAGCTATCACCCATGACAGTTTCTAAAAATTGAAACGCTGTTAATTAATTAACGCTGTAACGGTGAAGACAGCCAAAGAAGGCTCCTGAACTGGATTTGAGAAATGCATCTTTGCTGTCCAAGTGAACACTATATTTTAAATTTTACCATTGATATGACTGGATAGATGACCGAACCAGTCATTCCAGTGGGATAATTTTCAAAAATAGTATTACTCTTAGACTAGTTCATGTGAGAAAATTGAAGTCTTCTTCACCAAGTTTGACCATTAAAGGGTTGAGCAACAGTGATCTATAACCGTCACCAACTATTACCGCCCTAATGGTCAAGCCACCAAAACCACCCTAATGGTCAAGCCCACCAAAACCACCCTAATGGTCAAGCCCACCAAAACCACCCTAATGGTCAAGCCCACCAAAACCACCCTAATGGTCAAGCCCACCAAAACCACCCTAATGGTCAACCCCACCAAAACCACCCTAATGGTCAAGCCCACCAAAACCACCCTAATGGTCAAGCCCACCAAAACCACCCTAATGGTCAAGCCACCAAAACCACCCTAATGGTCAAGCCACCAAAACCACCCTAATGGTCAAGCCCACCAAAACCACCCTAATGGTCAAGCCCACCAAAACCAGACCCTGTAGTGGTCTTGAAGAATAATGTCCATTTGATGGCAGGGACAAAACTGTTTTTTCGAAAATTCTAAATGGAATGACTGGCTCAATAAAAGACAGTCATTCCAGTTGCAAATTTTCAAAAATAGCAATCTCTTGGCCCGCCTGCTAATAGACATTTACTGTGCAAATGTATTTTATCTACTTGAGTAATCTTGGCGCTTAAGGGGTTAAAGGTTACCATCAATACAGCATTAGCTTTATTGAGTTATTGTACCGAAGCATTTTAACATTGCAATCATCGTATTTATTGAACTATTATAAATATTTACGTCTAGATTCAACTCCATCCTTACAAGCAAATTAGCGTAGGCCTAATCTATTGTTATTTAATCGCAATATTCATCGTACCATGCCAGGTCCTCGTGTTGGATAAGTGACCTGTCCAGTTTTAGCTATGGCCCGCCCATCTCTAGCTAAGGTCCACCTACACCTCGCTCGTGTTAGGATCGATCGAACCCTGAACTCACTGAATATTAATTTCCAGATAACTATACAGGTAAACTGTTGAGTATTTTGAAACTAATTTGACTGGGTGCTGGTACTGCCTATGGCAGCAACAGCGCCCAGTCAAATTAGTTTCAAAATATTCACCAATATTTTTACTAAATAGTAAAGACATACAATTAGTACAACGCTTAGTTCGTAACCAATTATGCGACCGTGGCGTACTTATCTACGTCATTCATGACGTCATCGATTATGACGTCACGATAGTTGATTATGGCCTCATGTGATGTATGGATAAACTGGAAAGGCCCATTCATCGTCCAATGCCAGTATTTATGACCTTCCAAAATTATTACAAATATAAGCGCTCTCCGAAACCATTTCGTACCAAATGTATCACATGAGATTAGGAAGATCTCATTTGAAACGAGATTTAGCGAGATCTTAGCAAACGAGTGTGATAAACATGATATGAAATGACAATGAGCGCGAGATTATATTATGTATCGCATTAGATATTATTTCAAACTTTCACATCGATTCGCTTCTCATTATTTCTTTATGTATCACTGTAACCAGTAGCGTAGTGTATCGGGGGGGGGGGGGGGGGGGGGATTGGGGCAGGTGGAGCGAGACTGTAACCAATAGCGTAGTTCAGGAGGGGGTGAGCAGGGGAAGCGCTGCGCTACCCCTGAACCAATCTTCCCAAATGTGGCGCGTAAATTATGTCCGTAACATATACAAGTTTCTGGACGTCCCAACTCCCAAGCCACCTTTAACACGTTAATCTACATTGAAAATTAGAACTATTTGAATTTACAACGTTGTTAATGTCTTCTTGTCATGCTTGTTCATCGCTATGTTGAGACATTTTGTTTTAATTACGCTACATCAAGACAAAGGGTAGTAGAATACACGCTACATTCTTGGTAGAATAAAGTAATTGGCGACGCTGGGGCGCTATTTTCCGACGCCTAATTGGTATGCAGGGTGGCGTCTTTTAAGTCCTCGCTCAAGTGGGGTGGCGCCTTTTTAGACTTCGCTCACCCTGACCTGAAAACCTGGCTACGCCACTGACTGTAAACGCTTCAGTAATCAATTCCGAATTCTGATAAATGCTAAAAATATAGTGTGATGTGACAAACATGTAATTATTTTAGTAATTATTTTTTAATGGAGAAATCCAGTTTTAGCTATGCCCTGTCCATCTCTAGCTAAGCTCCATCCACTCTTCACCCATGTTGGGATCGATCGATCCCTGACTATCAATTTCCAGAGAAATATACAGTTAAGATGTTGAATGTTTTGAAACTAATTTGACTAGGTGCTGTTGCTGCATAGCAACGGCGCCCAGTCAAATTAGTTTCACACTATTGAACAGCATGTTTATTAAATAGTAAAAACATACAATTCATACAATAACATTTAGTCCGTCATAAATTAAGCATTCGTGACGAATGTATCTACGTCATTCATGACGTAGTTGATTATGACGTGATCTTGCACGTCACGTAGTTGATTATGACGTCATATGATTGGTGCATGAACTGGAATTGTCCATTGATTGATTGAATTTTCTGAGCGATTTGTTGAAATGTATCCTCATATTTTACTAGTACATTTCACAACTGTCATATCCGCGATGCAAGGCAGGCTAGAAAATAGCTAGCATTCGCTTATGCATAAGTCAGGCTCTGGTGTAAGACATTATTTTCCAACTTACGTTAGTAGCGTGTAAGTTCACTGCAAGAGCGGCAGATACATTTTGTGTGTATGATTATTACTGTATTCTGTGGCTGTAGCAGTAGAAACATCATACAGCTGCAATCAGTCCTTCTTCGCTTTTGGCCACTGTGTCTTGTCCTCAGCCAAAGTCCTTAGCTTCCTCAGGTCCATTCTTGACTTGCGTGTGCCGAGTCCTACTTTCTTGAGGTTACCTCCTAGCACGCTTAGCAAATTTATGCAATGACGTCCTCTCCTGGCTTTGTATTTGCTGGCTCCTAGTAGGGCGAATTCAAAGGCTCTCTGCGCTTGGTGTCCCCTGCCATCCTTAGCACATGACCGAACACGGATCATCTTTGCTGGGCGACTTTTACGGACAACGACGATGTATTACACATCTTGTATAGAATTATAGCGAGGCGGCAATTGTAATCATGTGCACATTAGGCCTACCTGTCTATTACATGTCACATGTTTAGAATCTAACCAATGCCAAAGATATGTTTGCCACTTCTTCTAAGACAATTACCATATTTCCTCATTTTCGAAAATTTGCTGAAGTCCAGACATGGTCAAAATCAAAGATCTCTCCAAAGTATGGGAAACATTTGCCCATATACAATTTTTTTGCTGAATCGGATTCTGAAGTTGGTATTTATGAATTATACGTCATTGATGGTCAAACCCGCACTACAAAACCCAAGAATGGCATTGCTGACTCGGCTCTGTGTATTACATATGATCATGCCCATTACCTTTTTGCTTGCCCTGTAGGTGGGGCTTAGAATACACCTTCCGTATCCTCTGCGTGTCGTAAGAGGCGACTAAAGGAGGTAAGGGTGAGGTAACCCTGACAGAAACCTCGAGTGCTGAAGACGGAGGTTCCAGGCCGCACGGCGCACTCTAATAAACCATGGATCCACGCACTTAACGCTTATGATCATGTCGATAGTCACTTACAGGACTGGCGGTATGATCAGCGAACGAAAAGAAGAAGAAGACCTTTTTGCTTAATATGTGATCAGGATGATATCGGTGATGAATTCCACTACATATGTATTTGTGACTACTTCGCGGTAATCCGGAAATCAACAATTCCCAAACACTATTATCTGCGGCCAAATTATTTCAAATTTAAACAATTACTTGGAACAAATAAACTAAGCTTACTACAGAAATTATGTCCTCTTATTCGGAGAATCCTTGCAGAATTTAAAGGAAAATAAATGATTTCCGTCGATAGTCCTTCACACTATGCTTATTTTGGGATGCTTATCACGTCAAAATCAGACCAATATTGTATAACCTTCTAAATAATCTAAGCTTGTATGTGATAAAACTGTGTATATACATGTAATCTATTCCAGTTAGTCAATACTATTTTATTGTTTGAAACAAAACTTGATTTTGAATTCTAAAATTGTTATATTTTTAGCTGAGGGTAACAGCTCAACAAACCGCCATGTCTCTCAGTCCAGTCCAGTCCAGTCATAAAAGCTTATTCCGGGTTGTAGTTTCAAGAGTTTTGGGTACATGGTAATCAAACGTGTGGGAAAGCTTGACCCAGTAGTCCTGATGTATGACAAATTTGGTATCAACAGGGCAAAGGTCAAGGCCACGGCGACCAGATTAATAAAATGATTATTTTGAAACCTATTCACTATGGTTCTACTTAAGTGATCTTGACGAGACTTTCGTGGATGGTTGTTCGTGGTTTCCCGAAGATGTGTGAGAATCTTGGGGTCAAAAGGTCAAGGCAACCAGATTAAAAATGAATATTTTGACAAACAATTTGAAACTTTGTCTGAAAGACACACTTCCTCAAAATAACCCTTGCTTTACTGGAGATCTTGACCAGACATGGATGGAAGATTGTCCGTGAGGTTCCGAAGATTTGTAAGAAATTTGGGGCTCAAAGGTCAAATATCAAGGTTACAGTGACAATTTAAAATTCTTCTAAACACGAACAACGAAAGTATTACATAGATTTCTGCTTGTTTACATATGAATGGCGGTCTCTTGTCGTGTTAGACAGGTGGTCTGGCAGGTAGCAGCTCAGTAAGCTGTGGTGTTCCTTTGTTTGTTAGTTAGTTCATTGGTCAGTCACAAAGGTGTCGTTTAACCCTTACCACTCTGGTGTAAAAATTTTAAATTTTCAAATTAAATTGAAAGATGAGCTGGTGTACATTTTTCAACAAATTTGGTGGGAGATGGTGCTGTCGTAGACAGCAACATCTTTCAGCAAAAATGTTGAAAAAGATAACCAGTTTCTTTGATATTGACACAGTAAAATATAGAATATTGACATCAGTGGTAATGGTTAGAGTTTTTCGTACACAGCAATCGAACTTGGTGTATGTATGCATTGTAGGCTTACAGTATGGAGCCCAAGACAACTAGGTAAGCGTGACCTCAGGTTGACCTACTTTTAATGCTGCACCCGCAGCTACCAAGATTGTATCGACCTTGTTATTCATGTACATAGGGCCAATTCTTTTAATCTTCTTTTTCTGGTGAAGAGCTTTCTCTTACACTCTGATTGGTTGAAATCAGTATACCAATGAAATCATGAGAAATTTCTTCCAAGGAGATTGAAAGAATGGCTCTAATATTAACCATATAATCCAGGAATTATAACTTAAATTAAACCATGCATGAAAGCCAAGGCAGCAACTGCTGGCAGTCAAATTAGTTTCAAAATATGAGACTTGTTTTTGCGGTGTAACAAATTTGTTATATCAAGCCTGAAGATGTGAAAGTGTTAATGTCACGTGTTATGATTGTCTCATATTGATGATGTGTCATCGGATCCTATTTGTGGCCAGTGCTAGCTAATTGACCTTTCCAGTTTTAGCTAAGCCCGCCCATCTCTAGCTAAGCTCCACCCACACCTCGTCCGTGTTGGAATCGATCAATCCCTGAACTCCCTGACTATTAATGTCCAGAAAACTATATAGGTAAGCAGTTGAATACTTTGAAAATAATTTGACTGGGCGGGCGCTGTTGATATCATAGGCAGCAATAGCACCCAGTCAAATTAGTTTCAAAATATTCAACAGCATCTTTATTAAATAGTAAACACATACAACTCGTACAACAATGCTTAGTCTGTCACCATTTATGCGTTCATGACGTACTTATCTATGTCATTCAAGATGTCATTGATTATGACTTCATTCTACGTCACATAGTGGATTATCACGTCATATGATGGATGGATAAACTCAAAAGTCCATTACTTGCGAGACCCTTTATAGCGTAGGTCAAGAAGGGAATGCTGCTGCTGCAATTGACCTGATCAAATATAACAAATTTGTTGCGTATGTGTCACGATTCGGTTGAATATTTTGAAACTAATTTGACTAGGCCAGCTTCCAGTCAACTTAGTTTCGAAATAATCAACATCTTGAGTATATTATGAAGGATTTCAGGCTCAACTGGGTAAAATTTGATAAATCTTTTTGACTTAGGGGCCCCGTAATTTTAGAGGCCCTGGGCTCTAATCCATTTAGCCTTAAGTCCACTCTGTTTGTAATCTTCTGTAATAATTGGTATGAAAAAAACATTCTATCAATGTGTTGAATTCAATTCCTTCACAGACTTACAAAGATCAAATTTGAAACCAGCCTCCAACTGATGGAAGGCAGGTCGTCACATGATATAGAATACGGCAAGTCAACTTGTTTTCAGAACAAAACAATTCTTAACATGATATAAGAAATGTTCTGTTGAAGATTTTGAACATAAATGGATGGGAGGCAATGACTTCCAACCCACTTATTTTCAAAATATTCAACAGTACATTTTATTATGTCCTGAAAACTTGAGCTGTGCTGTGGGGATAATGGATCATTCCAGTTTATCCATCCATCATATGATATCATAATCAACTACGTGACGTATAGGATGACGTCATAATCAATGGCGTCATGAATGATGCACATACATCACGAATGCATAACTGGTGATGGACTAAGCATTGTTGTACGAATTGTACGGCTTTACTATTTAATAAAGATGCTGTTGAATATTTTCAAACTAATTTGACTGGGCTGCCATAGGAACTAACAGCACACAGTCAAATTAGTTTCAAAATATTCAACAGCTTACATGTACAGTTTTCTGGAAATTGATAGTCAGTCAGTTCAAGCGATCGATCGATCCCAACACAAGCGAGGTGTGGCGAGAATCGAGCCAGGCATTCCAGTGATACATTTTCAAAAATAGTCTTCTCTTGCCCTGCAAATGGACATACATTCACTAAGCAAAATGTCATTTTTCATGACCGATCGAATTAAAAAGTAATTGAAAGTTAGGTTTTAAAATATTTTATGCAATAGAAAATAATCACCATTCTTCGATTATTTAATTTTTAATCACATTGACTTGATTTAAAACATAATCGCGATTTCGATTTAATCAGGTAATCGCACAAGCCTAGTATGAGATAGTAACACAAAGGACGGGGCACTTTAGTGAGATCGGATAAGCCCTTGATGATTTAAATGCTGATTGAAAAACATTTTTATAACTCCTGGTGCAATAGTACTGTACACATAAATAAACAAAGCACAAACCATGAAAAAAATCTGAAAAAAATTTGAAACTCATTTTTATTACGATGCAAACTGAATGCAATTATATAGAACAAATTTGCAATGTTTTATCGAGATCGGATAGGCCTTTGATTAATTAAAATGTCCATTGAAAATCTTTAACATTCTTCTGATTCTTGGTGCAAAGTAAGTTCAAACCATGGAAAAAATTTGAAAATCATTTAAATTGCTGAATCCATTTCCTCACTCAATCATATGATGTCATAATTAACTACTTGACGTGTATGTTGACGTCATAATCATTACGTCATGTTGTACGAATCGTATGTCTTTGCAATTTAATAAACACATTGTTGAACATTTTGAAACCAATTTGACTGGGTGTTGTTGCTGCCATAGGCAGCAACAGCGCCCAGTCTAATTAGTTTCAAATTATTCAACAGCTTACCTGCAGTTCTCTGGAAATTGAGTCAGGGAGTTCAGAGATTGATCGACCTCAACCCGAGTGTGGTGTGGGTGGAGTTTAGATAGAATTGGGCGGGAAAAATATCTACAATTGGTTCATTATGATGGCAACTAAATGAAATGCTGATATAGAACATATTTGTAGTTTTATTAAGATCGCCAAGTCCTTGATACATTAAATGTCCATTTAAAAGCTTTTAACATTTACCTAATTCTTGGTACACGCCACACTGATTACTGAATGTTCATTTGCACGCCAAGAGAAGACAAATTTAGACAATTTTTCACTGGAATGACTGGCCCAGTAATTACCAAGCCAGTAATTATGGCATTACATTTTCAAAATTGTCTTCTCTTGACCTACTAATAGACACTCCTCAAGAGCATTGCAGATGTCAGTTTTGACTCAGTTGACATTAGTATTAAGATCAATTGTTTTAGGAAATAATAACAATTTCTAAGTCAAAGAAGGATCGCATCGGGTGGTTATAGACATATTTGACTGTAAATCACACATACTAATTAAAATACTCATTACAGACTTTGGATTGCTGTTGGCAAAGCTCTCTGAACACGGAGGATAATAACTACGTACTGGACAGTTTCGCCTCAGATGTGCGTGTTGATCCAGGGAATGGGTGTCCTTCTATCCCACCAGGTTTTTGCCTATCGGCTCCATTGTGTGGAGCTGGTGTATCCAATGACATTCTTTCTGCCTTCTCCATTGTGTGGAATTTTCATCATCCGGGTCTGATGTAAGGACATGGATAATTCCGAACTGCATGTCAGCTCTGGTGTGACCAGGCCTGTTGAAATGTCTAGATACCGGGGTGTCATATCTCTCACTTTTGTAGAGGTTTGATATAGATCGAAGATCTTCTTGGATTCTGATCTTAAAGGTGCGCAGGGATTCTCCTATACACTGGGTTTTTTGCATTTTTTGCATGTGTTGAGATAGACAATGTTTCTAGTCTGGCAATTACCTATGATCTTTGCTCTGTAGGAAAGCCTGGTGTGCGTGCTGCAGAAGTATATGTTCTTCTGCATGTTTTGGCAGATGTTGCAATTTGTTTTGCATGCTGAGACGGGATTTCTATGTTGAACAGGGGAGTTGCCGGATGGTAATTTGGCTCTGATGATCATGTCTTTGATTGTCTTATTTCTTCTATAGCTGAAAAGTGGCGAGCCTGGAAAGGCTATTCTGCATTTGTTGCTAGCTTGCCAAATCGGCCAGTATTTTTTTGGCCTTTGTTGTGAGCTTTTGGTAGCTTTTGGCGGTGAATGAAGGATTTGGTTTCTGTCTCGTAACCTGGCTTTCGCCCTAGCCTCATTGAGGATGTTGGTGGGATAACCTCTTGCTTCAAAATATCCTTGTAGGAGGATGTTATTCTTATCGTAATCTTGCAGGAGGGTGCAGATGCTTCTTAGTCCGATGAACTGTCCGTATGGGGATGCATCCCTGCAAGTTGATGGGTGTGCAGAGTCATAGTGCAGATAGCCCTGCGTGTCTGTGGGTTTTGTGAAGAGGTCGAAAATGATGGTGTGATCTTGTGTTTGTTTGCCCATGGTGTCCAGAAAAAATATTTGAGCTTCTGATGATTCCATGGTAAACTTGATGCTATGGTGGGCTCCGTTGATCTATGTCACGAACTCGTCTAAAGCCATTTTGCCATGTTCCCATATCATGAAGATGTCATCTATGTATCTGACAAAAAGTGCTGGCTGATAAGGTGCTGTAGGTAGCAGCCTTTCCTCCATGTCGGACATAAAAATGCATGCGAAAGTGCATGCTGCTTTGCTGCCCATTGCAGTTCCTCCTATCTGGAAATAATGTTCACCATTGAATTCAAAGTTGTAAAACCGCGCTGTGATTGGCGGGTTTGGAATCAACCTGTTGGCCGTTTGAGCATTAATCTCCTTGTCTCGGACTAGTTGGTCTAGTCTTTTTTCTACAAATTTTGTGTGTTTGATCGTGAGATCTTGGTCGACCTCGTAAAACCGCTTGTCTGCTAGTTGCCGGTGCGCCTCTGCTATGTAGTCCACTTTGTTTTGGATCACTGTGGCCTGCCCTTTATCAGCTTTTTTATCACTATAGAATGATTATTTTTAAGGTGAACATGAGCTTTTTGTTCCACAGTGCTGAGATTACTGTTCTGGGTTCTGTGGTGGATATGATTACTGTATTCATACCTGATTGCTTTGAAAAAAGCCTCAAAAGGCGCATCCAGTGGGAGGCGGCATCGAGTTCTTTTGGCATCAAATTTTCTAGCTATGATTTCCTGAAAGGAGAGCGGAGCCGGCACAAAAGGTGGGATTGTTGTGCCGGCTCCTGCTTGTAGGAGTACGTGTGGGGTGTGGGCTAGGAGTGAAGAACTGTTTGAGTCGCATTCGTCTGAAAAAAGCCTCTCAGTCTGTATACAGACTACCCATGTTCGGTTCTTACACCGTGGGACTGAAACCTAGACCTTTGTCGAGTAGACTGACGGTTGTCATGTTGAGGGGTGAGTCTGAGAGATTAAAATCAAACAATGAGTCCTATGGTTCTGAGACTATATTGCCAGCATTGTTTTGTGGTTCAAACAGGATGAGTTTACATTGTTAACGATAATGGAAAAATATATATTATTGTAATATAAAACAGTTTTTTGAAAATCTGTGAAAAAATTGTTATTTCCTTTTCGAATCTCTCAGGTTCTTAACCGCTTGGAAAAGATCTTCTATGGCTCATGTACTTCTAGAATCTAGGAGCGGCTTGGGGCTATTACCAGACCCTCGGTTGTAGTTCTGCCTGCTAGGAGTAAATTGTTGGTGACTGCCCTGGTCTCTCGTCTTCTGAAGGGTTAGCGGTTGCCTCCCTTGAAATGTGTGCAGTTTTGGCGGCGTACTGGCTTCTTACTGGGCCTACGTTTTGGACTTTCTGACCGGTGCAGGCGGCTGTGCTGTACCATCGTGGTGGCTACTCCTAGCTCAGGCTCCCTGGCAATACATTCATTCCAGCATCGCTGGAAAGCTGCTTTGAACCTGCTGACAACTGTGTATCTTCATCTTCTCTCTTTGGATTCCAAGTTACTCTTGTAAGTAACATGTTGGGAGGTGAGCGGTCAGCGTGTGACCGCTTCAACCTCTCCAGTTGGAATTCTAGTTTGGTGAGCCTACATGCTGCATTCCTCCACCGCCGGTAGGCACCCAGGTGTTCATCTGGGATCGCCGGTTTCTGGTATTTGGTGCCACTGCCCCTACCACAGGTCTGGAGGTTGGCCCAGGTGTGCTGTCTTCTTCTATTCCCCTGCATTTCTGAGCTCTTGTGGTCTGCGGCTTTGGTGGGTCCACCGTTGACGAACTGGCAGCTTCTGGGGCTGCCGGTGGTGCCAGCGCTTTTTTGGCGGTGTGGATATCAGTGCTTGATTTTGTTAGCAGGATGTCAGCATCCACAGAGTTCAGACTCAGTGCTGAGAGGGGTGGTAGTGTAACTACCTACCTCTCTCGTGGCATAGTGTTGGAAGGGGAACTCATTGTTCAATAAAAAGTAATAACGACGTAGTCAGTTGGGCTAAACCCGGATGCAAGGTTTTAGAGCTCTCTGAACAGATGACCTGAAAATATACGTAACATACATGTTTACTCCAGGACAAATAATCAACCCTTTCACGGACAAAATCATTTACGATATAAAAATTAGTCCCTTGAATATTTTGAAATTAATTTGACTGGAAGCCATTGCTGCCGTAAGGGAAATTCATCAGTGAAAGGGTAAAACAACTGGCAAACCTCATCCAGAATTTATAGCAAAGAAAGGATTCAGTAAAATATAAAATAACAAAAAATGTACAAAAAATAATTTTACTCCTTTCTTGACATGACACCATGTTAACATACAATAACACAATAATCCTGCGGAATCAATGTCATCACGCTGATTTCTAACAGCATAGCCAACCAAGCATCCAAGTTTAGTTCAAATAGGTTCAACCAAACCTGAGATATAATAAGAATTTAGCATTGAAAAATACAGTTTTGTACGAAGCTGACAGTGACCTTGATCTTTGACCTCGTGACCTCTATTTCATCATGCATATTCCTAACAGTATAAGCAACCATATATCCAAGTTTAGTTCTGTTACCCGCTTACAGATCCTGAAATATCAGCCAAAGAGATTTGCTAAATGCAAAACTTAACGTTATCAGCACCATCATCGTAAAGATGATGGGTGGGTCTATGTCTCGCTTATATTTGGTAGAACAACATTAATGAGATGTTAACAAGAGGCCTAAGGGCCTTGATGCTTACCTGTATAAAACCTAAAGTTCTGCATGACATGTTCTTAATTTCAAAGTGATTTAAACATATTTCATCTAAATAGCTAACAATAATACATAATGGTCTAATAACTAGGTAACTAAAGTTTTAATGATGAAGCGTGTCACAGAGGATGCACCAACACAACAACTAACTAAATTTTTCTGTTTAGTATTACGTGAATCATTAAAGACGGCAATAGAGGACTCTAATCCATCAATCACAGATCCTGAAATATCAGCCAAAGAGATTTGCTAAATGCAAAACTTAACGTTGTCAGCACCATCATCGTAAAGGTGATGGGTGGGTCTATGTCTCGCTTATATTTGGTAGAACAACATTAATGAGATGTTAACAAGAGGCCTAAGGGCCTTGATGCTTACCTGTATAAAACCTAAAGTTCTGCATGACATGTTCTTAATTTCAAAGTGATTTAAACATATTTCATCTAAATAGCTAACAATAATACATAATGGTCTAATAACTAGGTAACTAAAGTTTTAATGATGAAGCGTGTTACAGAGGATGCACCAACACAACAACTAACTAAATTTTTGTGTTTAGTATTACGTGAATCATTAAAGACGGCAATAGAGGACTCTAATCCATCAATCATTGATATGATGTCATAATCAAGTACATCACATGTAGGCTGACACCACAATCAACTACGTGATGAATGACGTAGTTAAGTGTGTCATGAACTTTTAAAGTAAGTTGAACAAATTGTATGTCTTTAGTATTTAATACACATAGTGTTGAATATTTTAAAACTAAGTGCTGACAGCACCCAGTCAAATTACTTTTTTTTTAAATCAACAGCTTACCTGTATAGTTGTCTGGAAATGGAGATTCAGGGAGTCCAGGGTTCGATCGATCACAAGACGTGCAAAGCATGGGCGGAGCTTAGCTAGAGATAGGTGTGGCGTAGTTTAAACTGATTTCACGATTGACTGGGAACTGTTGCTGAAGTAGGCAACAACAGCACCCAGTCAAATTACTTTAAAAAAAATCAACAGCTTACCTGTATACATTTCCGGAAATTGAGATTCAGGAAGTCCATGGGTTCGACAACACGCACAACGCATGGGAGGAGATTAGCCAGAGATAGGTGGAGCATAGCTAAAAGTGAATTCCACATCTCAAGTTTGGTGGAATCCGAATGTGGAGAATACAGACTGGACATTAATTTATTTAAAGGTAATAGAACGGTTAAAAGTAGGTCACAGTGACATACTTTTGACACATAGCATATCTTTAACTCCTTAACACTCATATCAGCCAAAAATGGCTTCTGCAGTGGTCTTGAGAATTGTCCATTTGCAGATCAAGAGAAGACTATTTTTGAAAATTTACCACTGGAATCCCTGGTTCCATAATTGAGCCAGTAATTCCAGTGTTCAATTTTCAAAAATAGTATTTTCTTGGTCTGCAAATGGACATTTTCTATAAGAGAATTGAAATTTACTTCAACAAATTTGAAGGTTAAAGGTTTACGGTGTGATGCATCGACACACCAATTGGGCACTTTATATACAACACACCTACCAAGCATCAACACACCAAATTTGGTTACTTTATATAAAAAACTCATCAAACTAGCCTGGATAATTAAGTTCTACGATATTCAGGGAGCCTTGAAAAGTAGGACCTGGTGACGTACATACGTGGTTCATATGGGTTATAAAAAACCTTTAAGCCCGTGGAATTTGAAAATTAACATTCTGAGCCTGGAAAACATGGAAAAACTTTACTTTTTCATATAGGTCATAGAAGTCATGAACAATCAGAAAAGCACTACTGAAAATTTTTGCCATAAAAATTAAATCTCAAGGATAAAGAACAAAAGCAGGAGATGCGATCTGAAGACATCTGGATTTCAAAACAATCTGGGTTGAGGACTCATGGACCCCATTTAGGTTATGGATTTCACATTTTTAGGTTATGGAAAAGTCATGGAAATTCATTAAAAAACCTGTATTTAAGATACAGGATGTACTGTTTGCCTACAATGCATTCATACACCAAGGTCGGTAACTGTATAAAAAAGATGACAAACTGTGTTGCCTGAATAATTTAGCATTGAATGTAATTGGAAAATTAACCTTTGACATATATCATCCAAAAACTAGGTCAGACCGACCTAGTTCTTAAGACTGACCTAGTTCTTCAGACTGACCTAGTTCTTAAGACTGATCTAGTTCTTCAGACTGATCTAGTTCGTCAGACTGACCTAGTTCGTCAGACTGACCTAGTTCGTCAGACCGACCTAGTTCTTAAGACTGACCTAGTTCTTCAGACTGACCTAGTTCTTCAGACTGATCTAGTTCTTCAGACTGATCTAGTTCGTCAGACTGACCTAGTTCGTCAGACTGACCTAGTTCTTCAGACTGATCTAGTTCGTCAGACTGACCTAGTTCGTCAGACTGACCTAGTTCTTCAGACTGATCTAGTTCGTCAGACTGACCTAGTTCGTCAGACTGACCTAGTTCTTCAGACTGACCTAGTTCTTCAGACTGACCTAGTTCTTATGTCGATGGTAGGTTCTGGTTCAAGGTACTCACCCAGCAAGTTAGAACTATCTCGAACTGAACATACAGATTGGTTCTAAGTTTGTCTGGAAATAACGAAAAGGGGCACCATGGTGGATGATGCAGATAGACGGACAGGCGGATGGACAGAGATGGGAGATGGTCACTATATCTGCTATAACACTCTTGATTGTGATATAGATAAAGGAATGTACAGAGATGTGAATGATATGGAAGCTCAATCCCATAATCTATCCATTCATAGCATCATCTCAGATGAAATTAGTATCACCTTAACTGTACACTCGCGACTTGTTGAATATTTTGAAAACAATTTGATCGAAAGTTGTTGGTGACTTAGCCACCAACAACTTTCAATCAAATTGTTTTCTAAATATTTAGCAGGTTCAGAGATAGAACTATGTCATTAGTTAGCAGTCAGAGAGTTAATATAATGCAGATATTCAAAACCTATCAAGATACAACAAAATTGTTTACGTCTTATGGCCGGACCAGGCATATGGATGGATAAGACAACCAAATGCTGGGAGGGGAAATAGGAGGGACATCAGAGAGGGATAAAATACCATCTTGTGGTCCCAAAAGCAGGTAGCTGATATATAAGTTTGACTGATTTCTTTTCTTAAAATTGCACAAATGATTTGACATAAACCATCCTGTAATCAACTTCATCCATTAAAACATTTCATTGTGAAATACAGTAAAACCTCGGTCTCATTGTAAAATTCAGTGAAATTCAGTTTCATTGTGAAAACATGAAACTTGGGTTTATAGCGCAAAAAAATTTAAACTCGTTTTCATTGTGAAAAAAGCGAAATCTTTCCAGAATGAACTGCCAACGTCCTACACAATTTGGCCAAGTTGGCGAGATTTTCGGTTCCTATAAGAGTATTGAATCCATTATGTAAAATTAAACTTTTAATGCTTGAGCTGGCCAAAAATGGCTTCTGCCATGCTCTTGAGAAATGTCCGTTTGCCAACTACAACGATTCACTCAATAACCGACACTTAAATTTAATTTAAATGATAAATTTTAATAAAAATAGTCATATCATGGTCTGCAAATAGATCTTTAAAACAAATTTGAGGATTACAGGATGTTTTTGGTTAACCCTTGGTTAAAGTAACAATGCGAAACACCGGCAGAATATTAATTTAAAACACCTGATAGCCTGGTCCCAGCACTGCATCTGGTGTTCTAGCATGACCAGACATGATTAATAACCAAAATTATTCAGATATTGAGTTGCAAAAAATAAAACTAGCTTGGCAACTAGCAAGGCATGTGTTTATAGTCAATAAATTAGGAAAGGTAGTGTCAGTCGGCGCATGTTCGGAGGTGGAGGCCGGCATCCGCCCGGCTGTCATCTTCCCCCCTGCCCAGTAGGAGTACCTTACTTTTTAAAATCTGGGGGATTATTGAATGTAAGTGGATATGTTGGGAATATCATAGTGCTTAGGAGGTAGGTATCGCTTGAAGTGAAAGACATTCCAAGGGTTATATCGCTAGACCTGCTAAATATTTTGAAAACAGCTTTCAGTCAAAATGGTAGAAAAATATTCAGCTGGATCATAGTTACTGCTAGTCATGGGTATCGCGAAAATTACCGTATCGCGATACGATGTGATACACAGTTACTGTATCGTGATAATATCGCGATATATTGTGTAATTATTACAGGGAGGCGGCAGATTGAAAATAGCTGCCATTTCAAGTCCATTTACCAATCACAATTGTTGCAAGAACTGGCAAGATGTGAATAACAATCTTCTTCTTCTTTTCGTTCGCTGATCATACCGCCAGTCCTGTAAGTGACTATCGACATGATCATAAGCGTTAAGTGCGTGGATCCATGGTTTATTAGAGTGCGCCATGCGGCCTGGAACCTCCGTCTTCAGCACTCGAGGTTTCTGTCAGGGTTACCTCACCCTTACCTCCTTTAGTCGCCTCTTACGACACGCAGAGGATACGGAAGGTGTATTCTAAGCCCCACCTACAGGGCAAGTGAATAACAATGAACTCCTCCTCCTGAGCCCACTAAGAGCATTTGCTAAGCAATTTCACACATATGTAAATATGAATATTAAATGTAAATATTTTGACACATCAAATTCATCAATTGTAAATAGAATACCGCTATACCAGTACATATAATCTCATTTCCCAGCTTGTGTTCTTTTTCTGATCGTGAGCCCCAATTTCCCGAGTAATATAGCGAAATGACTGAGAAGATTACATTACAACCATGTAAAATAGTAAATCCTCAATTTATTAATGCAAAGTCTTTGACACCGAGTGGGACTGAGCAGTAGATGAAAGAGAAAAAACAAAGACATTGTCAAATGTTAACTATAGCAACACCCGAAGAATCATTACTCTGAACATTTTTATTGTTGTGATCACGTGAAATAACTGTGATCATGTGACGCAAAAAATAAATTTTCAAGAATTATTTATCTAAATGTATCTACCATGATTTAAATCTTTTCAAACCAGTTACGCTAAAATATGTTTGGTAGTTAAATATTTTATTATTTATGTGGCCCAAAACTAAAGACTCGGCAAACAACGGTAATCTCATGGAATTCCGTACAGTACATATAGCAACCCATATTTTTTGTTTGCGTACTCCGCACTGGGGTATAATTTACTTTCTGCAAAGCTGATTCGATATCACTGCGTGTATTTACCGCAATTTCGACCCAAGCAAACTCGTACCCTTCCAACTATGGGTTTTCTCGCAATTCTGGGCTGGTTTACGGCTATTTACAGGCAGTATATTACAATTCCAAGTGTGTCAAGCAAAATAAAAATGATGACAAAGAATGTATTGCGTCCGTCTTCTGTTTTCAACAATTTCCCACCCAGTAACATCGGTGTTTGCTGACAAATATTTAAAATATAGCGATTTACAGGGCCAGACCTATCCGTCAGAACTTATTAGCCAGTAGATTAGCCTATTTTCGAATTTTGTTAGCCAGTTCAGAATTTATTAGCCAGCATATTAGCCTATTTTGGAATTCTCTTAGCCAGATATCGGTTGTCTTAGCCAGACAAGGTTTTTTTCTTAATTAGCCTATTTCTGTGTTTTCTTCGCCAAAGCATACTCTGTACACTACAAATCTGTCAAATCAAGATCAACTGTATAATAATAATAATATATAATTAAGAATTGTCTACTAGCAACTGACTGCTGTGTTTGTTATTTTCCCCTATTATTTACCACTGACAAGTTGTTCACTTCTCATCCTTATTCAAATGAAATAAATAAATTGATGCATGCTGTGACACAGGAGACCATGTCATGGATCATCTTGATCTGGGCAATGACTCCATCTACCGTGTTCAATGCAGATGCCATTGATCATGAATAATCAAATCAAAGTTGATGGTCAGCATGTACAATGTAAGAGTTAGAATTAGATGCTTCATCAGGTGAGTGGGTCTCTGATCAATAAGTAATAAAGATGATCAGAAACATTTAATCATGGCTTGACCGTCATTGTCAAACAAAACTTGAATCTAGACATTTAAGTTGGGTACATGTGTATCCGCATCATCGTTATTTACTTCGATAGGTCGCTTTTTTCGAACGAAAAGTGTGTTTATTTTACTCTGCGATGCCATCTTCTTTCTGTCAAAACTTTTAACCAACCACGGGAGACTGTCCCAAAACGGAAACGTTTCACACGCTGTATAATCAGGAGTTTTCGGTTAGCGAGTGGAAAGTATTGAATTCGAAAACAACCGAATGTCATATTTATTTGCAGATTATTTAACCGACATCGGCCGTAAGCAACTTCATTATCACTTCTACGCATCACCTGTGTTCGCGATGAACAGACAGCGAATAAACGCAAATTATGGATTAAATCTGTCAAAATATACCATAGGTGTATCGATGTTCGACTAATGTAGACATTTTTTTAGTAAAACATGCAGATGGTGTGGTTTTGATTGATGATATGACGCACAACTTAGCAGATTCGTGCCCGCTACCGCAATGCCCCCACGGTGCTCTAGTAAGAAAGACTAGTTCAGGGCTAGTTATAAAACTATGCGCCCCTAATGTTGTAACATGTACCAATATCTCATTGGCTTTTCCCGGAAATAAAACGCCAGTAGTGATTTAATGATTTTCTTTTTGTGACATTCGGTAGCTTTCGGATTCCCTATATTGCAATGTAATGTAGCCGAGTATAACCATCAAGACGTGCCAAGTTGCGCAATTCACCCCCTGGCGGCAGTCGCGGTGAAAAAGCGGTATTCAAGTTTCGAGTAACGTACAGTCATAACCATCATTTCCATACTAAGGGCACAGTTTACCGTGACTAACTTCAGGTGGCGCTGTTTATAAATTTGGTATTACGCCGTAGTACAGTCTGTCATGTCTTTATATAATTAGTCTATGACTTCGGTTAGACGCGATCGCTAGTTTCAGGTTTACTTGGAAACTACATAAATACGTTCGCATTTGCAGAAAAGCTGTTCGCCAGCTCCCTTTGATGAATAGTATTATTTTGCGTTCGCCATGAAACTCGCCTAGATTTGTTTTTTATTCGCCAGCAGTGAGAATTATTATTATTTAAGGAAAGAAAATCTACGTTTCCACTGGCCGAGTTTGTTTGGGCCAAAATCACAGATTTTCATTGTATTATTTATAGTAACTAAAATAAGTAAGCAGTAACTCTTTTTGCGAATATTTTGGCATATTTATCAGAATCTCATGAAATAGTGAAGATTGATGTTTTTCCACAAAAATATCGGTTCACGGCGAATGTATCACGATAGGTATTGCAGCTGTATTTGTATCGATTTATATCGATGTATCGGTAATACCGCCCATGACTAGTTGCTGCCCATTGGAATTATTGTTTGATGGATTCCAGCGGTGAGACAGTTAAAAACAAATTTGAGGGTTAAAGAAGGTTTTTGGTTAATCCTTTAACCATTACAGACCAGACAAAAAAGGAATGATTTGAAACTAATTTGACAATGATCTGTCGCTTCCATGCTGGCATATCAAGGGTGAGAAAGCTTAATGCCCAAGATCATTCAAGAAAATATTTAAAAATTTCGAAAGCCATTTTTAGACAGACAATATTTTTGACGATTTATGAAAGGAAATGACTGACTCGATTACTGAGTGGACATCTATGATGACAACTAGGAAGCCATATTTTGTCATCTTGACCAATAAGAGTAACTAAATGGTTTGGTTTGTGGTTTGTTCACTGCAAATATAAATTTGATATAAAGTTTTTTCTTGTTAAATATCTAAAATAAAATTCTTCAGGAATCTTCACTATAATAAGTCATAGAAATAGTCAAGTCCTTGGCCAATTTCCCAGATCGAAATTCCAGCGCCAAGTTCCAAAACCAAGTCGAGGCATTTTTTAATGGAGTTTAGAGTCGGATAAAATACCACGTGATCACCCATACCGGACCTGTAATAAAAATGAAATACAATGAATTATAGTTATAGCTTCATCCGTTAATAGTTAAGAAAACTGAAACATTTGCTGGAATCAATTTAATGGCCATTTTGAAATTTTATAACTGGAATTACTGGATTGGTTATCAAGCCATTCCATTGATGAATCTTTCAGCCAACCTGCTGACTAATGGGCTAAAAGAGTCCATTACATTTCTAATTTTGACAAACAAACATACAAATACACATAAACAATGGCAATTTATGTCAAGGTCGAGAGAGAGAGAGCCGATTTTATCGTAATCCTGGGGACATTTTCCAGCCTCAAGTTATGGTGGCTTAAACGCTCGAGTTAAATGCGAAACGTCCAAATATATTTTCTTCTCCCGTACCCAGAAAATGTGTGGGTGATTTATCTCTCGATATTTTTTTTCAAGCCATCTCTCAAATTTACAAACTCAATTTTTTAATGAGTACTGCTTGGTGCATACTAACAAGTGCTAGGCTAAGCATGTGCGTTGTGTAAATGAGGGATGGGGACATCTCTTGTCCATCTCTCATCCATGTACTGTTTAAATCTCCCTGAAGTGGGGACTCACTCATATGTCTCCGCTCCGTGTGAGTACCCTCTCACATCTCACTTCCTCGTGCGAGTTTTTTAACCTTGTTTTGTTAACCCTTTAATGACTAAATTTGTTCAAAATATTAAAATATCTACTTATTGGATGTCCATTTGCAGGCCAAGAAGAGTATTTTTGAAAATTTACCACTGGAATGACTGGGTCGGTTATTGAGTCAGTCATTCCTGTGGTAAATTTTCAAAAAGTTTTCTATGGACCTGAAAACAGACATTATCCAAGACCACAACAGAGGCCGGCTTCGTCGTGAAAGGGTTAAGGCAAATAATCAAAACCACTCTTTAGATATAAGCGCGAAATGCATGACACTCAGAAAACCATCTAAACTGCTAAAATAATCATGTGCCCGCAATGCACTGTCCCAACAGTTACGGTAAAACCGGAGAGAGAGAGAGAGAGAAAGAGAAAGAGAGAGAGGGAGAGGGAGAGGGAGGGAGAGAGAGGGAGGGAGGGAGAGGGAGGGGAGAGGGAGGGAGGTAGGGAGAGAGAGAAAGGGAGGGAAAGGGACAAAGAGGGAGAGGGACAGAGAGATCTAGTTCTAGATCTAGAGAGATCTAGTTAGCTCTAGCTAACTCTGGCTAGTGTAAGTCGAACGTGACCGTGTTTAGGAATTCTAAGTTATTTCTGAGCTGTACTTTAAGTTTATAAAATATAAATGAAAAAGAATTAGCAATTTGATGAATAACTAGAGGTATCAGAAGATACCAATATCTCACATTTTTAAGTTACCGCAGAATCTGGCTGCCGCAAGATCCGGTCTACACAGGACTAAATAGTCTGCGATAAAATAATGTCCACGTCATGTACATAATTAATTATATAGAATTAGATTGCCCATTTGACCCCTGCCCACTGACCTCAGATTGATTCAAGAACAAAATAATTTGTTGTACTGTAGTCTACTAACTACAAGCTTCAAAATGATATGTGACATGACCACATTTGATAAAATTTATTTTCTGCCCACCATTTCCCCCAGCCCTGCCCCTGGGGGTGGGGGGTGGGGGGGGGGGTGAGTGATATCAAAATTCCAATCTGTCATGCACATACCTGGCCATATGTGTAATCATACCGAAAGTTTCAAGTTTCTATGTGAAATGGTCTAGTTGTGTTACAATCGATTGGTGCCCACTTTTAACCCCACCCCCTACCCTCAGTTTGACCCAAGATCAAAATAATTCCTTGTACTGTAGACTACTTATCTTTGGCTTGAAATTGATATGCGACATGACCACATTTGGATAAATTAAATTTTTTACCCACAGTCGCCACCCACAGGGCCGTACCCCTGGGGTCATATCAAATTTCCAAGTGTCATGCACATCAATGGCCATATGTGCAATCATCCCCAAAGTTTCAAGTTTCTATCTGAAATTGTCTAGGACGAGTTGCATTACAATCGATTGGTGCCCACTTTTGACATTTTGACCCTGCCCCCTACCCTCAATTTGAACCAAGATCAAAATAATTCCTTGTACTCTAGTCTACTCATCATTGGCTTTAAAATGATATGTGACATGATCAATTTTGGAAATTTTTTTACCCCACATTTCCCACCCACAGGGCTGTTCCCCTGGGGTCATGGCAAAATTCAACAAGAGCTATCAGAAGATAGCAAATAGCGTACCTGTACTGATTATTAATTGTACATCACAGGATATGATGGACCACCAGATACAGTACATGTAACATTTTGAAATTTGACAATCAACATGCCGATTCAAAACACCCAAGGTATTACCCATTGGGCAAGCATAGCTTGAACCATAAAGCCTTTCTGCCAAAGAGTAACCTGAAGTCATTACGCATTGTAATGACAACTAGCTCCCTGGGGCTAACTGAAAGAAAAATGGTCCAAACATAAGCAAAGTTCATAGTCTGAAAAAAGAAGAAACATTTTCAAAAACAATCAGCATAATACATATTTGGATGTGAAATGGTCTAGGAGTTACATTACACTCGATTGGTGCCCACTTTTAACCCCACCCCCTACCCTCAGTTTGACCCAAGATCAAAATAATTCCTTGTACTGTAGCCTACTCATCAATGGCTTGAAAATGATATCCGACATGACCTTTGGAATTTTTTTATTTTTAACACCACATTCCCCACACCCAGGCTGGGGAGGTCATACCAAAATTCCAAAAATGTCATGCACATCAATGGCCATACGTGCAATCATCCCCAAAGTCTCATGTTTCTATCTGAAATGGTCTAGGAGTTGCATTACAATTGATTGGTGCCCACTTTTGACTTTTTGACGCTGCCAACCCCCTCCCCCCCTCCCCTCAATTTGACCCAAGATCAAAATAATTCCTTGTACTGTAGTCTACTCATCATTGGCTTCAAAATGCTATGTGACATGACCACCTTTTTTTTACCCCACATTTCCCACCCCAGGGCCGTCTGTACCCCTCGGGTCATACCAAAATTCCACAAGAGCTATTAGAAGATAGTAAATAGCTTACCTGTACTGTATATTAATTGTACATCACAGGATATGATGGATCACAGGATATGATGGACCACCGGATACATTCTCATTTTGAAATTTGACAATAACATGCCGATTCAAAACACCCAAGGTATTACCCATCGGGCAAGCATAGCTTGGAGACAGAACAAAAAAGCCTTTCTGTCAAGGAGTAACCTGAAGTCATTGTAATGACAACTGGCACACTGGGGCTAATCGAAAGGCAAATGGTCCAAACATAAGCAAAGTTCAGTCTGAAAAAAGAAGAAACATTCTCAAAAACAATCAGCATAATACATATTTAGATGTGAAATGGTCTAGGAATTACATTACAATCGATTGGTGCCCACTTTTGACCCTGCGCCCTACCCTCAGTTTGACCCAAGATCAAAATAATTCCTTGTACTGTAGTCTACTCATCATTGGCTTGAAAATGATATGTGACATGACCACCTTTGGATAAATTTAATTATTTACTCACAGTCCCCACCCCAGGGCCATACCCCTGGGGTCATACCAAAATTCCAAGTGTCATGCACATCCCTGGCCATATGTGCAATTATCCCCGAAGTTTCAAGTTTCTATCTGAAATGGTCTAGGACGAGTTGCATTACAATCGATAATTACTGGCCAATTTTGACCTTTTGACCCTGGGCCCAGCTCCGGGGGTCAGAACAAAATTCCAAAAGTGCCATGCACATCCTTGCCCATATGTATAATCATCACCAACGTTTCAAATTTCAAAAGCAAGTCTTTGCTGATTAAATTGTCATTTGAAAAAACCTTAACCACAGCATAACACATATAACCTGGATGCAAATCAGCCATAAAATTATCAAAGTTCATATGCTGAAAAAATATTTTGAAAATCAATTTATTTTGTATGTGGACATGTCCTAAGCATGGTATAGAACAAATCTGTGAGGTTTTATTCAAATTGCATAAACCCTTGTGGGTGTAAATGTCGTTTTAAAAAAACTTAACACAGCAAAAACCTATACCTGGATAACCTTCATACAAATCAGCCTTAAAATATCAAAGTTCAAACGGTGAAAGAATATGGAAATTTTTTGAAAATCAATTTACATTTTATGTGGACAAGTCCTAAGCATCGTATAGAACATCTCTGTGAAGTTTTATTCAAATCGCATAACCTCTTGTTGGTGTAAATGTCGTTTTTAAAAAAACGCAGCCAAAATCTATACCTGGCCACATAACCGGCATACAAATCAGGCAATCAGAGTTCAAACGGTGAAAAAATCTGGAAAAATGTCAAAGGCGATTTCCTTTTGATGTGGACAAGTCCTAAGCATTGCATAGAACAAATCTGTGAAGTTTTATTCAAATCTCCCAACCCCTTGTGGGTGTAAATGTCATTTGAAAAAGTTTAACACAGCCAAGAACCATAATCAGGATTATAACCTGCATGCAAATTCACACTAAAATAGTCAAAGTTCAAACGGCAAAAAATTCTGGGAAAAATTTTAAAGTCAATTTCTTTGTGACGTTGACTGGTCCTAATCATCGTATAGAATAAATCTGTGACGTTTTTTTTAAAATCAGATATCCCCTTGTGGGTGCATATGTCACTTTAAAAACGCTTAATGCAGCCAAGAAAGATAACTCTTGACACATAAAATATTCTATGTTCAAACTGATAAAAGTATGGACAAAATTTTAAAATAAATATAATTTTGATGCAGACTAGTCCTAAGCATCCCATAGAACACATCTGTGTAATTTATTTTTTTTAGTCGGATAACCACAAATGTTATTTTAAAAAGATTAACCTGTCCAGACGCCAACGCCGACATTTTTTCCACCCTCTCCCGAAATCTTTTTTCAACTTCGTGAAAATGCGAGATAAAAAGCACTTACAGCTGCTAGCTTGCTAATATCTTGCTAAGCCGGCCAGTGGGAAAAAGCGAAGAAGGACTGATTGCAGCTGTAGGATGTTTGTACTAACTACCGCCGCAGGATACAGCAATCATCATCATCAAGCCGGACAAAACCAGACTCAGTGCCCTACTCTCATAGAGAATGTCCATTTGCAGACCAAGCTTATTTTTAAATTTTACCACTGAAATGACTGGGTTGATAACACAGCCACTCATTCCAGTGAAAAGTTTTCATAATAGTCTTCTCTTGGTCTGCAAATGGACAGTTTCCATGAGAAGAGTGAATTTTCATTATCAAATTTGTGGGTTAAATGGTTAAATTTAAGCCTATAATAATTCTTGATATACTTGTATATATGATTAAACCTACTGATGGCCAAGGACAGGTTCACCACGGCCAATTACGTAATTATTGCCATAAAAGTTAAGTCCAACCAGAAGTTTTTGTCTGAACGACTTGTCGGCAGAGTCTGGTACTAATTCTTCCACACACTGCCTCACCCAGCTTATAGGACTATTAGGACCAGGTCCGTAAATGAAAGATGGTTATAGAATGCTAAAGAGATACTAAACGTCATCTCAAATCTTGTATTCTACCGATACAGTATAGCATATAGATTCTGTAACCAGAGCCAGATCAAGCCTAGATTCGCGGCCCAGGGCTAATTAGTTGTGGGGCCATTATCAGGTGGGCCAAGGAGGGAATGGCTGCCGCCACCAAATACAATAAATTTGTTAAGTATGTGTCAAAATGCTGTTGAATATTTTGGAACTAATTTGACTGAAAGCTGGAGCTGCCTAAGGCAGCAACGTCATCTAGTCAAATTAATTTCAAAATGTTGAACAGTTTTTCCTGTATGGTTGCCTTAAAACTGAGCTATGGGGAATTCAGTGGTCAAAAGGTTAATGGTCAGCGTTGTCAAAGGAGGATTATTTGAAAGACTTACCACTGAACCAGTCATTTTGGGGGAAAATTTTCTAAAATGGTTTTCCTCTGGTTTGCAAAGGGACATTGTCCAAGAGAACATTGGTTTCTTAACCAATTTTGATCCTCAACTCTTTAACCATTTCAATGACAAATCCATGGAAAAGTAAATTCTTTATGATGTATAGCATATTCTGTTGAATATTTTGAAATTAATATGACTGGAAGCTAATGCAGCCTATGACACCAATGGTGTCCTGTCATATCAATGTCAAAATATTAAACAGCTTTCCTATTTGTTTGCCCTAAGATTAAAATACAGGGAATTTACCAGTGAAAGGGCTAATCGTGAAATTGGCCAAAACCAGCCTCTGCAGAAGTATTGATCAATGTGCTTGTGCAGCTGGCCAAGAGACTATTTTCACAAATTTACCATTGTGATGGTTGACTGGATAACAGAGCTAGTAATTCCAGTAGTTAATCATCACAAAACATCTTCGGGCCGGGAAGTTGCCATGGCGAGGAATGTTTGATTTTCTTGATCAGTCTTGACCTTTAACCCTTTAATGTTCAAATTTGCTCAAGAAAATCAAAATATTTGTTTATTGAATGTCCATTTCCAGGCCAAAAGAAAACTATTTTTGGAAATTTACCACTGGAATGACTGGCTCGGTTATCGAAACAGTAATTCCAGTGATAAATTCTCAAAAATTGTCTTCTCTTGGCCTGCAAATGGCCATTCCTCAAGACCACTACAATAAACAGTTAAAGTCCTAATGATCAAGCATGCCATGCAGAGGTTATGACGCTAACAATTTAGTTGTTGATTAAAGGGTAAGCGAGTGAGATGTGAGGGTGGAAATTTACCAGGGCTAGTACTATTTGTGACTGACAGCCCAGCGGGCTAGAAACAATGTGATATCTCCATTATCTAAGGGTAGACCCTTCCAAAACGGCATCTGCAGTGGTCGTCATGAATGTCCATTTACAGGACAAGAGAAGGCTACTCTTGAAAATTTAACACTGGAATGACTAGCTCGATAATTGAGCCAGTCATTCCAATGGTAAATTTCGAAAACTAGTCTTATTCTGGCCTGTGAAAAAGGGTTAAATTATTCCAGTTTTTGTACAAAACCGGAATGGATGACATAAGACCAGTATTCTGTAGTATAAGGGCTATGAGTAGGCAAATTATCTGCCAGGTAACGACTAGTAAATAATCAGTAGGGTTAGTTGAATCTAGTAATCACTAGGGTCAAGTTCGACTCCTAACCATAGTTAGCTATAGCTAACTAGAATACCAGCCGAACTTCAAATAGTTAACTAGCTAGTCAACTATAGTCAACCGAGCACCCGACCTCGGTTCAGATGGTCAGTGCGATATTTGCGTAAATTTCAAAATGGCGGACACCGATCGCTTGCCACGAATAAATGCGTATAAAAGTGTAAATATTTCACTAAATAACTTAGGTTTGGTGAAATTATGCTTTCCCATTGTATGCCAATGTTCCCAAGCCCATATTCCTTCCCACGTTATGCCATATGACGTCTTAGCGGACAAAAATAACCCATTTTCGTAGGTCATCAAAACAGACGACAGAAAGGGTTAATGGAGACTGGTATCTGGTTCCAAATTTTCGGCAATAGTAATTCAATACGGAACCGGGTACCGACGAACTATAGTCGACTATGATCAAGTTCGACTGGGCATAGCAACTGCGCATGATCAGTAAACCAGCAAACTGACTATACTGAGCGAGTCGAACTTGACCTAGTCCTGCTGGCTAGTGATTCATCCAGGTTAACTTCAAACCCTGAGATGAGGAAAGGTTTTTAGCCTTTATTTACCTGGCCGAGTTAGAATAATTATAGGTCATGAGACTAAATCTGTCCACCGCCGGTACTAGAGCATCAAAGTCTGCCTTAAAGAACATGCCAGTACCACCACTATGAGATAGGAAAGAAAATAACATTTTGGGGAAATTTAGCATGAATGCTTGAAGCCTTAAAGGACTCACATATGTGCACACGCACATAGGCACATACTCAGTAATAATCACATACATGCACATGCATGCACACATACACATGCTCACACAAACATGCACGCGAGCGCACACACACACACACACACACGTGCACACACACACACACGCGCACACACACACGCATACACACACACACACGCGCGCACACACACACACGCACGCACACACACACACACACACACACACACACCTATGCACGCACACACAAGCATGCAGATCCACACGTACGTGTACATATGCATATACACACATACAATTTCCTGGTTTCTGTGTAAAAAAGATTTTTCTACATGTATATCATTCACATTTACAACTACTATCATTAAACAAACACATCTGAACAGCTATTGTCTGAACAGCTATTGTCTGAACAGCTATTGTCTGAACAGCTATTGTCTGAACAGCTATTGTCTGAACAGCTATTGTCTGAACAGCTATTGTCTGAACAGCTATTGTCTGAACAGCTATTGAGGTTAAGCAAATTTAATGTAAACACTTAATGTAGTCAAGAAAATCATAATATTTGCTTATTGAATGTCCATCAATGAAGACAAAGTAGACTAGTTTTCAAAATTGCCTACTAAATGTAGAATGACTGGCTCGGTTATATGGAGCCAGTCAATCCAGTGATAAATGTTAAAAGATAGTCTTCTCTTGGCCTGCAAATAGACATTCTGGTTTTAGCCACAATCACCATGAAAGGGTCAAAGGGTAAATACAAGTCATGATATTATTAACCATACGTCTTGTTATACAGTACAGTTCAGAAATAGCTTAAAATGTTTACAAAACAAAATAAAAGGTACTGTTGAATATTTTGTACATAATTCACCTTTCCATAGTATCCATCGATCAATCTGACATCATAATCACTATGTGATGTGTAAAATGACATCATATACATGTAATGAATGACGTAGATACAGTAAGTACATGACGAATGCATATTTGAAGATGGATTATGCGTTATTGTATGTATTTACTACTTAATAAATATCCTGTTGAATATTTTGAAACTAATATGACTCGGAGCTGTTGCTGCCACAGGCAGCTGTTGGCAGCAACAGCCCTCAGTCAAATTAGCTACAAAATATTCAACAGCTTACCCATAGTTTTCAGGAAATTGATAGAACAGGGCATTCGGAAGATCGATCAATCCCAACATGGCGAAGTGTGGGTGGAGTTTAGCTGGAGGTGGGTGGGACATAGCTAAGACTAAAATCGCTAAAGGTCCATTGGTTTGGAAGACACTGCACTAAGGCAGCAATGTCTGGCAATCTAATTATGTTCCAAATATTAACAAAGCATTTCTTACATCGCACAATTAGACTAACATGTTTCTGTTTTTGTTTTGGAATCATATTCAGTTATTTATGAGCTGTACTGTAATTCAACCCTTCAGCATTCCAAACTGTATATATGAAAAATGTCACATCCAATATATTCTATTTTATGTGGTATGCTGAGCTGACATAGAAATCTGCTTGCACAGATTGGAAATGTTACTGACAGTTTCAAAATAATTATATTACTACTCTGTATCGCAATGGAGGCATCTAACACGCCACTCAAGTATCTAACATCACAATCAGTCATATCTGTCAAGAAGACCAAAATGTCTGTCAAGAAAATTTATGAATAGTACGCTTATAACTAAAAAAACCATTCTGCTGGGTATTATGAAACTAATTTGACTGGCTGTCGCAACCCACCCCCCTCAAAGTAGTGTCAAAGTATTCAACAACAAGGTTTCAACATTTCAAATCGATTCTAACTTAAATTAATGTGAATCATTAACCAATGATTTAGCCACTTCTGCTTCTCAATAGTCAGATTTCAATTTTACTAGCATTTGGCTAATTGCATCAGGTAGCTCATATCCTGTTTTAAACCTCAAATTTATTCAAGAATATTTACAGATTTTCTTATAGAAAATATATTTGCAGACGAAGAGATTATTATTGAAAATTTACTACTGGAATGACTAGCTCGGTTATCGATCAAGTCATTGCAGTGATAAATTCTTTAAAATAGTCTTCTCTTGTTCTGCAAAATGGAGATTTCTCTAGACCACTGCAGAAGCCGTCTTTGGCTGATCAGGAGCGTTAGAGTTAAAATACAGTAGGATATAATCACTAACTAGCTTAAAACGGCCATGGACTTTGGTGTCAAGCCCTTTTCTTTTGCTATTCTCTTTAATTACACACTGCACACTATTTTGATCGCATTCACGTAAGGCACCTTCTGCTCAACAAAAATCTAAATTACGATGAAAACTAGATCATTCAATTTAAACATACCACACCCTTGACTGACTGGTGGTGGAATAACAAGGATGAATAATTTCTTAGTGTCGCGAAAAGCTTCTCCAAGATGTCAGGAAATGAATAAGGTCCCTGAAAGAAAAACATTTAGTACTGTGTCCGAATACATTGAACATACATTTTATTCAATACAGGATTTTGGTAATTGCGCCCATTTTATTAATCCATTTACAATCCTCAAATAGGTTCAACAAAATTGCATAGAAAATCTCCACTTGTAGATCACAAGATTAATTTATTTTAGAAAATTTATCACTGGAATAACTGGCTCAGTTATCGAGCTATTCATTCGAGTGGTACATTCTCAAAAACAGTTTTTTCTCAAGACCATTACTTTTTTGGCCAGCTTGAGTGTTAGAGGTAAACAATCATGACAATAAAGACCAGAAACAACAAATTCTTTTTTGATGAAAGGAAAATAGTAAAACTAATTTTACTGGGAGGTACTGCTGCATATGGAAGCAACAGCAACCACTCAAATTAGTTTCAAAATATTAAACAGTTTACCTGCAATATTTGTAACGCTTGAGGTTAAAACTACATTACCAGATTAGATTATTCAGATCACATTTGCAACACAGAACAAAAGCTGTTGCAGTCACTGAGAGCAATGTCATTTAGTAACTGTTTCAAAATGAAAACTAGTATTCAAGGACCCACATTTGCCCATGTAATTTGAATCAAGTGTAAACAGTGATCATTGACTATTACATGTATGATTAAAGTCAAGAAAAGCAAAAAAAGGCTTCTAAAGTGGCCTTGAGAAATGTTCATCTGCATGTCAGGAAGAGTATTTTTGAAAAATTACCACTGTAATGACTGGCTCAGTAACTGAGCTAGTCATTCCAGTGGTAAATTTTCAAACATAATTTTCTATTTTCCTGCAAATAGACATTCACGCGGCGGAAATTTAATTTATCTTGCCCTTATAATCTTGACTATTCTGGTTATTCTAAATAATAATTGCTCAATAATACAGATTTATTTTCCATAAAAACGCAAAGTTAATCTGATATTTGAGGCTTTATTGTCCAACATAAACTCAGGATTTAAATGTTTAGAGCAATCTCACAATAGCTTGCTATTAATCCAATTTTTTACCTTAGGGCAGCAGCTCAATAAACAACACCACATCCCTTAGTTAGTCAGTGAGTCAGTCAGTTGGTCAGTACTCACATAAGCTTATTCCGGGAAGTATCTAAAAAAAAACCTGCCGATCCGATTTGGCTCAAATTTGACAGATCTAAGGAACAAGAGTATTTCCAGGATTTAGCCGTTATCCGGATAAAAGAACCCGGATCTGGATCACATCAAATTCTGGATCTGTGGATATCTCTGAAATTTCTAGTCTGATTTGGTTCAAATTTTAAAACTCGGATTCCACACTTTGGGCATGATCTGAGTCTGGAAGATCCAAACAAATCTGGAACCTGTCATGCCTGTAGCTACGAGATTCTATCAATTTTTTGTGTCAGAAGTTTAAATTTTGACAATATACAAGTTGGTTTTACAGAATGCTATTCATGTTATGTTTTGTCACTTTGATAAAATTCACATAATGGATTTACTTAGGAAATGGATGAATCCAATCTGTCACTCAAGTATGACATCATAATTTTTAAGTCTCATTGTGTACAAATTGTATGGCTTTACTACTAATTAATAAACATTCTGTTAAATACTTTAAAACTAATTTGACCGCCATAGGAAGCAACAGCACCAAGCCAAATTAGTTTCAAAATATTCAACAGCTTACCTGAGTGTATAGTTTTCGAGAAATTGCATTTTATGCCGTTCAGGGTTCGATCAATCCCAATGCATGGTCAGTGCTTAGGTAGAGATGGGTGGGGCATAGCCTAGAGCGGATTCATCCATTCCTTTCAAAAACTCTCACAGGATAATAAATATTCATTTTGAGATGGTGTTCGTGAAAATTGCAACAACAGATTCATCGACAACAAACTCAAAATTAGTGTTTCCCTCTCGTTATACATGTTCATGTATCTATTGCATGATTTAACATTCAATGTAGTTAGTTGATTCTGACGTCATATGATGGATGGATAAAGAAGAAAGGTCCATTATATACCTTCGTCTATGACCGCCAAGCTGTGACCAGATCTCGATTACTACACCAGCAAACTTCTGCCCCTGCAATGAACAGTATGAGATACATAAAGCTAAATGCTTGAAATTAATAATGACACGAATACAGCTAACTATTTAACTGCCTGCCTGCTGCAAGCCACCAAACAATAATTTCAAGAAGCAATAATTCTTACACTTACTGAAAATTTTGAAAAAAATTTGAATGGAAGATGTTGGTGGAAAAATGGTTTCAAAATATTGAGCAAATCCAGAGTTAAACCCCATGGAAAATGCAGTCTGCAGAAATTCAGCAGGCAGATGGTTAACGATCAAGAGGGTCAAAATAGGCCTCTGCTGTGGTCTTGTACCGAGCCAGTCATTCCATTTTAAAAATAGTCTTCATGTGGTCTTCAAATGGACATTTTCTATGAGTAAAATTAATTTTCTTGAACAAATTTGGGGGTTAATGTGTCTGGATCGGTCAAGAATATAACAAATTCTGTCGTGTCAATGTCCATTTGCTGGTTAACAGAAATATATATATTTAAAATTACAACTGGAATGACTAGCTCGATAATCGAGCCAACCATTCATGTAATAAATTTTCAAAAATAGATTTATCTTGGCCTACATGTAGACACATGACAGATAGACATTTCTCAAGACTGATGCAGAGGCTAGTTTTGGCCATAAAAATATTACTCAGATCAGTTGGAAAGCTTTAGTGAGTTCCAGATAAGATCTTACATATATTATTAAAGCTAATGCGATAAGGCGGGTTCAAAATGACATTTATTAAAATTAAATTGAATTTTCACATAAAATGTCATGTGTCTTAAAGATTCTACTTATTTTCTATTTATAAACAGAAGTATTGCCATAAGAGAATGACAATTTTCTGTACACATTTCTACCTTTATGAAGTCAAGAATAACATCAACGCAGTCCTCCTGTGCATCTTCGCTTGAAAACAGCGCCTCGTAATCTGCACCCGACCAGCCGTCGAATACTACACGTGGAACTGATAAAAGAAGTCGTGAATATGTATTTACATGTAACCGCTCAAATTTGTTCAGAAAATGTCCATTTGCAGACCAAGAGAAAACTGTTTTTGAAAATTTACCACTGGAATAACTGGCGCAGTTAATTGAACCAGTCATTCCAGTGGTAAATTTTCAAAAATAATGTTCTCTTAGTCTGCAAATGGGCATTTTTCAAGGCCACTGCAGAAGCCATTTTTGGCTGATATGAGGGTTAAAAGGATTCAGTTGAAAAGGTCAATTAATCTTTAATTTTCTCATAGAAAATGTTAATTTGCAGAACAGATTATTTTTTGAAAATTTATCACTGAAATGCGTGGCCCGTAAATGGACATTCATCAAGACGACTACAGAGGTCAGTTTCGACTACAGAGGTCAGTTTCGACTACAGAGGTCAGTTTCGACTACAGAGGTCAGTTTTGGCCAGCTTGACCATTAATGATATGGGCTAAATAAAAACACATCTTGTGGCATTAAAAGGATCTGTTAACTAAACGACGCTTGGAAGAGACGCTGTTTTGCCAATGCTCATAGTAACAGCATACATTACATTTGATGCTTTGACCAAAACTAGTGCACTTCTAACTCACAATACATGCAATATGAATCGATGTGCCCAATTTGGTGATTCGACCATCTTGCATTGTGTATTTCTGCCATAGATATTTGATATTTTGACCTGAGACTAACACTCACAATAGCCAGCCCGAATATGATTGTACAGTATGTAGTAACTTTGGTGATTCTACCTTCTTGCATTCTGAATACACTGCAGACAGACAGATGACACCAACTTAGACTTGCACGATTATGTGATTAAATCGAAAATTGTGATTATTTTTTAAATCATGAATTTATATGCTTAAAAACAAAATAATCGAATAATCGCGAATAATTCCACTGCATAAAATATTTCAAAATCTACCTTTTTATTTACATTTTGCTCAGCTAATGCATGTCCATTTGCAGGCCAAGAGAAGACTATTTTTGAAAATGTACGTATCATTGGAATGCCTGGCTCTCTTGGCCTGCAAATGGGGGTTTCTAAACACCATTGCAGCTTTCACCATTGATATACCTTTGTTATTATATCGGTGTAATTTGTAACCAGGCCGATTAATCAAGTAATCATGATTATTCTTAAATAATCGATCGTGACCATTCAAAGTAATAATCGCAAAAGCCTACACCATGCAATACTCACAACAGCCTTCGGTGATGTGCATAAATAAAAACAAGGATTAACAATGCTATTTTAACACCCCAGCCCCCACCCCAAAGGCATGAAGCTCAATATCAATGTCATCTTACAGTACATGTATCATGGTGGACAGATGGACAGACAGATGGACGGCGGTGATCAGTTTGAAAACAAATCATGATGTACATGTCTGTGTTGAGACTAAATGTACGCACCCATCTTTATGTCTCGTCCTTGAGTCACATCTTTGACCCAACCTGAAATTAGAAAATATTGCTGAGATCAAAATAAAAACTACTGGTATAAATGTAGTCTTAATTCCGGCAAATCTTGCTACATTTTTGTTTATTTCACCAAGATGGAAATGGACAACGAATTTCCTCCTCATAGATAGTAAAATATCCATATAGATGTACATGCATAGAGAGTACAATGCTTTAACTCCTTAACACTCATATCAGCCAAAAATGGCTTCTGCAGTGGTCTTGAGAAATGGCCATTTACAGATCGAGAGAACGCTATTTTTGACAATTTACCACTGGAATGACTGGCTCGGTTATCGAGCCAGTCATTCCAGTGGTAAATTTTCAAAAATAGTCTTCTCTTGATCTGCAAATGGAAATTTTCTACGAAAAAATTTAAATTTTCTTGAACAAATTCGAGGGTTAAAGGGTTAATGCAATATATGTGAATGACTTTTGCTAATTGGTTCATGAAAAACGAATTTCCTCCCTCCCTACTAAAACCTTTTCTGCTATGTATCCGGTTTACAGGACACATTCTGTTTGATGGATGGCTGAGGTTTTGAGACATAGTTCACATAAATGAGCGTAAAGGAAAAATATGACGCACGCACACACACACACACATACACACACACACACACACACATACACACACACACACACACACACACACACACACACACACACACACACACACACCAAGCTTGCGAGATTACGTGATTAAATCGAAAATCGCAATTATTTTTTTAATCGTTAATTTACATCTATATGACTAAAAATTAAATAATATAATAATTGTGAATAATTTCTATTGCATACATGTAGAATATTTCAAAACCTGCAATTTAATTACTCTTTAACGCGATCGCTTCCAAACATTGTCATTTTGCTCAGTGAATGTATATCCATTTGCAGGCCGAGAATTTATTTTTTAACTTTGCATCACTGGAATGACTGGCTCGAATATCTAGCCATGAGGCATTCCAGTGATACATTTTCAAAAATTGGCTTCTCTTATCCTACAAATGGACATTTCTAAATACCATTGCACCTTTCGTCAATCATAGATACCTTTGTTATTATGTCTCGGTAATTAGTACCCAAGCTGATTAATTGAGTAATCACGATTATTCTTAAATAATCGATCGTGAGCACTCAAGCAATAATCGCGCATTCCTACATGTAACACACACTCAGAAAACTCACCCTTATCAATGTCGTGATCTCCTTGAATAACAAATGCACCACCAGGCTTTCTTTTAACTTGTAGCCATACAGGTGATGCATATGTGAACTTACTCCCAAACCACTTAGCTATGTCATATCCGTGATTATTCCACTGAAATTGGAAATAAATAAAAAATTATTACATAGTCCTGGTTGAAATGTTTTAGCTTTCAAGGATAACTTTGTTAATATCTTCAACCCTCAAATTTGTTTTTAAAAATTAAATTTTCTCATAGAAAATGTCCATTTGCAGACCAAAAGCTTCTTTTTAAAAATTTACCACTGGAATGACTCGCTCGATAACCATTCGTTTTCAAATTGGTCTGCAAATGGATGTTTCTCAAAACAACTGCAGAAGCCAATTTTGGTTGTTTTGTGTGCTAAAGGGTTAACCATTTGATGACAGTGGTCTTGAGAAATAAATGTCCATTTGTCTGCCAAGAGAATAGTATTTTCCCATGTTGGGATCGATCGATCCCTGAACTATCAATTTCCAGAAAACCATACAGGTATGTAAGCTGTTGAATATTTTTAAACTACATGTAATTTGTCTAGGTGCAGTTGCTGCCCTTTATTACATAGTAGACATACAATTCGTACAACAACGCTTAGTCCGTCATCAATTAAACGTTTGTTACATCATTCATGAAATAATTGATTATGATGTCATCCTATGTATCACGTGTAGTAGATTATGACGTCATATGATTGACTAAGAAACTGGAATCCTCCATAGAAAGGATTAATACAATGTAATAAAGGATGACTACAGCTATGTTAAAGATGACTCTACTTCTGCAAAGATTTCATTTTTTCTTTTCTAGTAAAACGTAAAAGTAGAAAAAGGCGAACACATGATCAAAAACTATTACATGTACATGTACACCTTTGATGGTTAATAAAATCTAAAATGTGACTTTGTGAATGTTCATTTGGCGACTAAGAGAAGACAAATTTTTAAAATTCCCAACTAGAATGGCATGTTCAGTTATCGACCCAGTCATTTCAGTTGAAAGTTTTCTAGAATTAAGACAAATCTTAACAACATCTCATCACTTACAGGTGTGATATACACAAGGTTTTCTCCCTTGAACTTCTTTGTCTCTCGCTCATTATTGCAATAAGCTGAATGTTCCCTTAAAATGTCCTTGACCTTCGGTGCCTCAGTAACCAAACCACGTTTCTGTACATTTGTTTCTCCAAGCGTAATCTGAAATTATGAAATAAAATCGGCAAACGGTAAAGCCAGAAAATTAATACACTTGGCAATGAGATATGAAATTCCAGTAGTGTAACTTACATACATGTAGCACTTATATATCCTGTCCTTATTTACATACATGTATGAGTCACCTTGGGATGGCCACATCTAGACATTTCTCTGCTATATTTTCAAGGGCTAGTCAGGGTAAGGAATTAAGAAAATTATGAAGTTGCCCACTGAGAACCAGCACTGTAACTCCAGGTACATGTGTAGACCTTGTAAAATTTTGTTTGCCCGTAAATTTTTAATGGTAAAATCAAAATATATTAACTTTATGAACGTAAATTAACTGGTTGGCCGACGGGCTCCTTCAGAGTACATGTGTACATGTATATTCTGCTAGCCTGACAAAGCCTGAGACAGATTTTTGTTTCCCCGGGAGACAGACTACTGTTAATCTTGAACCCTGCAGGTACATTCTATGGCACAGTTCAGCAAAGAGTATCCAATAAAGTGGTGAAGCAGATATTTTCTATTCTTTGATCCCTGAACCAAACAAAATTGCAAGCTCGATGTACATGTCCACATGATGTACTACAGCAAAAAAGATGGCCATGACATGACAATGAGTCGCCTCAGGGTTCATACATGCCATATGTAAAGTAATTGTATCAATGACACAGGTTCCAGACTGTCTCCAAAATAAATAATATTGCTGGTCCAAAGAATTTAGTTACATCAAGTACATGTACAAGAGTAATCAGAGATTGCAGACCATAGTCCCACCGTTTTAGTCACATTGTAAAAGGCTTTCGGATTTTCAAGATTTTAAAAATTGTCCTGAATTTCTGAAGATCACACCCAACTAGTGCATGGTTGCACGTTTTCTTGTCATACAATTTGAGCAAAATCAGACAAGCGGTTTCCGAGATACATGTACAATGTAAATGTATCCACAGATCCAGAATTTGATCGGATCACAAACAGACATGACAAACACACAGACCCGATCACAACACGCTCTTCATCTTACAGGGGTGAGAGTAAATATTTGAAGTAGGAATTTGGTTGTAGATTTGATTTCTGTGAACATTAAGAATACAATCGCGGGATAATTGATACTTCGCGAGATTCATAGATGCGCCCATTATCACGAATTTGGCACAATAATTGACAATGGAGATGTTTTAGTTAGTTATTTCTGCCGGCATAGCGACACTCACTACATTTACTCGCAACATAACTCTCAATCACGCGTATTCAAACGTCTTTATTCTGCAACCGATTTTTTCCCAACATGGCTAAGACGCTGGGTCATTCTGGAACAACTTGAAACACTCACGTTTGTGTTTTTGTTTTGGCGCCAGGACAGTAATGTTATATCTGGCTGGTAGTTGTAAATCAAAAGATTTATGATTTTGAAAATAATCATTGAAAATAATCAAAACGAAATTCATGATTAAATTGAGAAATCGTATAACCCTACATTAATTTGTCTTGATAATGAGAATTTTTGTGTTAGTGAATGGCCACTTGCAAGCCAAGAGAAGACGTATGTACATGTACCACTGAAATGGCTGGCTCATATATCAAGTCCAATACATGTATATCCAACAGACCATTTCCTACATTGCATTCAAAATTCTACTACATGTAGCTACAGTAATATGTTTCTGTTTTTGTCTTGGAAACATGTTTGATTATTTACTATTTCTAAGGCGGTTTTACAGTAGGCATGTTAGATTTTTGCTGGGTGATTGTGATTGATTTTTTTTTTAAATCAGTGATTTTTTGATATATTGACTCGGATTTATCCGGGTGCACATAATATAAAGGGAGGGATTAATTTCCCTACATGTAACTTGTGGTTGTTACATGTAGGTTGCGTAGACTGTCACATTAAATTCCATGCATTTACTCTTAATGCATGTACATGTAGCTCCGGTCCCAGAATAAAACGCCATCTAAGGCTTATGAGCACGCTATTAGCATTATTATGTATTTCTTATTTACGGATTTTCTGGGAATTATCTTTTGTATGAATTGGCGCCTTTTATAATCGTCCCGGTGATTCACGATAATTTTTGTCAATTGGTTCTTGGTTGAATGCTAAAGTAAAGTGGTTAGAAAAGGAACTAGGCAACACTCGCAAACTAATCAGTAATTTTTGTCGGCAATATGGGTCAATTTCGTCCGCGCTTTGTGTAATATTAGGCTAAAGTTCTGATACCCAACTCAGGATACTCTGATTAAATCTCTGTACAGCTGATGCATACTGTACATGTACATTTGTAAGTGCTTACGGGTGTAAGATTGTCATTTCCTAATGCGCAAGGGTATAAACCTCTTACAATTTATGGTGGCAGTTACAAGCTGAATAAAAAAAGCATCCGCTTTTGTTTCTACGAGAATTCTTAATACTTACCAGATGTACTATTATGATAATGCCTATTATCTAGTCTAGCTCAAAATAAACAATTAAAAACTCTGCACTCTCCTGATCCTGCCCATACTGTGTCTCGGAATTACCATAGCCCCAGGTACCGAGTCAATTCCCAATCACAGTCAGATTCGTCTTATATTTGCCTTGACAAACAGCAAAAGCGTCTCAGCCTCACCTCAGCGGGGCGGCTGAGAGAGGGCCATAGTACATCTGGTAAGTATTAAGAATTCTCGTAGAAACAAAAGCGGACGCTTTTTTTATTCTACTTCGAATAATACTTATCAGATGTACTATTATGATAAACTCCGTATTTCGACAGCCAAGAAATACCGGTGGGAGGAGGTGAGGCTCGAACCAGCACTCATCTACAATCCGACAGAGAAGGTTGTGAAGAGACTAGAAGCCTGGCATACGCTTGGGTTCCGCCATCTGACTCATAGAGTGCTAAACTTCCATGGTCTAGCCCATTCTCCCCCCACCTCATTTGTCTGCACAAATTTCAGAGGGCTGTCAAAAAGGGGAACCAACACCTACCAGACTAGTGTCAGCCCCAGTCTCAGCTAGGGCAGTCCAGTAGAGTGCAAAGAAGCTACTACAACTTCCAAATTTGAAAAAAACTATCAGTATATCGATTAGATTTTCAAATTGGAATCCGTCTAATGTCTGTTGTAAAGAATAAGATACTCTTGAATCAGACTATTTACTTAGACAGTCTGGTGAATCGACTGAAAGTAAACTAATATTAGTCACGTAATTAATGTAAACACTCACCATTTTGAGTGCTTGGTCTTTCTTGTTCATCACAGAAGCTCGGCCCAATCCATGGTCATTCTCGAATCATGTGCATAGCCATTGTTCAGTGCATGTGGAAGAAGAACCTTGCGATGTGTGCGAAATAGTGTTCGGATGTGGCTTTAGTTAAGATTCGATAAATTGGCGATGGCTACCGGATTAAGTGCGCTGGAGATGTCGCGAAGGTAGAAATCTGTGAATGACGACTCGGCCTGCCATTGTGCTACAGACATCACCTCCTCTAATGAGACACCCTTATATAGGGCCGATGCTGCTGCTAGTGCTCGGACCTGATGGGCGTTCGCACGAACAATCTGCTTTCATGTAGCGATTTTGTGCGACATCTGAATAGCATAGACTACCCAACAAGAAATGGTGTCTTTCGAGGCGCGCAAATGAGGGGCTTTGATCATGCCGATAGTCACTTACAGGATTGGCGGTATGATCAGCGAACGAAAAGAAGAAGAAGAAGGAGCTTTGAGACATAACCACAGAGATTTTGGGTTATCTCTCCACTCCTCAATACGTTTCTTATACATTTTCTGACATCTGATAGGACACCAAGCAGAAGAGTTTGGATCATGTCTAATTAAACTTGGTAAATTGATCGGCTGTCCTGGATATTTAAGTGACTGATTCTTTGCCAGGCAACAAAGACATGGAAGTAGTCTTAAACCTTCACCCGTGACGACAAAACGGTCTTGTTCGGCAGAAAGCGCATATATTTTGCTTCTCCTTCTCGCCGATGCTGCTGCAACCAAGAAAACTGATTTAATAGTTAACAGTTTAATATCTATAGATCTAATTGGTTCAAAGGGAGCATGCCCTAAAACCTGTAGAACAAGAGATAGATTCCATGCTGGGATAGGAATTGGCTGTCTAGATCGCCAATTGCTCATTCCTTTAACTTCATTTAAAGTGTCATTCTCCACTCCTTCAATGACCAGACTGGGAACGACTGAAGCTAATGCAGACTTAATTGTTGCTATGGTTGAAGGTACAAGTTTGTCAACTTCGTATAAATGACAGATAAAATCTGCTATGTGTTGAACAGATGCAGAAAAGGGATCGATATCTCTTCCCTTACACCACTCTGCAAATTTGTTGATTCTATAATTATATGTTCTTGTGGTTGACCCTCTTCTGGCTGAAGCGACATTTCCGGTCTGTCGTGGAGATACAGACCCTTGTTTTGAGAGATCAGATCTCTTCTGTCTGGAAGAGGGATTGGATTGCAGACCAGAATGTCCAGCAGATCTGTAAACCATGATCGGCCTGGCCAATGAGGGGCGATCAGTAGTACTTGACACATACCCTCTCTTATCTTTGCCAGAACTTTCGGGATGAGAATCGTTGGAGGATACGCATACTCGTACATTCCCTTCCAACTTACCACCAGTGCGTCTACTGCCAAGGCTAGCAGGTCCGGGATCGGTGACACGTATGTGACCATCTTTGCATTTTGTTTCATCGCAAATAGATCCACATTTGGCTTGCCCCAATGTTTGAATAGAACCTCCGCTACTGATTGGTTGAGCTGCCATTCCATCAGATGACAAACCGTCCTTTGACTGAGAGCATCTGCTAGGATGTTCAATCTTCCTGGAATGTGTGCTGCCCGAAGAATAATATTCCTCTCTTGACACCACAACAGAAGGTTCCAAATCATCATGCACAACTCCGGTGATCTTGTCCCGCCCTGCCGGTTCAAATAAGATACCACTGTTGAGTTGTCTGTCCTTACTAGGACAATCTTGTCTCGGATTAAGCTCTCGAATTTTCGAAGTACTAATACCACCGCTAATAATTCGAGAACATTGATGTGTTTCTGCGCATTGGTCCAATCCCATTCCCTTGACACTGACTGGTCGTCCAATACCGCTCCCCAACCCGTCGTCGACGCATCTGTGAAGATGGACATCTGCGGTTGAGGAAATTGTAGAGGAACACCTCGCAGGAGATTCTGTTCTGATAACCACCACTGAAGATGGTATATCAATGGTTCTTTTACTGGAATTCTCAGAGACAACGGACCCGTTCTCTGAGACCAGAATGACATTAGATACATCTGAATCGGCCTGCGCCTGAGTGCCACATAAGGAACCACTTTCTCCAGAGACACTAGTAAACCCAGTATTCTGAGAAATTGGCGTGCCATCAGAAAAGCTCCTAGAGAAATTGACTTCAGTACTGCAATCAAACTCGACTCTGCTCTCCGCCGGAAAAGCTACACCGTCCCTGAGATTGAAAAATATTCCCAGATAAACAAACTCCTGGGATGGAGTCAATTCTGATTTCTCTAGATTCACAATCCATCCTAGGTCCTTTAGTAAGGCTAGGACTACCTGATGATTGTTGCGCAGAGTGACTGGATTCCCCGCCTTCAGCAGCCAGTCGTTTATGTAAGTGTGAACAGCTATGTTTCTCCTGTGAAGATAAGAAGTCATGGCGAGAACCACTTTGGTGAAGACCCTCGGGGCTGTGGTCAGACTGAACGGAAGCGCATTGAATTCCCAAACATTGTCTTGGAATGCAAAGCGAAGGTATTTCTGAAAAGGAATTGACATTGGAATATGAAAATATGCATCCTTCAGATCTATCGATACTGCCCACGTGTCTTTCTCAGCCCCGTCATCACCGCTGCTACAGTCTCCATCTGAAACTTTGGAGAAAGAATAAATTTGTTCAATGGTTTGAGATTGAGAATTGGTCTCCAACCTCCGGTACGTTTCGGAACGAGGAACATCATCAAATAGAAGCCTAGAGAGGACTGATTGCGGACTAGATGAATCGCATTCTTCCGCTGAAGATCTTTCATTAGCTTTCTGAGCAAATGGCATCTAGGCGATCGGATTCTCTTGGAACGGGAGTCCAAACTGGAGTCGATGTTAACGGAACTAACAATTGACAGATGAGCCAGTCAGTTTCGTAGCCGTTTCTTAACCACTGACAGACTAAACAATCTTGCACGACCTGTTCCCACTGGTTTGAGAACAGTTGAAGTCTGCCTCCGATGGTAGGAATCTGCACACAGCTTGCGGCTGATATTGCACGATAAGACGCTAATTCGCATGGGTGAAGATTCTTGACTCCCTTCGTTCCTGACGTCACCAGAACGGATCCTGCCGTAAACCCGTCAGGACCGTCCTCTGCGGCCACCCCGCAGTTTCTTGGAATAGGACGGTCCGGGACCACCGCTACGCCCATCCTTACTTCTTCTTCTTTTCGATCGCTGGTATCACACTTGGAGAGCCATACTCAAGATGAAATCTGTGGTTTTCTGCAGTTCTTCCACAGGCCCATACAGATTTTCAAGAAAAGAGGTTGACAAAGGCCAGTTCTCTTCTCTCAGCAGCTGATACATACTGCAACATTGAAGTATGTGCTCTGTGGTCTGTTCTGCTTCTCCACAAGGACAAGCGGGCGATGTCGTAAGGTGGAACCGCCTGTACATGTGTTGGTTTAGTCTGTTATGTCCAGTTCTGAGACAAAAAATGGTCACTTGCTCTGGCCTCGAGAGATGATGATAGGCATCTTCTGATTGAGGTGTTCTATAGAGTGACTTGATGATAGTCTTCGTCTCTGTATGGGTAACCATGTTTTCTGTCTGATTCTCTTCTGCACCCACCTTTGCCATCCTGTCTGCTTCCTCATTTCTTTGGACTCCAGTGTGAGGGGATCCACTGCAATGCTATCCGAAAGCATTTGATGGTTTGTAGTGCTTCTTCAAGTTGTGGCAGCTTACCTTTGGTGATAGCCTCAAGGACGGAGCGGGCATCAGATAAAAAGACAATCTGTGCAATAGGGTCTGCTGTTCTGTTGATGGTATTAGTGGCATGAGCCAGTGCTTCGACTTCAGCTCTGTAGTTTGTGCAGTGTTTGCCTGTCGGTATTGCAGCTGACTCATGTTGTCCATGTGGATACTGTATGTGCAGTCCGGCACCTCCGTTCCTAATTGCATCTTTGGCTGATCCATCTATGTAGATCCTTATCCATGTCTTCTGAGGGTACATTTCTTCCAGCATGGCTAGGGCCAGGGCCTTCTTGCTCACATCACTGGGTTCATCTTTGGTTGTGAGATGAGGTACTGTGGTGCGAAGAGCTATGCTCTCTAGTTTGTTTTCCCAGGGTGGAGGATCAAGGGTGTGGTTTGGGTCTTCTATTTGTGCTGGCAACATTTCTTGGTGTTTCCTTTGAAGTGCTTTTGTCTCTTTCACAAAACTTGATCTTTTAAGTCTTCCTGATGACAGCTGTGCTTGCCTGATCTTCATCGGGTGGTTGTTGAACGATTTGAACTTACAATAACCACCGCGACCCGAACCGCCACCCTTCCTGTCCTCCTCATACAGCCTTTTATTAGAAGGCATGTATGAGGACGTATGGCCAGGTCCCTGTGATCCGGATGCCCGATGGGCATTACGGCCAGAAGGACGGAAGCCAGGGTGATCTCTGGCGCTGCCTCTGTTGCTCCTGCCGATGCTGCTTATAGGACTGCTGCGGCTGAGTCCTCTTTGTCGACTTCCACGACTTGCCGACTACTTCCTGCTCTGCGACCACTGACGCGACCTTGGATAAGGCTTGCCGTGCGAGCAAGCCTGGACCAATGAAGGGCGCAGAAGACAACGCAGCCCTCATCTCAGGTCCTGGTTTTACACAATCGAGAACCATTCTCCTGCGTTCCACCAATGATCTAGTGATCACCCTGGCCAGGCAATCCTCGGATAAGCGCATGGTGTCCCGGACAACTCCGGGAGCAGCCTCTGGCACTTCCCCACCTTCCGCCATGCAAGTCAGCATACCCTGCAGGACAGTACAACCGTGCGAGAGTGCAGCCATGGCCGCTCTCGCCGCATCCTCAATGAGAGTTAACTCATTAAAGGGATCCTTATTGACCTGGAAAACTAATTGACGAGAACGACCCTTCGATTTACCAGTCAACGGCCTATTCATTGCCTCTCTCTCCCCGATGGAAAGCCGTGGAACCCAGGCATATTGATGATAGGCCTGCTCTGGAAAGCGGACCCTACTCCTTATCCCCTTTGGGGCCTTGGGCAACGAATAATCTGGCTGAACCAGATGATACGCAGCAACTTCCAACATGTCGGAAGTCTGCGTGTCCAAGGGGAGCATCGGCATGGCGGAAGAGACACTTGACAGAGTGCTAGCCGCTCGCTCTGACATCTGCTCCATCGCCGGATCCCTGATCCGATGCCAACCCAAGACGGTCAGACATCCATCCAAGGACCTGCACCCATTCAGCTTCAGTGCAGAATGAGGATTTGTCCATCAATGGACTACCATTCTCATCTTCCTTCTCACCCTTGGATGAGTAGGCCACCGATGACCCATGCTGAGAACCATGAACTACTCGTCTATCAACATGGCCTGAGTCCATAGCCTGACTACTTGCGGCTCCGTTATCCAGCGAATCGCCGGACACGGATTCACCGCAGTCCGTCCGGAACTCCGAGAGGAGCCGTGCTTACTACCGCCGGGATGGCGACAGGAACCGCAAAACATGGCTCCAACGTCAACGCGGGTTGAGCGAAGTCCGGGTGGAAGATTCCCGACGGAACGTCGCCATCACCACCCGGCTGGCAGACCCGTACAAAACCTGAGGGAGACACTTCGGAAGTACTCAGTTTTGCCATCACTGAAAGATCCGGCATGCCGGAATCTTCCATGAGGAGATCTTCTTCCTCCGCCGTTGGTTCTTGAGCCAAAGCAGGAGGAAGGATAGGTGCTTGCCCCTCCACAGACGTGGCCTGACCACGGATATGTTGCCCTGCACCAGCCTGCATCGTCAGAACCGTGGACTGGAAAGACTCAAACATCGCCTTGAATTGGGCCAGTATGGTGGGGCAGGTAGGCTTGGAGAAACAATTTGCTTGAAATTTGTTGCTGTTTTAGACAGCAACAAATTTCTTCAAATGGTTTCAACAACACTCCAAAAATAAGTTATTAAAGTTTTGTGGTGACACCTACTGGTTCTACCTCAAACAGTAAAAGTTGTTGCTGTAATAAACAACAACAAAGCTGGCTTCAAAACAGCCCTCGAGTAATTCTTGTCATGTACATATAGCCATGTAATTTTAATAGGAAATATTTGGCAAATTTTAATGTATTTTCTTTTGAACAAAAACACTATGTAAAGAAATCACCTCCAGTCATGCATGTTATTTTGGGCAGTTTGAATGAAAGCTTTTACTGCAGAAATATCTTTCATAAAAATTGCTTCAAAATTCTAGGCAGATTGTTATAAGAAGTGTCATAAAGGATTAAGTATAGAAACGGTTCACTAATGATATCCATTGTAATAGCTCAAAAGCTATAGAAATAAGTAGCTCTTGATATATATACCTGCCAGCCATTTTATATGTTATTTTGAAATATATTAATTGTAAATATATATAATGTACCTTATGCAGCATTTTGATACATGAAGTAATTTTATTGTATACCCATGCTTCATGAAATATTTGGTACGTGATGTTAATTCTTTGTATTACTGAAGTTTAAGGATTTTTGGTTAAAATAAATAAATAAATAAATAAATAAATAAATAATGGGAGTGAATAAATAAATAATGGACGAATGAAGGAACGAATGAATGAATGAATTATTGAATGAAGGAAGGAATGCATGAAGGAATGAAATTTTAGTAGGAATAAGTCCTGACAGGTCTTTGTTGACATTAAGTGGAGAAAGTTTCTATAAATGAACCACTTAGTCCTGAATGTCCAAAGAAATAGCTATGAAATTAAATATAGAAATTACAAGAACTGAATGTTTAAGGTGCTGGTAATTTGAAGATAGTTGAACTGTGAGTTATTGCTGTCATCCACAACAATGGCCCTCAGAATAAACATTTTCAAAATAAGCAGCTCTAGTTAATTACAGCTCAATAATAAAGGCTTCAAAATCATATAGGGGGACAAGTGTCAGATGTCAGAACCATAGCTGGAGCTCTTGTATTAGTAGCAATTAATGCCTACTATTGTTTAGTGTCAGCTATGGGTCTGGGCATAATCATCTTGCCATATGGGTGAGTTTAACACCTCTTTCAGACAAAGCTAAATCCCAGACATCACAGTTTGCCAACATAATGACTTACTTACCTGTCAAAACATGAAAATGTAGAGATATTACCAAAATTAACTGTTTAGAGAGTATGGAAAGGCTATCCAATCAAAACCCATTTTGAAATCAGTGCTGGACTTGATCATGAATGCATTATTAGCCAATGAAAATGAGAATTTGAAATGGAAGCGGTGGTCAGTTAGCTCGAACAAAACCGGATGACACTCTCAGAAATGCATCACTGTTTTGATTCAAGCTAACTTTCCGCTATTGCAACTTCTATATGTTTAAAATAAATTTCCAGTAATATATTCCTGCTTTCATTATTCAATCCAAAGGTGAGTGCAAGATTCTACTAAGAGCATAGCATATTATAGACAAAATTTAACATTAAATCTAACACTTATTTAATAGATTCATGGGATAGCATTTGACAGATAAATTGATAGAGAAATATATAGGAAGATTCATTGTTTATATTCATGTAGATGCCTGTTCTTATAACTGAAAGTGATTTATACTGCTATTATAATTTAAGCAAGCTTTTGTGCTTTTTGGGCACAGCACTGCTGACAGCTATTGTTGCCCTAAGCAGGTAGCTTGAGGCACTATTGTTTTCACTATGAATATGACAAGTCAAAAGTTTAGGTGTGTGTGTGTTTCTAAACTGTGCTACTGAATGCTGTTGCTGTTTTATACAGCAACAGTTTCCAGTGGCGATGTTTTCAAAACACATGCCAGAAATTTTACACATTCCAAACCAAATACATGAACTAATATGAATATGTTAAATAATTTGTGAGCCATTTATAAATGAATTCATTGTTCATACATCAATTTTATTAACCCTTTCAATGCTACCGTCCCAGTATTTCAATTTCAAAACAACTGTAGAGGTAAGCTGTTGGATATTTTGATACAAATTGACCTGAACCTGTTGCTGCCATAGGCAGTAACAGTTTTTTGTAAAGTTGGTTTCAAAATATTCAAACAGATATTTCGCATACTATAAACAAATCTTCTGGTTCAAAGGGTTAATGTATATATAACACCTGATGAATTTTAGAAATTTAAATACATAATTTATTATACCAAAATATATATATTCAATAACATTTACAGAACTACCACTACAGCTGCTACTACGGCTACAACTACTGTTACTACTGCCGGTACCACTACTCCTACTACTTCTACTGCTACTACTACTACTGCTATCACCGCTAAGGCTCCGACTACTCCTACTACTACTGCTCCTACTACTACTACTACTACTACACCTACTGCAAATACTACACCTGCTACTATTCATACTGCTGCTGTTACTACCCCTACCGCTACTACTGCTGCTACTACTGCCGAGCCTCTTGCGTCTCGTACTTTCCCTCCCCATTCTACTACTACCACTCAAAACCCTGCTGTCACTCCTCCGGCTGTCTCTCCCCCTACAGCTGCTCCTCATTTCTACACTCCTCATCTCACTTCTCTTCATGCTCTTCCTACTACTACTATATACCATTTAGATCACTGTTTTGATTCAAGTTAACTTTCTGCCATTGCAACTTCTATATGTTTAAAATAAATTTCCAGTAATATATTCCTGCTTTCATTATTCAATCCAACGGTATCATCACGACCCAAATGCATATCCATCCACCATCTTGAGTCAAGCGAGTAGCCAATCCATCTACCATCCTAGCCAAGTGGGTCATTACTGAGCAATCCCCCACCCGCTAATCACGAAACCAGCCATAGGCCCAATGCCGAGTCCATGCGCTAATTCAGACGTTCTTACAGACCTTTAACTGATGCCTGATCCACTTTGGCCGCCTTGTCCCTCGCGATCCTCTCCAAACGCGCACGCCAATTACGATCAAACCCTGCCACCAACTCCGACTACCACTTGGCACACACATCACAAGGACTTCCAACCTTGCACTTCGCGCAAGCCACACAGGGATGACCAGAGAACTTGCGCTTCATGAACCGGTTACAACGCTGGCATAACGTATCTTGGCCTTTCGCCTTCAGTGAACACGGAGTAAGAATTCAAACGCTGCACATGACATACGATGACGAGCAACACGCACAATTGACTTGATTGTAACTTAGAATTACTTAGAAACATTAACTTTCTCTTAGATTAATAATAATCAAGTTTTAGGCAGGAAATATTTGAAACTTTTTAGAGTGAAAATTTTATAAACACGACTTGGTAATTAACTAACGTTAAAATAGCCAAGAAATAAATACCGATCGCTACAAACACCCTCGTCAATGAAGCGAGAGCTAAAGATCGGCATAACACAGAGTGCATATACACGCCAAGCCAAAACAAAACGTTAATCATGGGCACCGCCATCTTGGCCACCGTAGCCTCTCAAATACGTACGAGCAGACGCAATGTGATTGGTTGTTAACGAATTCTTCCGCTGCGATATTCACTACTATTTATTTTATGAATGAAATTCCTGTAAATCGTAGTATTTTTTATCACGTGACTTTTTTGGTTGATAGAGTTAGAATCACATTGTTTTGTTTTAAGGGTCAGCCCCGTCTTTTTCCTTTTCGTATATCTTCCAGACTACGGAGTGTTGATTTAAGTAGATTTAAGTTAGATTTGCGCGAATCATTGCGACTATGTTGTCAAATTATCATAATCTCTTTATTATATGAAATATGCTCTCAAAAAATAGTCAAACAGATAGCTTTTTGTGAAAATTCTTGAGTTGCGATTTCCGGGAAATGACTACCCTTTAGTTACGTGCTAAATGACATTCACCGGCATGAACGACAGTTTATTGAGGAGTATTAATACTAAATACCGAGTACTCGAATACAAACACGTGACTTACTAGACTAGATCATACTGTACTGTAGGTACTGTAGTTATACGAACTCTAAGCGTATCAGCGCTATACTCTACTAGGAGCCTAAACTTTCTCTCATATCCGGGTTCCTACTTTCATGCATTAGATTTTACTATGCTTTCGAAAATATTGACCTAATAACAGTGTTGAAAATCAACATTTTAGTAGTTAGTGTTATTTTCAGGACATCACATGAACAAGACTTTAATTATTTTATTTATTTTAACTACATGTACTATTCTGAGATAGATAGCGTCGAAGTGAACAGTCATATGCAGTTACCGTTCTAATTTTGTGGTAATTTACGTTAGTTGTTAAATCGCAAAATACATGTACTGTACCTAATGAAAACGGCATATTTTCATATTTCAAATTATTTTCAATCATTCTAACCCCTTAAACTGGTATTTCGGTTAAACTGGTTTAATTTTAGTGATACCGTCAGCGGGAGTACTAGAGTTGGATAATTTGATTCATGTGATACCGTTAATGTGTAATCTGATTATACGCTCGGCATTCAGACATCCAATCAGCTACTCAAAATTAATCATGCGATGCATATTGAAAGGACTCATTGGAGTTAGAATGACCTGATTTTATCACCAGAGACTATGAACACTGTGCACTGGAAATTTTATTATTGGACAACTTCTAGAACGCATGGCAGATTTTTATGCATCGGTGACTGGAATTTATTAGCTACATGTCACATCTCGGTGCTGTAGTTGTATTAAAAAATGCCAGTCTATACATGTGTCATGCACTTTATTTAATCAAACATCCCAGATATATAGGTGCAGTGTTGCGCCGAGGTGAGCCCGCCAGACATTTGACCACGTGAGAATGCAAGTGTCCCCTACATGTATGTACATTTATCAGTTCCCTACATGTACATGTATTTACTTATAACAGAAAGGGAGTCCAAGAAGGCCCAAAACATCAAATTCAATATTTCCGAAAAAGTTGGTCCCGATCCCAGGATGATTCATAATAAGGAAAAATTTGTTACCTCTTCGGAATGTAGAAATTGTTTTGAGTGTAGCTTTCTCTGCAACCCAGATTATCAGCCTCTTGAAGATCGTGTTAGACACCACCTATTTCGTTCAGAATGGCTACTTCTACCACCAAATTCATGGAGTAGCTATGGGCTCATCAGTGTCGCCAGTGATCGCAAACCTTTATATGGAATCCTTCGAGCAACAAGCACTTAGCACAACCCCCCCAAATTTCTGGTACCGATATGTGGATGACACGTTCACATGCATTGAGCTGCTCACGATATCGTTTTGACATTGCTCACAATATCACGATACCGGCCTGATAAAAAAAATTGTTCATGATCAATAGGCCTACAATGTAGATATATCGGAATTTAGGAAGCCACAAATGTGACCTTTCAATTTTAACATCTGTTCAACACTAATCACAACACACGTGCCCCTATAATACACAGTGCTTCGGAGCATTAGTCATCCTTCTTCTCTTCTTGCGTTCATCTTTCTCATGACAGTAATCTTAGACTGTTTTCCTTATTTGGTGCATGAAAGCTGAAGTGGTCACCAAACTGTCTCTGTCTCCTCTGATCTTCTCTTCAAAAGATACTTCAATAGGCCAAAAGCTTCTTCTAGCCTGTTCATATCACTGGCAGTGCTGCAAGAGATGTTCTGCTGTTTCTTCTGCCTGCTGACACTCACAAAGTTCAGAATCTGTAATCTTGAGACGGTGAAGATGTGCATTGAGACGATTGTGACCAGTCCTCAATCTGAAGATACATGTCTGATCCTCCCTACCGAGGCTGTGTATAACATCATTATGCTGCCTGCTGGTGGTTCTCGTGGCTTTAATGATATGCTTCAGTTCTTCAAAGTCAACCTCGCGGTTGAATTGTTCTTTATTTGACCCTTCCTTAGCCAGTTGATCAGCTTTGTCATTTCCTAATATGCCACAATGCGAGGGGATCCACTGTAAATTGACATTGTTCTCCTTAGCCAGTTGCGTAAGATCTTCATGAATTAAATCTGTACTTTCCTTTCCACTATACAGCGCCTGGAGCGCTGACAGGGAGTCTGTCAGGAAGACAATATTTTCATTTCTGGTTTTTCATTGTATCAGCATTTGGCTAGCCAAGATCAGTGCCTGAATTTCTGCAGTGTAATAGCTATAGTGCTTCCCTGTTAGCAAGCATGAGTCTGATATATCTCCACATGGAAACCGAATGTGAGCACCTGCTCCTCCATTCTTGACAGCCTGGATAGCTGATCCATCTGTATAAACACGTATCCACTCTCCCTCAGGGTAGTTTTCAATGATACCAAATAGGAATTCTGAGTCCTGAGTGCAGAATATTTATATCTGAGTACTGGTCCTAAATAAAGTTCTTATGTTCAATGATACCAAATAGGAATTCTGAGTCCTGAGTGCAGAATATTTATATCTGAGTACTGGTCCTAAATAAAGTTCTTATGCGATTGGAGGCAAACAATATGCTTTATATCTTTTCTTGATGCCATTGTGTGTCAAATTCAGGATTAATTTTGATGTAATAAATGATCATTATTAATGAATACGCAATATTTAGGCACTCCAATTTAATAATTTCACTTCCGTGATGATGTTTTGAGGTATACATAAAACATAGTCACAAGGCGGCGCGAATGCGTACTGTGAAATTGAGTTCAATTTTCGTGGTATACATGTAATTTTAAAGATTTTTAGAAAACTTTAGACCAAAAAATGTGCTCAAAGAATGTACTCGATTATAGAACGCACACACAAACACCCCACACACACACACCCACACACACATCCCCACTGCCTCCCTAGAACATGTAATTCGACCACAAAGCTATATCCTTTAGTTGATATTTAACGGTAGTCGAAGACCTGATTCACAAGACTGATTTGGTACATGTAGGTTCAAGCTAGTGTTGTTCCAATTAATTGATTTGATTGATGATTGATCGGTTTGCATGTACAACCAACATATCGATCATGATTTCAGAAATCAATTTTGACTTCTTATACATTTACGATATTAAAACTGCTGAAGATGATTCTTTTTTGGCAATACCATTTTAATTTAATTTTTACAACTATATAACATAGTATTACTCCATACAAGTCAGTATTACTGTAACTCCATACAAGTCCATAGTCTAGGACATTAACCTTCTCAATACTGAAATAGTATGCTAATGTCAAAACCATCATATCAATAACCAGTTGAATATTTTGAAACTTATTTGACTGGAAGCTTTTGCTGCCTAAGGTTACGCAGCAAAAGCTTCCAGTCAAATAAGTTTCAAAATATTCAACAGATTATTTCTTAATTTATTAATATCCATGAACATGCAATAATTATTGCATTCAAAATTTCAGAATGGGTAAAAATGAGAATTTTATGATCGATCATTAATTAATCATCGTTTAGTACGTAAAACCAATCATCGATCACAAAAATAGTACCAATTCCCAACACTAGTTCAGGCTGTGCACTCTGGTTGGGTGACTAGTTTCATGTTGAAGCAGTCCATCGGGTCATTAATTTCCCGGTAACCTATTCAACGGTGCGAATATAAAAAATATTTAATGAGGGTCCCAAACTGTAGTTTGCATATTCCAAAACTGTATGCCTGAACTCTGATTTCTTGTGAACAGAATGATAAATTTCTCCGCAATAGTCCTTAAGTTCTTACGATTTGCGGAATATCTCAGACTCTGCGAATATGTTTGTTCCAGCTTAAAGTTATTTGTGATGTTGACACCTAAATAATTATTGCATTCAAAATTTCAGAATGTGTAAAAATGAGCAAATTTTATGATCGATTATTAATTAATCATCGGTTAGTACGTAAAACCAATCATCTATCACAAAAATAGTACCAATTCGCAACACTAGTTCAAGCTGTGCACTCTGGTTGGGTGACTAGTTTCATGTTGAAGCAGTCCATCGGGTCATTAATTTCCCGGTAACCTATTCAACGGTGCGAATATAAAAAATATTTAATGAGGGTCCCAAACTGTAGTTTGCATATTCCAAAACTATATGCCTGAACTCTGATTTCTTGTCAACAGAATGATAAATTTCTCCGCAATAGTCCTTAAGTAAGTTCTGTATGATTTGCGGCATATCTCAGACTCTGTGAATGTGTTTGTTCCAGCTTAGTCATTTGTGATGTTGACACCTAAATACTTTAATGATGAGACAAAACTTAGGCTGGTTCCTTTTAGCACGTATGTACATGTCAAATTTGATGGTGCTATGAGAAAATTGAAATTTTCTAGAACAAATTCAAGGGTTAAAGGGTTAATTTCTCTGTAATATACACAATCATTGGCGAATAGTTTTAGACTATATATCATTTATAGCGAACGCCATGAGACATTGCGAACAAAGTGAGTGTAGCCTACATGTACGTATATAGATAACATGGACGTAGTACGTGTAAAAATAGATCAACAGAAAATGAGATAGGGAACCAGGCTCAAAACATACTATAGGGTTCGTACACGTTTCTGACTTTGAAATTCCATTACTTTTCATGATGAAAATTAACAAATTCAATGACCTCCAAGAATTAATATCTCTAGGAGATTTGTGTTTATGACATACATGTAGCTACAGAAATTCCGATCCAATATCTGAATATTGCATCTTGCAACAACCAAGCCAAGGCCATGTTTTGATCAGCTGTTACATCTACCATGATTTTTACTGCAGAGAAGTGACGGCGGAAATCTATGCCAAAGAATATTTTTTATTTCGCATGATTACCATTTTTCATGACTTTCCAGGTCTAGAATTTAAATTTTCAAATTCCATGACATTCCAGGATTTCCATGACCAGTACATGTACGAACCCTGTATACATGTACACATTTAACTGAGAAAGCGTAGTTTTTGGTCATGAGATTCCAGTTTATGATATAGCTTTTGTGCTTTCTTTTCATGGGCAGCCATTGCATTATGGGGTATGGTCCTTCATTATGCATGTGTTCCCCCAGTTTTATTTAGGGTAACGCATTGCACATTTTCAATTTTCAAAATGTGTGTGCTTTTGTTATCACGAAATAGCGTACATGTACATTTACTTCCGAATGTAAAAAGATTAAATACTATGAAGCAGGCCAGGTAAAAGCTTTAGATATATTATTTTGCAAATCAATGATTTTTTCAACTAACCCAGACGGAATCATTGATTTTCCTATCCCGCAGCAAATTTCACTAACCAAATGATTGTAAGCTCTAAGCTGATCATTTCTTTAATCCATTCACTGATGGATCCCTGCCTAAGGCAGCAATGACTTTCCAGACAAATTAATTTCAAAATATTCAATAAAGCATTGAAGCTAGCACAAAATATGTTCTTTTGTCATTTTTGGTGGGTATTGAACATAATGTCATTAAAAGTGTTTTTTTGTATTTCCTCTTTTGAGAGCATTATTAACCCAAGCAGGTTAGTGCTGGTGTAGTTTTACTAATCCGTATGAAATTATACTATCCTCGGGTTAATGGGTTAGTGTTAAAATCAAGCCCTGGCAGATGTTAGTTCAGGTATCAGACATCAATCACTGCCTCATCAGTCTCATGGGTTTTTCCACACACAATCTGACTCACCCATGGCTGTGGAGAGTTGTGGTGTGTCAATTTCATATGTATTTATGGCAGTAATGTGAAATTTAAGGTCATGTATAATGTCTTTCGCACTCGGATGGAATGTGCATTCACGCTTTTTTTGTATCTTATGTTTGGATAAACGTACCAGGCCTAGATTCCTAGAAATTAACTTTTTTTAATTGTGATCCATATGGATCAGCACATGAGCAAATTCACAGATCCCAGGAATTTTAAACTGATCCGTACTGTTATAGCTGTAGAACTGCACAGAAAATAAAATTAATTAGATGTTATGAATGTGCCATTTACACCATATTATTAGGATAATTACATGTAATCAATTAATCTTCAAGAAGTCAAAATTTCCTTACATAATATCCATTTGCTGGCCAAGAAAATACTAATTTTGAAAATTTAACATTGGAGTGACTGGTCCATTTATCGAGCCAGTCATTCCGGTGGTAAATTTTCAAAAATAGTATTCGCTTGGCCTGCAAATGGATATTTCTCAAGACCAACACAAAGGATATATTTGGTCGGCTTGACCACTAAAGGGACACCACAGATTACACTCACTGGTTGATGAAGTAAGTAGTACATTCTATTTGAATTGTGTCATAAAACTACTAATGAAACACAGTGATCCAGCTGGATCAGTTACTGTCCTAAAGCAGTGATCCATTACTGATCCGTATACGAAAAATGCCTACGGATCACAGGATCAGTCGTTAATTTCTAGCCCTGCGTACTGATTTAAAAATTCTAGCAGATGATACATGTATTTCTCTTTGACATTATTGTTAATAAGAACTTTGTTGTTTGTCTTTCTCCAAATGGCGAGGAGCACCACAATACGTCGCTACAAATTTCATAACGTCATTGGACTGGTGGAACTAAATGCTGTACGTAAGAGATGCTAGAATTCTCGCAGGTATCCATGACAATGGGCCTGTCATGGATATCGGGGATGGGATTTTTCGGGATGCTCTCTAAGCATGATCTAAAATTAGCTTCATAAATGATGTCTGCATTCGCTTATAGGCAATGCTTATTTTCACATTATATCTGATGTCTTAGGATGTCGTTGTGGACTTAGGCTTGTTCAGCCCGTACTGTATGTCTGCCTCTTCATTTTCCAGTGACTTATACGACAGATGCACGTGACTTTAGGGCTGCGCGATATACCGATACCATATTTAAAACCGATATCCACCACTGACGGTTTCATAACCGATTATAAAAAATAAATATCGAAAAACCGAATATGAACATATTTTCGGTTTTTCGTATCAGGATTGTTAAAAATAAAAGATACTAACGAGCATGAAAATCGTAATGAATAATAATGGCCATACTTTCCATTAAGCTATGTTCGGGACAACTAATAATTGAACGTGGCCCCAATTGTGCATATTGCGTAACTCCATGTAACTCACTGTACGCCGAGAGAAATCAAGCAGCGAATTAATTAAATAAATATCCACTCATCTTTTCTCTGGTAGTCTCAGATAAATTTGCAATATAAAACAATACTAATGTGGGAATTTGTCAGTAAAATTTGTATCGGGGAAAACATTTCTAAACAACGGCATCCATTTTATTTACGTCACCGGCTAATTAACATAATGCAAAGTCGTCCCAACACTAAATCGCCCGAATGCATCAAAATCTGGCCAATATATATAATGCTGAATACATTTTGCTGATTAGGATATAATTTTAAATAAAATTATTACTCAAACCGTTTTTAAAACGTTATCTTCTATACACAATATCATATTAATTTATGAAATTCGCGATCGCAATATTACAGTTAATATTTTCTTCAAGGCATGATTTCGTCCTCGGGACGAATTGGAAATGAAAGAAGAAAGGGAGATAATTACATCATAATTAATTACAATCGCGTGATTTACGTCTTTTCGCAAGCTGTTTTGCTGATTTATGATTAATTTTGACAAAATAAACGATGTTTATTTAACTGTGCGTAATATTTAGGCGGTCTAATTAATAATTTCACTCCCGCGATGATGGATATTATAAGTTATATTAAGCTTTAAAGGCGTAAAACGTTACGAATGTATCAGGGCGTGAAAATACGTTCTGTTTTCGTGCTAATTTTTTTCATTTAAATTTTTTGTTTCATGTCCATAAAACCGATATTCGGTTAAAACCGATATGAAAAGTCATATCGAAACCGATATGGCTGTAAGCCAAACCGCGCAGCCCTACGTGACTTACAGGCATTTTGTAGTCCGCAGTAGTTGTACTTAATTTCCTGATCTTGCCAGAATCGACCCAGTCCTACCTCAAATTTAAACACTGAATCGATGTTTACTAATGCATTGGGTAGGCTGTTCCATACATTGTTGACTCGGCTTGTAAATGAATCTTTCCTTAAATCTAGTTTGGCACTTTCCTTTCTTACTCTCAGGCTATGGCCTCTTGTGTAGCTGCTTTCTATTACCTCAAACAAGTTGGCTGTCACCTCCGTGTCATCACTCCATTCAGGATTTTGTAAACTTCAATCATATCCGCTCTCAGTCGTCTATATTTGAGCATTGGCAGGCCAAGCTTCCTTAGTCTGGCTGGGTAATCTAACTCTTTCAGCATGGGGACAAGCTTTGTTGCCCGCTTTTGTACATTTTCGACCACCAGGGTTTCCTTCTTACTCTGTGGTCCCCACACACTGATTGCATATATTCAAGATGTGGCCTCACCAATGCTTAGACTACCGTATTCCGCTTAATTGTAGCCTATGCTCTAATAGAAGTCCACCCCCTAACTTTGACATATGAGCTCTAATGATTTCTTAGCAGTTTCAAAACGGCAAAACTATGTAATAGAAGCCCACCCCCTAACTCAGCAGATTGTGTAAGAAAATTTTTTTTAAGAGCCAATTCTTAAGAATAGCGTGTATAATAATAACAATTGTGTGTGGGTGTGTACTTCAAAACGATCTCTGCCCGGATACGTACATTTCTGGCCCCTCTAGAAGTCAATACAGGCCTCGGATTGAAGGAAATTTCAATTTCCCTTTCTCCGAGATCTAACAATACTCATGATCCTATTACTTCTGATACAGCTAGGCTGGATAGCTGGGCCATAGGACTATAGACTTAGTAAGCTGTACCGACTCCTGGAAATGGGTACCCATCTCGCAACTGCCGAGTACCCGTTTGCCATGAAGCTCATAATGTTTGCATAGCCACCAAACAAGAGATGAGATACCCATGGTTTGCCTCCGCGGGGCTGGGAGGCTGGGTCCGTAATAGAATGGTAAGTATTGTTTGATCTCGGAGAAAGGGAAATTGAAATTTCATTCATTCTCCTTCGATCAATACTCATCATTCTCTTACTTCTGATATACACCAAATTTAGACACTAACCTGGTGGGTAGGGGCAAGACATCAATTGCTACTTTTGCCCCTGGGAGAAAGAGCTTATACTTAAACTTGATTAATGGAGACCTAAAAGGACCATCAAGTTAACGGATCACATTCGCATCACTCCCCACCCCCCTTTTTCTCCTAAGAAAAGGGAGAGAACTCACGAACATGCATCTCGCCTGAAACATAAATATGCCAAGCGGGTTAACTGCTCTTTGCATATATCAGCCTGGGAATGAGCATGAATATATAAGATGAATGAACATGATATATAAACATAATACAAAAAACTCTCAATCTTGAATTACCTCATGATATTTGGATTTCAGATGTGGAGCCTCCAACCATTCACTCATCCGGCCATCAGTGACACAATCTGGTTGACATCCTCTCGCTCGACCATGTCTGCTTCTTAAATCTTTTTTACAAATGCCAAAAAAGGGAGAAGAGCAGTGTGGTCGTATAACTATCCTTTCAAAACAGCTAAAGTGAGTGGATTGGCGGAGTCTGACACATCCCTCATATAGTAATCCGTGAAAGAGTACTCACAGTGCCATTGTGCAACAGCCATAATGTCCTCTAAAGGAACACCATTGTAAAGGGCGGTCGAGGCGGCTATTCCTCTAACATCGTGTGCCCTTGCGCATTGCACCCGGTGCCCAGTCGCAATCTCATGGGTAGTCTGAATGCATTCAATTACCCAACGAGATAGAATCCATGGATGTTGCGCCATATGGGTTCTTATGGCAGATCCACAGATGTCTATCATTCGACCGTAACGAGTCTGTCCGTTTTTTGTACTTAGTCAAAGCACGGACTGGGCACCAAACACTGGCATCACGATCAAACCTAGTTAGTTTCGGTATAATGATCGGTTTGCCGGGATATCTCAAAGATTGATTCTTTGACATAAACTCTGCTCTTGGCAGTAGACGCAGACCCTCTCCGGAGACAATAAATCGGTCCCTCTCTGCTGAAAGTGCATGGATCTCACTGCGCCTTCTAGCTGAGGAAGCTGCCAATAGAAAGACCGCCTTTAGAGTCAAATGCTTTAGACTAGCCGAACGCAACGGTTCGAAAAGGTGCTTGGCCAGTACATTAAGCACTAAAGATAGACTCCAGGCTGGAATGACTACCGGTTGTCTCGGTCGGAGATTGCTCATTCCCTTCACCATCACATTCAACTGGGCCACCTCTGGACTATTCTTGTTGGCTAGACAAGGGATAACTGATGTCAAAGCTGACTTGTTTCCAGAAATTGTGACAGGAGCTAGTCCTGAAAAGAACAGCTCACAGAGAAAGTCTGCTATTTGCTGAATAGTGGATTGAAAAGTATCAATACCCTTTTCTTCACACCAGGCTGCAAATCTGTTAACCTTGTTGTTATATGACTTGAAGGTTGACCTCCTTCTCGCAGCTACGATGAAATCTGCAGCTTGTCGAGAAAAGCCTTCCGACATGGAACATTGTTTGATAACATCCATGCAGTCAATTTGACCATTTCGGGACGCTCGTGTAGGAAGCGTCCCTTGGCCTGGGAGATTATGTTTGGAATCTCTGGTAACTGCACTGGATTTTCCACCAGCAGATCTAGAAGATCCGTGAACAACGCCCTGCTGGGCCAAAATGGCTCTATTAGCAGGACCAGGCACGGTTCCTCCCTGATCTTCACCAATATCTTCGGTAGAAGAATGGTGGGTGGGTACACGTAAGCATGCATCCCTCTCCAGCTTATCGCCAGAGCGTCTGTATCGACAGCATTTGGATCTGGAATCGGCGAGACATAAGTCATGATTTGAGCATTTTCCCTTGTGGCGAACAAGTCCATGTTGGGTTTGCCCCAATGCTCGAAGATCCTGTGAAGAACTGGAGGGTTGAGAGACCATTCTGTTGGCAGATTTCTCTGTCTCCGAGACAAAGCATCCGCCAGAATGTTCAATCGGCCAGGAATGTGAGCTGCTTTCAAAACAACCGAGTAATTCCTGCACCATTGAATCAAGTGCCACACTTTGATACATAGTGTGGGTGACTTGGTCCCGCCTTGGCGATTTATGTATGATACTACTGTCGAGTTGTCCGACCGTATCAATATCGCCTTGCCCGTGACTTTTGGAAGAAACCTTTCCAATGCCAGTTCCACTGCCATCATTTCCAACAGATTGATATGCAGCTGGCTCTCATGGAGAGTCCATGTGCCCGAGACCTGGTGTTCTCCCAGGCCAGCCCCCCATCCCTCCAGCAATGCGTCCATGTACACGGACAGCTGGGGGTGGGATAGGTGCAGCGAAACCCCATCTAGGAGATTACCTGCTCCATCGAGACCATCATGCTCAGCATCTGAAGAAACCTCCTCGCCTGAATGTGGTTTCCAAATCTAAAACTCTTGAGGATGGCAAACAGAGACACCACTCTGCGCTCTGACGGGTAAACCCTGCCCTCCTCGAGATCGAATCGCATCCCTAAATAAACGAACAGTTGAGTGGGTGTCAACTCGGATTTCTCCTTGTTGACTATCCAGCCTAGATCTGAAAGTAACTTCAGTCAGAGCAGTATCCACCTCTAACCTGGCTGATGTGTCTGCTTTGATCAGCCAATCGTCTATGTAGGTGTGAAGCGCCACGTTATCTTTTCTGAGAAACGCTGTCACCGCAAGGACCACTCTGGTGAAAACCTGTGGAGCTGTCGACAGACCGAATGTGAGGACTATAAACTCCCATACTTGATTCTGAAACGCAAATCTCAGAAACCTGTGACAACTCCTGTTCATTGGAATGTGGAAATATGCATCTTCAGATCGATCGATACACACCACATTCCCTTCCTCAATCTTGCCATTACCGACCTCGGAGTTTCCATCTGAAACCGAAGCGTATGGATAGACCAATTTAATGGCCTGAGATTGAGTACGGGTCTCCATCCCCCTGTGCTCTTGGGGACAAGGAACATGTTTGAATAGAAGCCTTCAGAAGCAAACCTGACACTTCGTTTTGAATGGCTTCTTTGTCTGGTTCCCTTGGTACGGGTGTCCAGACAGGTGCCAAAGACAGATTCTGTTGTGGAAAATCCCACCACCCCGGCATGTACCCCTGGGATAACCATCCCAGGACCAGACTGTCTGACGTCACACCTCGCCAATCCTCGACGAAACGCATGAGCCTTCCACCCACTATAGAGGCATCGACGCCTAATGGGGGTGTCTGGCTCACGATCCGCTCCCCCCCCCCCCCCCTTCTCTTGAGGAGAGAGTGAGAACCATTTTGGTCTTGGCTCGGCCGGTCTAACTGGCACTGCTGTTCCTGTCGCACAGGTGCAGTCCAGGCAGATACGAAGGGAGCCCTCGTACCCTCAGGTACGATCCGCTCCCTTCTTTCCGCCCTTTGAGGACTTACCCTTCCCCTTCCTGCCTCTCGGGCGATCAGGAGCAACATTCGGAGGGTAGGGACCTCCATAACCTTCTTGGCCTTCTTCGCCAGAGGCAGCTGAGAAGACCCAGTAGAAGCAGAACCAGCACTAGGCTTAGCTTTCGCCTTGCCTTTGTGCTTTTTCTGCTTCTTAGAAGGTTGCCCGGTTAGCGGCTTGGCTACAGCCCCTAATGCGTGCGCTTGACGCACTAGCTCTAGCTGCAGATTAACCGCCAACCGATTCTGCGCGATGCTGGCCGTGTCCTCTAAGATGGCCCGCGCTTGGCCACCAAAGATGCTAGGGCCTGTACGGGGCGTCCCAAGAAGACACTCCCTGACGGCAGTAGCTGGACGCATATGGTCAAGGACCATCTGCCTCCTGGACTTTGTCACACACGCCTGCACCCTTGCCAATGCATCCTTAGACAGCACCAGGCCGTCATTAATGCATGAAAGCACCACAGGTGGCACAGGGTGGCCTGCCCCCGCTTCAGCCCACACCGACTGAAGAAGGCGATAAGAGTGGTTGACAGCACTCATTGCTGCCCTCACCCCTCATCACATAGGGACAGGACGTCATCATGGTGGACGTGAGCTTTTTCCACCAGTGCCGGGGCGGGGCCACCCGCTCCAGCACTCTGGACACCCAGCGGTCATCCTTGGTGACCGTCGGGACAACACCATACCTGTCGCATTTCCCCCGTGGAATTCAACACCTCGCCCACACCTCCCTGGAGGCCGCAGGAAGCTGGCCCTTGGTCAGGAGTTGTTTGCTATAAATAGCATCCAACAACTCCATAAACCTTGGATCCAGTCCAATAGACTGGATCCGGGCTGTGGTTAAGATCCCCGTCCTAATCGATGCCACCGATGGACGGGGTGCATCCTCCTCGGCCGTGGTCGAAACCACAGACGGGTCTACCCTGGCTAGCCAAGCCAGAGCCTCAGACCAATCTGTCTCCGAGGAGGACACTCCTATGAACACGTCACCCATTGACATGTTCACAGCCCTACAAGCAATGGCCTCCCGGCTAGGAGCCATTGCTGATACGCCAGGAACTCCGGTACCGTACGGTTCCGCCGCCACCCCATGGAAAACACCAGTCCATGGAGTATGCCCGCACGGAAAACTGTGCGGACCCATAACGGTTGAAGAACCGTGGGCAAACACGGGCGCCAATGGCACCCCATGTCTGACCGCCGGACCAGGCGAGATAGGTGAGTACCACGCCTGGCCAGCCACACCTGTCACCGTGTCGGTTGGTGGCAAACCAACAACCATCACGGGACCGGTGCCCGGTACCGGAGTGGCCTCAACCACGGGCGGAGCCGCTGCCCTGGCTTGCGCCAAGCCAGACAGAGGACGGTTCCGTCCAGGACGGAATCAACCTCCATGCTCTCCACCCGCGGCATCACAGGCCGCAGCAATCTCTCCTCCTCGGCCTCCTTATCTTCAGACCCCGAAGAGTCGTCACTAGACGAGGAAACCGTGGAGCCATCCTGGCGGATGGCTCCCATGCCTGACGGACCGGCCACCGGTACTGGACCACCCGCAGGTGGCCGCAGAGAGACAGAGCCCATCAGGCCGGAGCCTGACGGGACTGCCAGGGGGCCGTACGAGATGGCTCCCTCAGTGGCCAGTCCAGAACCCTGTCCAAGGACAGGGTCCAAATCAAACACGGGAAGAGACTGCCCTACAACTTTTGGTAGCAGGGACGACACTTGCGTGGGCAGAATGCTATACAAGAAGCCTTGCATAGCAGGACCAAACCACGCCGGCGGTGCCATCTCAGCCACCTCCGGTTGCAGACGTGGAACGCCCCCAAGGGCCAAAACGGATGCCCCACAATTTGCTTTCGGACCGCCTGACCCCGCGTCAGACTCTGTCAAGTCCTTCTGGGCAAGGAACTTAACCATCATATCGACCGACAACACTGCGCAAACGTTACACCTACTGTCAAGGTTACATTTAGTACAGCGGAAACAGACATGGTCCTTGAATAGAACCCTCACAAATTTATGGCACTCGTCACATGATGGCGGGGCTGGCTTGGCCTATAAATAAGCACAAACCTACAATAAGCAAGCGGAACGAAATGGGAATGGAAGGCAGACAATTAATTTTCAAATATTTTGATCATAAATTAACTGTTAACCCTCCCGCACCCCACCCCACAACGCTACAGCAAAGATCGCATTGATTATGATGACAAGAACCAAGCGGGCAATAATACACCCATACACTGATCCTCAAGGATGTATAACGGAACCAGGAATCATATCGCATAGCATTTGGGGTATATTTACCAATAAATATAAATTATACTCCTAATGAAGGCCAAAACGATATGTGAAGAAACAACAAAATGTAAACAAACTGCTGTAGCACACGGTAAAACCGCAGACAACACATCTAAATCAAGAATTTTGAAACCACTGATCATTGCAAACAGATCGTGATAACACGCAAAACTTGAAAATTCCAAAGTTTTTCTGGTACCAATTAAAATACACAGCACCCAGAATCAGATGCGCGAATTAATGAAACATTTTCTTCACATAAACATCCGAGCAACACGGGTGTGACGTCACCCGATCGGATCTTACGGAGAATGACATCAGCCGATTTTCGTGTTAAAACACCGTAAAGTCAACACCTTATTTCATATCTGCCGATCGCCTGTTGGGGTTTAAAGGAAGGCGATCAATCTGGCATATTTCGTTGTTAACACACGTCCCAGATTCTTTGGGGTTAGAAATTCGAACATGCGACACAGACGAAATTTTTAACTATGGAATAACATGGAAATATATGACCTGGTTATCATCGGCTGCATCCATGGTAACCCACTATATCCTTAGAGAGCGCACAAAGCTATCACAATTACACAGAAAAAGACTTAATCTAAACTCAAGACTCCAACTGCACAAAAAAGCATGTGTCTCTTGTTGCTATGCAAACAAGAATGAGCTTCATGGCAAATGGATACTCAGCAGTTGGGAGCCGGGTACCCGGTTCCAGGAGTCGGTAAAGCTTACTAAGTCAATAGTCCTAGGGCTCAGCTATCCAGGCTAGCTGTATCAGAAGTAATAGAATGGTGAGCATTGATCGAAGGAGAATTGTAAATCTCGACCACCTATTAGGTTAATACTAATAGTAGGCCGCGTATGTTCAAGATATAATAAAGTTTATTCCACACTTTTGTAGTCAAAATGCGCGTAAAACAGTCTTAGCATGATTAAATACCTTCCTTATAAATATATTTTAAGACCAAATTTATGTACCAAACAAACGCGGAAGAAAATGTGCATCAATTTTGTAATGCCAATCAACATTAAATGATCCAAATTGAATTGTTACGAACGACAATATAGCCGGCTTCTTAAGTTGGCGAGCCAGCGGCTCTTTTGCGATGGGAGGCGGCGTGTTCTCGAGAGATATTATACGCTAACGGGAGTTTATCAAACGAGTACCCATTATTCAGATCAGTATAATACTCAGTTCCTATTGCGCAATGATAATATATAGAAATTCCCGAGTTCCGAGTCCTCGATTCCAGAATATTTATATCCGAGTACTCGCTCTAAAATAAACTCTTCAATTGGAGGCGAATCACGTGATTTGTATTTTTTCGCGACGCCATTTTATATCAAATTGTGGATTAATTATGATTTAATAAACGGCCTTTATTAAAGGATACGCAATATTTAGGCGCTCAAATCAAATAATTTCACTTCCCCAGTGATGTTTTGAGGTATACATTAAACATAGGCGTAGACGGTGGGAATTTTTACGGGAGAAAATGCGTTGAGTTTCCGTGGTATCAGTTTTAGAAAACTTTTTGGGAAAAACTCTGTAATATAAGCCCACCAGAGGTGTTGGTTTGGAAATTGAACACCTCTTGTCCTAATAGAAGCCTAGGCTTCAATTAAGCGAAATACGGTAGGTGAATATCTCCTCAAGATATGTAAACGTTCTTCTTATTAACCCCATAATACTGTTTGCTTTGTTTACTTGCGCTTGCCTGTGTGCCTTAAATGATAGGTTGTTGTCGATGACCACACCAATATCTTTTTCCTTATCCACAATCTGTCCATTGTGTTTATATAAATGATAGTCTCTCTTTATTTCCTCTGTGTTTTTGGCTCTGTATTGTCATTACTTTACATTTGTCTGGATGAAACCTCAATAGTTCAGTTCAGTTACATAGATCCCTCCTTTGTATAGGAGCGCCTCCTTCAGGCGTAATATAGGAGCCAGCACGTACATGAATCAGGTCAATCTCATTAAGTTTAGCTATTCTTGTGTGGATCAGGACATAGTAGTATTGTCTGATCAAGGCTTCTAATCTAGCCATGAAGAGGCAAGGCTCCTTCCTCAGGTATGTAGATGGGTTCACGAGGAATGTGGTTAGGGTCTCACTGTGCGACCAGACATGGATGGAATTTATGGTACACATGTCACAGAGATATGAACGGATTAACGGGATGTATTTCCTCCGGACATCCGTTAGAGCATGGCAAGCAGTTAATTCGTAAATTTTGTAAATATTAATATTAAATGTTGTAAATATTTTTACACATCAAATTCATCAATTGTAAATAGAATACCACCATACCAGTACATATAATCTCATTTCCCAGCTTGTGTTCTTTTTCTGATCGTGAGCCTCAATTTCCCCAATTCAGTTAACAACCTAAACCAGTGTAATATACTACTGAGTACTGATATAAATATAAAATCACCAATTCACCAAGGTTATTATGTTCCAGTGTCACATGGTTTGATTGGTTTCTAAATGTTTTGTCTCTTGTCAAGGAATTTGTCAATACATGGTAATATAGTGAAATGACTGAGAAGATTACATTACAACCATGTAAAATAGTAAATCCTCAATTTATTAATGCAAAGTCTTTGACACCGAGTGGGACTGAGCAGTAGATGAAAGAGAAAAAACAAAGACATTGTCAAATGTTAACTATAGCAACACCCGAAGAATCATTACTCTGAATGTTTTTATTGTTGTGATCACGTGAAATAACTGTGATCATATGACGCAAAAAAATAAATTTTCAAGAATTATTTATCTAAATGTATCTACCATGATTTAAATCTTTTCAAACCAGTTACGCTAAAATATGTTTGGTAGTTAAATATTTTTTTATTTATGTGGCCCAAAACTAGACTTGATATCACTGAGTGTATTTACCGCAATTTCGACCCAAGCAAACTCGTACCCTTCCAAGTATGGGCGGGTTTACGGCTATTTACAGGCAGTATATTACAATTCCAAGTGGGTCAAGCTAAATAAAAATGATGACAAAGAATGTATTGCGTCCGTCATCTGTTTTCAACAATTTCCCACCCAGTAACATCGATGTTTGCTGAAAAAATATTTAAAATATAGCGATTTACAGGGCCAGACCTATCAGTCAGAACTTATTAGCCAGTAGATTAGCCTATTTTCGAATTTTGTTAGCCAGTTCAGAATTTATTAGCCAGCATATTAGCCTATTTTGGAATTCTCTTAGCCAGATATCGGTTGTCTTAGCCAGACAAGGTTTTTTTCTTAATTAGCCTATTTCTGTGTTTTCTTAGCCAAAGCATACTCTGTACACTACAAATCTGTCAAATCAAGATCAACTGTATAATAATAATAATAATAATACTATATAATTAAAAGAATTGTCTACTAGCAACTGACTGCTGTGTTTGTTATTTTCCCCTATTATTTACCACTGACAAGTTGTTCACTTCTCATCCTTATTCAAATGAAATAAATAAATTGATGCATGCTGTGACACAGGAGACCATGTCATGGATCATCTTGATCTGGGCAATGACTCCATCTACCTTGTTCAATGCAGATGCCATTGATCATGAATAATCAAATTAAAGTTGATGGTCAGCATGTACGGGTGTACAATGTAAGAGTTAGAATTAGATGCTTCATCAGGCGAGTGGGCCTCTGATCAATAAGTAATAAAGATGATCAGAAACATTTAATCACGGCTTGACCATCATTGTCAAACAAAACTTGAATCTAGACATTTAAGTTGGGTACATGTGTATCCGCATCATCGTTATTTACTTCGATAGGTCGTTTTTTTCGAACGAAAAGTGTGTTTATTTTACTCTGCGATGCCATCTTCTTTCTGTCAAAACCTTTAACCAACCACGGGAGACTGTCCCAAAACGGAAACGTTTCACACGCTGTATAATCGGGAGTTTTCGGTTAGCGAGAGTGGAAAGTAGTGAATTCGAAAACAACCAAATGTCATATTTATTTGCAGATTATTTAACCGACATCGGCCGTAAGCAACTTCATTATCACTTCTACGCATCACCCGTGTTCGCGATGAACAGACATCGAATAAACACAAATTATGGATTAAATCTGTCAAAACATACCATAGGTGTATCGATGCTCGACTAATGTAGACACTTTTTTAGTAAAACATGCAGATAGTGTGGTTTTGATTGATGATATGACGCACAACTTAGCAGATTCGTGCCGGCTACCGCAATACCCCGATCGGTGCTCTAGTAAGAAAGACTAGTTCAGGGCTAGTTATAAAACACTATGCGCCCCTAACGTTGTAACATATACCAAAATCTCATTGGCTTTTCGCGGAAATAAAACGCCCGTAGTGATTTAATGATTTTCTTTTTGTGACATTCGATAGCTTTCGGATTCCCTATATTGCAATGTAATGTAGCCGAGTATAACCATAAAGACATGCCAAGTTGACGTCACTTGCGCAATTCAACCCCTGGTGATAGTCACGGAAAACTATTGGTGAAAAAGCGGTATTCAAGTGGGATAACTACGTTTCGAGTAACATACAGTCATAAACATCGTTTCCATACTAAGGGCGCAGTTTACCGTGACTAACTTCAGGTGGCCCTGTTTATAAATTTGGTATTACGCCGTAGTACAGTCTGTCATGTCTTTATATAATTAGTCTATGACTTCGGTTAGACGCGATCGCTAGTTTCAGGTTTACTTGGAAACTACATAAATACGTTCGCGTTTGCAGAAAAGCTGTTCGCCAGCTCCATTTGATGAATTGTGTTAGTATTATTTTGCGTTCGCCGTGAAACTCGCCTAGATTCATTTTCTTATCTTCCAGTAGTGAAATGCTCTTTTGGACTCTGCAACTGCTCTAGCAATCTCATCGTTCCAAAACCGAAACGGCTTTAGGGGTTTGCTGACATTACTAAGGGGACAAAATTTCAGCAGCATATTGTAGTGTCTCGTAATTTACCATAAGTGCTACATAGATCGAGCATGCTGTCTAATCACAGGCCTTTGAATTTTCGTCCATCCATCCCTCTACCACATATCCCCCCTACTATATATAATATACACACGGTATGAAACCTTCATCTGTGGGCACCATTGTCAGAAAGCTGATTGGTTGGTTTGTAGTCAGAACCGTGATGTCAACGGATTTTGACAACAAACCAACCAATCAGATTTCTGACAAGACCTGAAGACCGAGCCTCTGTGGGGTGGAGAGGCCGGGTCCGTATCTAGGGAGGTAAGTATCAACTCTCTCGTGAAAAAAGAAATCCTAGATTTCGTTTATTTCACTTCAAGAGTATACTTACCTCCCTAATACTTTTGATACTGCCAGAATTTGACAGGGAATTTGGCGGGAGGGAGGCGAGGTCAAAAGACCAGCTCTTCCCTATACGCTTTCACGCGTTCAAGGCACTTAAACATCTGAAACTGTGTGAAAACACAGTCAGGATTTGATGAACATCGGCTAACACCAACCGATGGATGAGATGACCGAATGTCATATGCGCTCCCCCCCCCCCCCCCCCCTCCTTCCTGGGAGGAAGACTAGAATGACCTCAATGTCCCATACGCTCTCTACGTACCAGTGCCATGTACTATAGGACAGAGACGAAAAGGCTCCATTTTCGTATACTCTCAATGATGAACCACATCAAAACAGAAACCATCACCATATTGATAACAACGGGTAACGTGACAATACAATCAACAATGAACAACACATGAACAAGACTGACCTTGTTGAACTTGGCAGCTGTCATCCTCTTCCCAGTGGAGAAGACCGATGCAGTCCCAAAAAGTGGCTGTTTCCATTAATTAATTGTGAAGTATATAAGCAATGAGGAAACCCTCCTCAAAAATCATATAAGGGATTATTGTTTCAAAATCGACAAGGCGAGAGGATTCGAGGTGTCACGGAGATAATGGTCTGTAAAACTTTACTCACAGTGCCACTGAGCAACGGACATAATGTCATCCACAGGGACCCCATTAAATAGGGCAGTGGAAGTCACCACGCCGCGGACACTGTGAGCCTTGGCTATGTCAACCTGCTTACCAGTGGTGGATTTATGACAAAATTGGATACACTCTACAATCCACCTGGAAATGGTGTCCTTAGACACCCTGCCATGGGGTTCAATATATGACAACCATAACGCTGACTGATCGGTCCGCCACTCCGAAGTACGCTGTTTGTACCGAAGTAGCGCCCGAACGGGACACCATGCTTTAGAAATAGGATCATATCTAGTTAAAGCAGGCAAAAAAATAGGTTGACCTGGATATTTCAAAGACTGATTCTTAGCCAAGAAATTAACCATAGGTAGCAACTTAAGGCCTTCCCCTGTAACCACAAAACGGTCCTCCTCGGCTGATAAGGCATGAATCTCACTCCTACGCCTAGCCGAGGCCGCAGCAATTAAAAATACAGTTTTAAGAGTTAACAGTTTCATAGAAATGGAACTAAGTGGTTCAAAAGGCTTATCACCTAGTACCTGAAGCATTAGCGATAAACTCCAAGAAGGAATCACCGGGGGATTCCTTGGTCTTAGATTGCCCATGCCCTTAATTAATACATTTAATGTACTTACTTCATCACTTCCCCTCTTAGCCAGCGAACCTGTACTCTGGGTCCATTGTGTCATGAGAAATAACTGGATCGGCCGCCTGCATAAGGTGGCCTGAGGAATGACCAGTTCCAACGAAATCATCAACCCCAGCATTCTCAAGTAAACCCGTGCCAGGACATGACGACTGTCTCACACTGACTGAATTACTGAGATGAGTCTGTGAACTCTCTCCTGAGTAGGATAAACATATCCTGTCTCTAGATCGAAGAACATCCCCAGGTAAACAAACTTCTGGGATGGCGTCAGCTCTGATTTTTGAAAATTTATCATCCAGCCTAAATCCGTGATAGTTTTCAAAACAATCTCCAGATTGGTCGATAAACTTTCCTGTGTGTGTGCCTTTAACAGCCAGTCGTCTATGTACGTGTGGACTGCTATGCTTCTCCGGCGGAGGTATGCTGTGATCGCAAGAACCACACGGGTGAACACCCGAGGAGTGGTGGAAATTCCGAAGGGTAACACCCTGAATTCCCACTGTCTGCCCTGGAATGCAAATCTCAGGAAGCGACGGAAACTCCTCGCTATGGGAATGTGGAAATACGCATCCTTCAAATCTATCGAAACTGTCCACATTCCCCTCTCTAACCCCGCCAACACCGAGCGCACAGTCTCCATCTTGAAACTGGGCGTCTCTATGAACTTGTTCAACGGCCTCCAAAGAGACCAGGACCTGTCATAGGCATACGCAGTAGCCTATTATACAGGTCCTGGGACGGGCACAGATTGTCCAAGGCAAACGTGCGCCGCGCCCGGACACTCCTGGTCACCGCCCGAGTCATGCAGTCCAGAGCCAGGTTGATACCATCCTGGATGGCTCTCTGGACTGTGACCGGGCTCGGCTGGCGCGATGCGGATGCCGTTACTACCCCCTGTAACAGCTGGGAGACGTGGGACAGAGCGGCAATCGAAGCTCTCCCACTCTCCTCCGCATCGCGCAACGCGGCATTGGCCGAATGCAACGCATTCGAACACAAGACTCCCGTGTCAGAACGGGAGCCTGGCCGCGCATCTTCACCCAAAGCCTCGCGGTCATCCACGCTCTGCTTGGGTACCACACCGTACCGCTGGTAATCCAGGGGCATGATGCGGCAACGCCTGGCCACCTCGCGAGGGGCCTTCGCGAGACGCCCATTCGCCTTGATGGATGTCTCCGCCGCCTCGAACATGTCAACGACATGCTCTGCCAGAGGCAGAGATGGCATTGCGCTAGCAGTAGCCTTACCAGCTAACCATGGCCTGTGGTCACGCTGGCTAGCCGACTGCTCCACGGGCAGATCTGGCCTAACACTTACCAGCCACTGGCAAGCGTCCAACCAATCCTCTTCCGTGGCTAGCTGCGAGCGCTCTACAAGACGGGGGCCTTCGTCTTCCTCCTGAGCGCAAGCAGCAGAGCTTGACGACGGATAAGCTGATACCCCTGGCAAGCCAGAAAAAACATGCGGGCCCGAAAGAACAGGCATGTTAAATTGACTGGCTTGACCAGGAGCAGGCGCCGTGGTAGAGCGCGGGGTAGATACCGCCCCACCACGGCCCCCGCCAGCACCAGCAATACCGTCGGCAAGCCGAGGTATGCGGTATAGCTGGCCATCAGCATCGGCCAGGGCCACCTTCTGCGCCGTGAACTCTACTCCTGCGTGAGTAGAGCCATGGAATATGTCGCCTGTATTCCCCGCGAGGGGTGCACAGATGTCATAATCCATGGTCACGTCCCCAGAAGGCGACCCTAACAGGTAATCCTCCTCCTCCTGGCCAGAAAGATTAGACTCCAGGTCAGCAAAGAGAGCTAACCCGGACTGGCCAGGAAAGGTGCCATAGGAGGTACTGGCACCTGCGGTGTGCGGATACCCCTGGACTGATAAGCAGCCAGCGGGTTCCAGCGACAGCCATCCACGACCCCTCGGCGCGGCACCAAGCCTGCTGCCAGGGTTGTGGATCACCCCCACTAATGGGGCCACCTCGGAATCGTCGAACAACGGAACCGGCCTACGGAAAGGTGATTCAGAGGTGGGGATTACCTGCTCTGAAGCAGACGCCGAGGACGACAAAGGATTTGGTCCAGGAAGCATGCCACGTAGCAACTCTGGAACCAAATCCTTAATCGTCCTCTTCATCTCTCCCAATATCTCGGTCCGGAAGGCCTCCATGTCCACCGCGGACGAGGCCTTCCTCTTACCCTTTTTACCTACACTCTCTCTCTTCTGCTTCCTCTCCTCCTCCACTACCTTGTCCTTCGCCTGTCAGCACAGAAATTCAGACATTAAGTCGCCCCCCCCCCCCCCAATGCTTGCATACCTCACACTTAAGCAATGGCCCACAGGGACTACAACCAAAGCAAAGGTGAGGCACAAATCTATCTTTCAAGAAACGTCCACAGGACGGACAACCAGGTCTCTGAAACAGGACAAAGGACAAGGACAATGAGTAATTTTGTTAAGGTTAGAAACTCAAAACCAAACTAAAAGAGAGGGAAATGATCATAAAGATCAATAATTGATGTAAAACCAGCGTTGGACAAACCTTTAATTGTGAATATGACGTCATGATCCCATGACATAAAGTAAATCGATACGAACCAACAACAAGGTGTGCGGACGAATTGTATACGTAACCAGAACATGTTAGAATGGTTATCCAGAGTACACAACCATCAGATACACAACGATAACAATGGCAATCACAGTTAATTTTTCTTTAAATAATTAACCTCACCTCATATCATTACTTAGATACCTGATACCTTGTATAAACAAACCATCCAACGTGATGAACTGGAGCACTCCACCAACCGTACGCCTCTTAACTCTCTCCACCTCATGGGGAAGGAATTGGATCAAGAGGGCAAAGTGAGAAGACCTTTATACTAGGCCTCCGACTCACTGGACATACAAATTTTGGTTAGATAACCTAACAGTATTAGTAGGAAATGGAACCTTGGTGGAGAGAAACAAACCCTCAGATGCTGTGATGTCCATTACATATCCTTACATAGACCTGTGGACATAAACACAGAGAGAGATTAGTATTATATAGCACCATTTTGAAATAAAACAACTAAAACAGGCGCTTTTCACGGTAAACGCGAGTCCCGGAAACACATTACACCGGGGAAAACTCGCTAGAATATATTAGAAATCACCTGATATAAAGATCCAGCGCCATCCTCCGGCGAAGCCACTTTATCCGACATATCCAGGTAGTATCCTTCTAATATATTCACACTCATAAGACCATAAAACGCGTTGAAAACAGTGAAAGTTGAGAAACCACAAAAACATGTGTACTCTCTGCCAATAAATTAGCAAAGAGGAAGTAGTAGTCGGCGCATGCGCGGTGGTGGGGCTGGCATCCGCCGGACTACCCTCTGTCTACCTGCCCAGTAGGGGCACCTAACTGTTTTTATTCTGAGTGTTTATTGAGTGAACGCCGATATTTAGCAATATCAAAAGTATTAGGGAGGTAAGTATACTCTTGAAGTGAAAGAAGGTTTCACACCTTGTGTATATTATATATAGTAGGGGGAATATGTGGTAGAGGGATGGATGGACGAAAATTCAAAGGTCTGTGGTCTAATGCTGGACTGTATTCAAGCAGTGCCTCATGTATGTGTTCTCTATATATTGGACGATTTACCTTTTCCCAACGTACACGTGGTTTTATACACGTTTTGTTAGTTTTTAGACTATCTTCTGTGGTTCTACTGTAATACTGAATTCACCAATAACGGGGTAATGATCTGAGCAGTTGGTGGCTGATTCAACTCTGGAGATTTTGATGCATGCTTGTGAGAAGACAATAGCCATTTATCTGTCCAGTTCTGAAGAGCATCTACAAATTTTTGCTTCTCCTTCTCATCATCCGCACCCTTTATTTCTTTGTATATCTTGGTATCGTTTGCAGAGATATGTTGCTGCCTTCACTATATCTGGTAAATCGTTTATGTAAAGGACGAGCAATACTGACTTATTCTTATCGTATTCATTTCAAATATCGTCAGCTACATCCTTATTTTTACCCATCACCAAAAGGGGTATTTCGAGTTTTATTTTGGCTATATCATCAATCTCTCCCACTTCTATTGCTCACGCCATACGGAAAAAGCCTGGTAGGGGGAGAGATTGACAATAATGATTTTATTTCTGTTATTTATTTTTACTGCTTCCTTCGTATGACAGCAAAAAGGCATCATAACAGTATAGCATATTTATTAAAATGCTGCACATTGAAAACAGTATAGATAATTTTATTTAGTTTTAACCAGATTTCATGGCAAATCGAAAGCCTATGTGAGGGGGTATAATCAAGATATAACCATATCGTCATTATCGTGAGTTTTAATATGAAAATAAATTCTATACGACTGTGCATTAGTCACGGAAACAAAGAACATTTACACGAAAATAGGTGTCAACATGAACTTTTGATAATTTTATACGGTGTGTAGACATGGTAGATGAGGTCAAAATTTCTTCAAGTAAGTGAGTATCACCTGATAAGTGAAATACATTATATAACTATAAGAATGTTACATATTCACAATTATATTGCTCTATGATTTTTTCTTACTTCTTATTTGTTATGTAGATTGCACCTCTTATAGTTTCATCATCATCAGCATCATTATCGGTCGTCGATCCCGTCTCGTGTGGTGTCTGTGCCATGGTGGAGGTAAAAGAACGCACTCTGAGTGTCAAGATTCAAGATTCAAGATTATTTATTTCATGCTTAATATACAATATACAGACATTACAACTAGGCAGTCCATCAAAGGCAGAGCCTATGAGTCGATGCCCCCCACCCCCACCCCACCCCACCCCTACACACAAAACAAAACATTACAATATATAGGGTGATAGTTAATTATACAAACATCCGTGAGTAAACACAGAACACAGGACGGCACAACATCTATTTTTTATACCATATTGTCATGATTGTCAGGCCCTGTATCGGGAGATCAGTTGTGAATACGCTCTAATAGTATAAATAGTACCATATATAAGTTAAAACACAGTACTGTATCTCGGTCAACAGCTCAAGCATCCAGTGGCTCCATATCTGAACCTGTAAATAGCATACTGTATAGCGCAGAATGGATCACACTGAGTGGTTAGGATGTCAGCCTAGATGGTGCTCCTATCACGAGGAGGAATATCCGAATACAAAACAACATCATCATTTTACCAGGCATATGCCATTGGCTTAATTGTTATTGCCTCAGTGTTTTTGTTTCAGTATGGCTTTCTCAGTCCAATTCAAAAGTTCTTTCATTGATATCTAGTTTGTTCTTGAATGATTTGACTTTAATTGATTAATTAAATCTCCTCGAAACCGTTAGATTTAAGAGTTTCACCCTTAGCACTCAGATGCCAATATTCTATCTTTTGTTATGTAAATAACAAAGAAACTGGTGTACACATTTCAACAGTTTGGTTGATGATGTTGCAACAGCAACATCCTCCACCAAATTTACCGGAAAATGAACACCAGATCGTCTTTTAATTTAATATGAAAATTTAAAATTCCGACATCGAAGTGGCAAGGATATACACTGATTTGTAGAAATGCTGTGGTGCAGATGGGTGTTTCCTACGTCAGCTACGGTATGACAAGAAACTGTTTTACCACCTTATTAACAAACAATGCAGATCCACGCATGCATCAATGAAGGAGCTCGTGATCGCTGGACAGAAGCTAACAGAACCAGACCAGATATGCGAGGGCTGGAGAACATACTTTCAGCAGCTGGTCATGCCCAAAGAGTGTCTAGAGTTCAATGATGAATACAGACTGAGGATTGTATGTATGTATGATTACTGTATTCTGTGGCCACAGTAGTAGAACCATCCTACAGCTGCAATCAGTCCTTCTTCGCTTTTGCCCACTGTGTCTTGTCCTCAGCCAAAATCCGTAGCTTCTTCAGGTCCATTCTTGACTTGAGTGTACAGAGTCCTGCTTTCTTGAGGTCACCTCATAGCACGCTTAGCAAATTTATACAATAACGTCCTCTCCTGGTTCTGTATTTGCTGGCTCCGAGTAGGGCGAATTCCAAGATGTGCTGCAAAGCAGTGAGCCCAGGATATTACTTTTCCTTCATGGTTCACCACCATGGAGTGGATTGTCATTTTCTTTAGTTTCATGCTTTGTAGATAGGCATATGTGGGTGAACTTTGTTTTGGATTCATTCATAAAGAGATTCTCAATTTTTAGTCTGCTTGCAGCTATTGGGAGAAGTTCATCAAGGGATTTCTTTTCCTCGTCTATAAAGTCCACATCACTGGCATATTCCATCTCTAGTGGCATGGCCAGTATAGATCCCAGGGTGGGGTGGGGGTGGGGGTGGGGGTGGGGGCAGTGTTTGGTCCTGTGGAATTTCCCTGCACGGATTTCAATGCAGCAGCCAGGTAATAGGTGAAAAGCACAGGGGTTAGGGCTTCTCCCTGTGGGGAGCCGATTGATGTCTCAAATTCTACAGACTTCACTGACTTGACTCGTACTCTCAGCTTGATGTCTGCATGCAGTAATCTCACTAGTCGTAGCTCATCTTCATTGCAGATGGGCTGGCATAGTACATCTAGGATCTTTGAGTGCTTAATTGTGCCGAAGGCTCGTGACATGGCAATGCCCATTTTGTGGAAATCCCAGTGTTTGGACATGGCTACTGACACAAGCATGCGTTGAGCCCATACAATGTCTGCATAGCTGTGTCCACATTTGAAGCCACTTTGACATGATTTGGTGAAGTCATCGATCTTGTCTCGGATGCGGCATAGAGTAACATTGGATAGGATTTTTTGTATGCTATTAAGGCGCCCAGTGGCCACAGATTGGCAGGCGCAGGGTGGGGTGGGGGGGTGGGGGCAGGTGGCCTCTTGGGCTTGGGTAGCCCGATTAGGGTCCCTTGGCCTACAACATCGATGGGAAGGTGGTGCATAAAAGCTGAATTGATTAGGTGTGAGATCGGTTTTGAGATAATGTCACTTGCATATTTGAATAGTTCATTGCTCAAGTCATCAGGTCCAGATGCATGTCCATTTTTCAAAGCTTTAAGTGCCTTCTCAACTTCTGCTGTATTAATGAGCCAGCGGTCTTGTTGCAAACAAGACTAGACAGCTCATGAGTCCTGATTGATGCTGCCAAACCATCATCGATGGATGCACCAAATGGTATAATCCAGAAAATCGAAAAGTGTAGCCGTGATTTCCTGTTTAAAACACACCTCAGTGGATCCCAGCTACTAGACATGAGACCCTGAGTCCATTCAAATTGTTAGAAGACTATCTGGTTAGACTCAAATCCCAACCGCACATAGATAATTCCTAAGTAGCATGCATTTCCATGTATAATTCTACCTTTCTGTAGTTGTCCACTTGTGTACATAGCAATACATGTGTATAACTAAGTTACTAATTGTGTATCATCGTTGTAGATTTGTGATTCTACACAAGCTTTATAAATATTCACATTCTGAATAATCATGTATTAACTAATTGACATATACCCTTACCAGGGCAAGCTGGGTGCACCTAATGTAAAGGCCGAATTTCCAAAACTAAACTAACCTATTCCACCTATGCTCATGGTTACACCCTGATGCACCTTGCATTTGGTTACCTGTTGTTGATTTCTGGAGGCCATAGTTGGTCTTATTGCTGTTGTTTTCATTTTCTGTGTTTGTTGTTATCCGAATTTCCTTCTCTACGCTAGTGTCTCTAGCACAAAATGCAGATGTGGAAAGGAGAGACCTATCTACTGGTAGAGAGATCTGCATTCCTTTACAACAAGAAACTGATGAAAAAAACTTACGCCTGTCTTCGTGAATTCCGGTTAAGTCAAGCGACAGGCGTAACTTACACTTCTTTGTGACTCCAGGCCCTGATGTCAAGATAGATTCTTCATCATCATCATCATCATCATCAACATCATCATCAGCAGCAGGCATAGGCTCCTGGCTTGTTATTGCCTCAGGCAGGACATTGTACTGTATTATTAGTGCTTGTACTTTGCTTAGTTAAAATTGTTTATTTGTTTGGTTGACATTATTCAGGACCCTGGTGGACTTAGAGAAGCATAGCCGAATCATTGTCGGTTTTTTTCTTAGTAAGGTATCTGAAAAGGAAATCATCCAAAGAAGCAGACCACTGCTTAACCAGTCAAAGAGTAGACTTCAGCTTGGGGTCACTGAGAAGTGCTCCTCAGCCAACGCAGTCTTTGTATTCACTGAAACTATTGCTGAGGCCATGGATAATAATACCAAGCAATACATCACATATATATGGACAAGAGCAAGGCCTTCGTTATTGGTAATTATCAGAGCCTCATGAATGCTATCTACAAACATGGAGTCAGAGGCAAGATGTGGTCCATCCTTGACAGTATGTACACTGGTAATGGGTGCAGCTGTCATTGGAAGAGCAGTGTTTACAGTACATCTTCTGAGAATCAAGGAATCGACCAAGGTTTCAAGTCATCAACAGACATATTTAATACCAGAAATAATGGTTACCTTGCCTTGTGTGAAAGCCATTCAGCTACCTTTAAGATTCGTTCAACTCCTACATGTGCTATTATGTGTGATGACGATCTGGCACTAGTCACTAGCAAACCCTAAGGTATGCAACAGCTCATCAACGAGGCATAGTTGGATGCAGCAAATGAAAGGTACTTGTCTAGTAGCACTAAGACAACTACTATGGTTATTAAAGGTACACAGCCAGCAGAATTCAGCCTCAATGAAGAGCCTCTACAAGCATCCAGGAAGGAAACTCACCTTGGTGTCATAAGAAATGTCACTTGTACCAACCAACAAACCGTAGAGAGCAGGATAAATTAAGCAAGATGTGCCGCATACTTCCTAATGAATACAGGCCTCCATGGCCTAATTGGATTAAATCCTGTTGCATCTAAGCATATTTGGGACATCTATAGTATGCCAATACTCATGTATGTCTTAGATGGTCTGAACCTCAACCAAGCAGAAATAGACAAAATTGAAAAGCGCATTCAACAACTTCCACCTATATGTGTTAATACAGCCAGTTACCTATTACTCGGAGCCCTGTCTGCAGAAGACCAATTACACAAGAGGATTCTGGGCTTCCTTGTCAATATGCTCCATGGAATTTGTTCCGTTGAAAGGGAGATTATCGAGTGAGAGCTTGCCGTAAAATCACAAACATCTCACAGCTGGCTCATAAAGGTCACACATATTCTCCAAAAGTATGACATGCCTTCTGCCTACAATCTCATAAATGGGCTCCCAAGTCACTGCATGTTAATGAGCACTGGGAAAGGAAGTTGAAGGAGGAAGGTGCGGAGAAGATAACAGGCCAGTACCAGGATATAGATGCCTGCAGGATTGGTCAGCCCAATAGGATATGGGACAGCTGGAAAACAGACAAAACTTCAATGCACAAGGCTACAATCCATGCTAAACCTATGGTGCAGAGGTACAACCCGCTCGGACGGTCACCAAGAAATCAAAAAGCCTCAACTACATGTCCTCTTTGTGGAGGCGAAGAGGAAACAATGATGCACTTCCTTGTTATATTAGATCAAAGCATATAGATGAGGTTCAGAGCATCCTGAAGCATTCTGGAAACCTGTCTCCGAGACATGCTAGATCCTGGTAGACTTACACCGAGCAAACTACTCCTACAAAATAGTTAAATAACGTGTTAATGGAAATCTGCTATTTATTGCACTATGCACAGCGCAAGATGGTCCTGGAAAACAAGAGTGCATGCATGACCTGATGATCGGAAGAGGGTGTCATGAACCAGAATCTAATTTAAAATTCTACTTCATCAGAGGCATTCCATTAACTGGATAACTGTGAATTATGATCATGTGGACACATAAATCTTTCCCATCATTTATGGATATACTACTATAATGACTCTACGGAAGTTCTACTACAACCTACAGCTGAATCTAGAACCTAGGATTCTACTCCATATGGAGGTGCGTCTAAAGGACAAGCGTCCAAGAGGCAGGATTTAACTAGACAAGATAAGACACGTGGTGTGGTGCAGATAGGTGTTGCCCATCTCAGCTGCGATGTGTCACTTGACTTATGGTTACACCCTGCTGCGTCTAGCATTCGGACACATCTCTAAATTTGTCTTATATAACTAGTTGGTTAAGTCATGATCATATATTATGTTATGTAGGTACGTATCGATAGTTTTGATTTAAACATGTCAAGCGTGGGGACCTCAACCATGACAGAAGGGAATGCGTTCCATGCGTTATTAAATTAGGTTGGGAAAATAAGCTTACAAATTTCCTTCCTGCTGCATTTAGTGTTGAGCTTGAATGTGTGACCTCTAGTATGTGTGTTACTTGATCGGTCAAAAATGTACTTTTCTCCATGTTGTATGAATTCATCATGGATAGATTTGTATGTTTCGATTGAGGCTCCTCTAACCCTTCTGTATTTTAGTGACATGAGGTTCAAAGCCTTTAACCCAACTGTGTAGCAGTAATTTTTCAAATGAGGAACAATTTAGTAGCTCAGCGCTGGACTCTTTCGATTATACAAGATAATTGTCTTTTAAAACGAGGAGGCCATATGCAGTCACAGTATTCCAGAAGTTGTCAGACTTGTGATTTGAATAACATGGCAAGCATGTTTTAATCTATGTAATTGAATGCTCTGTTAATTAGTCCAACTATGCTGTTAGCAATTGACACAGGTGCATTAATATGGGTATCGAAGAAGAGGTTTTCATCTATGTGTACCCCATCTTCCTTTTCACTTGTGGACCGTACGATTTCTGACTGGTGTGTAGTGTCTGCCATATAATACTGGGTCCTAGGATTGTTTGAGCGGAAGTGTATTATATGTGTTTTGTCTGTATTAAAATGTAGCTACCAAAACTGAGACCAATTACATGCATTATCTATATTGCCTTGAAGATTGTCACTGTTAAGGTTACCAAACAGTTTTGTATCATGAGCAAAGATCTTACAAGTGCAGGTTACAGAATCAGATAGATTGTGTATGTACAAAAGGAAAAGTGTAGGTAACAAAACACTACCTTGAGGCACGCATTTACACACCGTTTTCTTTCAGTTAAAGATGCTTCAGTCCAGTTAAGTAGTCACTCTCCTAAACCGTTCATTTTCATTTTCTTTTAGAAGTCTTTTGTATGGAGCTGTATCGAAAGCTTTGAAAAAATCTAAGTATATTGCATCTCTTGGTTTGTTTTCATCTAGTTTGGATGTTGTGGATTCCATGTACTCCAGTAACTGTGTTTTGCATGATCTGTTATGTCTGAAGCCATATTGGCAGCTGGTGAATAGGATGTTTGTTTCCATGTGGTCCATTATTGCATCACGTACACATGTTTCAAAAGGCTTGCAAAGTGAGCAGGTTAGACGAATGGGTATGTAGTTGCTTGGATTATTTTTTGGGCCTTTCTTCTAAATCGGGCAGGCGTTATCCACTTCCGAAATATCAGGAATTACACCTTCTTCTAAAGATGTGTTAAATAGGATGCACTGATCTCTTTTGCTAGTTCAATCAAAGGTCAACAGAGGTCTTCTTCTACCGTAGCCTATACTGTGGGAATTGTATTTGAATTTTACTCTGCATTGATTGTGATGCACAACATGGGTTAAAACTTTGGATAATTTAATAAAATCAGGTATTTACAGTTAAAAAATTAAAAGCTTTATAAAACGTTAGTAAAGTCCCCATCTAGAATACTCGAGTACCATGTGGCATCCGTTTCGGAAAAAGGATGTGGCCATGACAGAGAAAATGCAAAGAAGGTCAACAAAACTGGTTCCTGGCATGAAGGAATAGAAGTATGAAGATCACCTAGGATGCTGAAGTTACCATCCCTGGCATATCGGAGATTGAGAGACGACATGAGCGAAGCAAAGGCTAACAGCAAATGCTAACAGTGCTCATACATTCCTTGATCATAACCTCAAAGGTTGCTCCCAGAACATCGATCATACTGCCGCACTTCACCAGTTATACCACCGCTAGAGTACTCCTCATCATTCTGGCATACACACAATGCAAACTGTAGCGCGGATCAGCTAGACAAGTCCGTGAGATCACATAGTGCACATGCGCGTGCATCAGAGCTTCCATGACAACACGTGTCAGCGTTGGGAGAGAATGCATACTTAAAGTGTACCGAGTTAGGGCCACGTGATTTCTTTAAATCACTCCATTCTCGTCATTTTTGGTACTAATCAGAACCAGAATGAGACGAGGATCCCAAAACTGTTTACCTTTGGACAAGAAATGGCCGATTTATCCTTAAATAGCTCATTGAAATTATTTTCAAAATATTACTGGGACGTCCTAATCACGTGTATGTATTAAATGAATGGAAAATGTGCCTATCGCATGATAGCATCATCACCCATTCTCGCTGCACGGTGATTGGCTACAGATCGCCAGCTGATTGGCTGGGAGTCCTGGCTTTGACGTCATGAGTAGTATAAAAGGAGCGAAAAATCAAGAATCGAGTCCACACTTCGGCGAGAGACAGCCAGTGGAGGGTTGCAGGACCAGTACTGTGCTAGACCTGGGCAACTGCTTACTGACTGTGGCTCCCTATTAGCCACAGCAGGGCCTTTCGGAATTCAGTTCTCCTGCGCTGGTCAGCAATCGACATACGCAATCAGTAAGTTTTTGTAAGCCCTCGGACGGCCATCTAGGGGAAACTAAATAAATAGAAGAAACTACCTCACTACCAACACTTCGGGAGGAGCCTTCCTGTGGATGGGTCTCGCAGCCCAGATGTAATCTCTATGGCATATAAAACAAGTGGTGATTCTTGGTGGATAACACATCATATCTTCCGGACCACGTTGAAAAGTGGTATTCAAACTTCCGCGAAGCATGTCGTGTGATTAATTAACTTTTAGGCCACAGTCTGGTGGGACTCGGCCTGGTACACCGCAAGAGCTATGCGATGTATCATGTACGGTGTATTAAGATATGTACATTCGATGTTTAAGTACAACTGTAGCCCTCTCTGTTATGGGCAGCATTCAAACTACCGTCACCAGACGGACACTTTCTAACTTACTGTTTAAATTAATATATTAGTTATTATGACTATCTAATGGACATCTATCTACAGTCATTCTTCTTCACCATCAACAGTTCACCTGCCGAAATTTCCCAGCAACGTCAGAATTGTGTCACCTCACGTTACTCATCTGTAACACAGTTTCTACAGTGATTTATGAACTTTTCCCGTACCGATGACCAATAGTAGCTATACTATTGTAATACTATATATATTCACCCATTCTGTTATAGGTACTGATGATTACTAGGTACCTACCCGGTCGTCTGAGACCGCATTTTATCATTTCTATCGTTTTACTATTTATTTTATCTTTATTTTTGTGCTTACAACTAACGAGCACCACAAGGTGCTATGACCTGAAATACTGTTAGCACTGTGACAGCTAGTAACGTATATGACAAGCAGCCATCCTAGTTATTTTGTTTTGTTTGTATAAAAACTCTAGGACGCAGTACACTAGGTTATACTATACAGCAACATTATATCCGCATCACTTTTCCCCCAGCATCAATTTTACACTGAGGTCACTGTTCATGCTCACATTGCTCGAGCCTGGCAGGTAATCGACTAAACCTGGCTATTCTAGCTCGATAGGATAGGTTTAAAGTAGTTAGGGACAATCTCTCCATAAGAGATATTTGTGTATGCCTCTTTTCCGGCTGTAGTGGATATGTAACACCGCACACCGACCAGATTGTGTAAAATTGGCCAAAAACCATAGGGCCTCTTATTATATTGAGTGATTGTCTCTTTCTACACTCCTCCAGTTGCAAGGCGTAATAATTGTCTGGACCTCCCATCGACACATTGGCGTGATCCAGCTCTGGGAAACTATTGGAGTTTTCGAGTGGTGAAGACTAAAGTGTCGAGTTTGCATGCATCCCCCTCTGTATCTTCGGATACCAGTTAGCGTAGATAACCCCACCAAAGTAGGAAGCACTATGAATAGATATAAATATTAGATAAAACCGGCCTGCAGTGTATCTCTGGGCATTCTGAAACTTAAACCTAATGACAGGCAAACGTTAGTTCCTCGACACATGGGTGACAGATAGGATGCAGATCTCCATCTAACTCTGTACTGTGACTGGGTGCAGTCTTGGTACCCACCTCGCCATCACGGAAATGTCACTGGAGATGGATATCTGTCTCTTACTCCCCGCCATGATATACTTATGCGCTTTCTAAATTGCTTATGTGAATGGTAACTTGTCCCAGTGATGTTATATGTGGTTGTGGGGGGATATGTAACCAGATCGTTATGTGATTCTGAAACTGTCACTCCATAACATGTCCACACGCTGCCTTTCTGAGGGAGCTGCTATGTGGGGTGACCTTCTGGAAGCCAAGCATCTTCGCCAGTTAGACTCATGTGTCAAAAAATAGGTAGGAATCCCTGCGGCCAAAGCTTAGAAGCGAATCTAACAACTAAATGGTAGGTTAGAATTTAGCAGAAGGCCCGCATAAATAAAGCGGCAACTACTAATGCAGTATCTTTGGACCTACATGAGATGATGGCATTTGAATTCTTTGAAAATCATCCACCACATCTTCACGTAATACAGCGTGCATCACATTAATTATAATTTCACTAGGTTGACACACACTGCACATAACATTTTGTTTGAACAAGCGAGTGGCCCTTTTTGCCAGCTCTCTTCCTCCGCTTTGGCGTTGAAGGCATTTTCCTGTGACAGAGGCCCACGTGAAGCACTTTGTTCTCGCAGCAATTATAATTTTGTTAGGGGTATAATGGTTTATATTAAACTACATAAGTAGCCTCAACTGCAGCCTCCAGACAAAACGTCAGGTGGCCAACACAACAAATCACACTTCCATGACAGTACGTAATCATACACACCTTGCTTCAAATATGTCGGTACCAATGACGCACACTGCATCCACGGCACCGACATCTCCCTCTGTGAGAGGTTGTGACCCTGCAACCTCCGTGTCTCACAAACCTTCTTTCCTATGTAAGGCGGCAGTGGTTGGTTGTAGCACCTCCACTGAAACAACGTTTATACAAGCACTACGACCCGCCACCAAAGCACTTAACACCCGATGCCCCTTGGTGGTATGCAACTCACACATCCTGACAGCATCACCCACTGCATCCAGCAGCAGTAACAGTGACATGGAATGCAGTCAGCATTCGGCATCATGGATCCGCAAGAAGAAGCATCATCTTAAGAACAGCAAACCTCAATGCCGTCACTGTTTCTTTTGCACATCTATCAAAAATCCAATGATACATTGCAAAAAGTGGCTCACACAGGTAGCCCTTATCCGTGACCGCATCCGTCCTGTCCAGACTGCTGTTTATACAAATTCACCGCACAGTGCACCGGTATCAACAACACCACCATTGCTACCCGCAGCTCCATCATCACCTAAACAATCACAGCAGCAGCGACGACGGGTTGGCTCCTTCCTCGCTCAGCCACAAATTGCACTTGCGGAAGCTATTCAGAAACAGACAGACTATATACAGGATGATATTGCACCAAAAGCAATCCCTCAGATGGTATCATTGGAAACTCTTCCACAGGCACATCGCAAAGTAATATATAAGTGTGCTTGTCTGTTTAGTGGCATTTCAACCAGTGCCACCATTGACACTGGAGCTTCAATCACCGTTTTCAACAAGCGCTTATATGAGAGCATCCCACCTCATAAAAAGCCACCTCTTAGGCCTACAAACATATTTTTGCAAACAGCTACCAGAGCCGATGTTCCTGTGGCTGGTACAGTAAACCTCGTAATACAGATAGAAGAAATGCAATTCATACAGCGAGTCGTCATTGCCTCTATTAAAAAGATGCCCTGCTTGGTTCTGACTTCCTCAGTGTGCATTTGTTGTTACGCAATGCTAAGCACAGGTATATTATCCTTTCATTTGTTGTTACATTATGCTAAGCACAGGTAGCCTATCTTTGCATTTGTTGTTACATAACGCTAAGCACAGGTAGCTTATTCTTTGCATTTGCTATTACATAACGTTAAGCACAGGTATCTTTGCATTTGTTGTTACTCAACGCTAAGCACATGTAGATTATATTTGCATTTGTTGTTACACAACGCTAAGCACAGGTATATTATCTTTTCATTTGTTGTTAGATAATGCTAAGCACAGGTAGCTTATCTTTGCATTTGTTGTTACATAACGCTAAGCACAGGTAGATTATTCTTTGCATTTGCTATTACATAACGTTAAGCACAGGTATCTTTGCATTTGTTGTTACTCAACGCTAAGCACAGGTAGCTTATCTTAGACGGATAAGTGCAGAAGGCATACAATATGAACACCATTCTCGTGAGGAAAGTAGTCATATTTAAATGTTGTGTTTTACTAAAGTCTCATTATGCTATGATGAGTAAGTAAGTAGACTTATTGTCATCATTGGCATTGTGTGAATGAATTGTCTGTTATATTTCAGGTGTTGCATGAGAGAAAATTACCAGCGGTGAGAGAACTCTTGCATGTTTCCACCACATCAAAGGCTGAAGATCCACCAAGTGAAACCAGGATGTTTCTAATGACCATAATTTTTTTAGTGATTTAAGTCCCCGTAAGTTAAAACGCAAATATAACGACATTCTCGATGAAAAGGAAAAATCCTTAAAGCACTAACAAAATACATTAGCGACATCCAGAAAGCGAATTAAGAGGCAAAAAGCACTATGAATAATATGAAGGAGGTTTTCAGACCTTAAAGAGAAAAATCTTCTAAGTGAAAATGGATCGGTAGTTTTAGAAAATTATTTTTCTGGTGTAAGCCTTGATTTGTTTAAGAAACAACATCTGGCTGACAAAGGTCACTATAGCGAAACACTGAACTCATTTGCCTTAGCGTTGAACTTCTATTGACCCAAAGCATAAAGCTATGTACGTAATGCATTGAAATTCTGCCTTCCACACCCAAGCACTCTTAGAACATGGTATTCGACGGTTGACGGTTCACCAGGTTTTACAGAGGAGGCATTCAATGCAATTAAACATCAGGTTAGTTCTGCAAGTGTGCCACTTTCGTGTGCCCTCATCTTTGACGAAATGGCACTTAAGCAAGTGCTAGAGTGGGATGGGCAAAACTTAGTTGGTTGTTTTGATCTTGGTATTGGTGCCGTCGTAGATTCAGTTCCTGTGGCCAAAGAGGCGCTTGTATTTATGGTTGTAGCTATAAATAGCTCCTGGAAAATTCCAATCGCATATTTCCTTTTTGATGGTATGTGTGCCATTGATTAGGCTAATCTTGTCAAACAGGTGATCTTAAAAGTTCATGATTGCGGGGCTTCTATTGTATCTTTGACTTTTGATGGATCAACTGTTAACATATCCATGGCCAATCATCTAGGTGCAGTGCTGGGACCAGATATTACTACCATCCAGCCCTATTTTGTCAATCCGGTCGATCCAACCACAAATGTATTTGTATTTCTAGATCCCTGCCACATGATTAAGCTTATCAGAAATTCATTTGCCCATAATGGTATTTTAGTAAACATGGATGGGAAGCAAGTTCAGCGGTCTTATATTAAGAAATTGTATGATCTGCAAACAAGTGAAGGTTTCCGGCTGGCAAACCGATTGCGAAGGAATCACATCGAATGGTATCAGCAAAAGATGAAAGTGAAGCTTGCAGTGCAAGCTTTAAATTCATCTGTATCTAAGGCTTTAGATTTTATGGAGAATGTCTTAGAATTTCCCGAGTTCATCGAATGTGAACCCACTGCTGAGTTCTGGTCTTTCTTTGATCGTCTGTTTGACATGCTAAATTCAAGAAATGTTTATGCTAAATGGTATAAAGCTGTCCTACGTGAATCTAACTGTCCGTTCTGGGTATCCTTTCTCCACAATTCCCTTCAGTACCTCTATGGGCTTCAACTAAATGGGGGTACCAATGATTACTTCGCGAAATCGTACACCAATAATTGGGTTTGTAGCAGCATGTATGGCTCTTCCTATTGTGCTTGATGGTTTTTCAGTTTGATACGCGGTAGACGTGGTTAGAACAACAACTCATCATCTCAGTTGTTTCGTGCAGCCTATCAGCGTACGTAGCAATTTTACCCCGCAGGATGATATAGGTATATTATTCGTTACACCAGTGTTTTGATGGGGGTATAGGCTGTTACCACACGCGCGAACAAATATAATAGTTTGCGCGTGAGGTAACACAGCCTTTACCCGAGTCAAAACACTGGTGTAACGAATTTATTACCTCTCATACGTCGAAGATAGAGATTTGATAATAAGGTGACAATATAATTAGATAAGCACTTCTTGAATTATACATCTCTAGGCTAGTTCTGCAAGATAAAATTGAAACGTTTTGCCTTGGCTGAACGCCAAAAACACCGTCTATGATTGTGGGCGCACTGGAGAGTTTGCGATCGATAATTAACTCGGCGTTTTTATGGCTATAATTAATTTGTCGAGTAATAATGCATTTGCTATTCGACTACAAGTATTTTGCGGGATATAAAACCTTGCTGCAACAACAGCTCCCGTCAAATTAGTTTCAAAATATGCAACAACGTTCCCGTATAGTTGTCTTGAAATTGAGTCACTTGAAATCTTGAAATTCAACGATTCCGAATCGGGCGCGTATCCGCCATTTTTAGCAACATGCATATTATTATAAAGAGCTTTATGGTTAGCTGCGCAGTAAAACTAAAACACGTTTTTCGCGCGGGGGATACCGTGTGGTATTGCCCTCGCGTGAGGGAAATACAAGATCATCCATCCCTGATCTTAACCAATTAAATAACAGCATTTGGTCATGTGACATTACTGAGGGGGTAATAATAGTTGGTACACCTCAAGCAGCAAGCAGAATTAGAAACGTACAATGACACACACAGTGTGTCTTTAAGTCGTAGGTTTGAAGTTTTGCCTCCAGGCAGTGACAATACAGCTGATATAGATGTTGTATCAAATGAGCATGATTATTCCCAGCTTGTTGTAGTTTTGCAGTGTTGCAGTCGGTCTGTATATGCACAGAATATTGTTGTGTATATTGCAGGATTTATTGTTCGAAAATTGTTGAGGAGCCTTACTTGTAGCACATGTTCATCAGCCTTAACAACTGCAGCCGATGCAGTTAACTTTTCTGAATTTTTGGTTTGAAAAACAATGGTGGATTAACAGTGCCGTCACCGGACGTTGTTAAAATTTGCAACATAACTGAAAAGTGCATATAAGAGGGTTCATTGTCAATGGTAGGCCGGATAGCTCACGAAATCTGTTACTACAAGTACAATGTACTGTCATGTCTTCCATTGGGACAGTTATTTCCCTCCCTTAGTGAGCATATATATGATTCTGAGTTTCCTGAAAGTCATGTAATGTCGCTAATTAAATAAATCATAAAGGAATACACTGTAGTGAAGCACATTCATGTGGGCCGGCTATGCACAGAAGGTATCAAAGGTCGTAATGTCAGAAGCAAATTGACCAAATCAATTCTGTTTCAAGGTCAGTAATATGGCATGATAATGATGTACGATCACCTTTGGCCATTTAGTGGTCAACTGAGCCACCGACAGGCTCTGCAGTGGTCTTGGACAATGTCCATTCGCAGGTCAAGAGGCCATTTTTTAAAATGTACCACTCGGAGGACTGGCTCGGTAACAGAATCAGTCATTCCAGTTCTAAATTTTCAAAAATAGTCTTATCCGGCGAATGGACACTGATTCAGCAAAACTTGCTTTTTTACCATTTAATGGTCAAAATGATTATTGGCTTTCATTGCTCTTAGAACTTATAAATCTTCCACATGTGAAACTGTTTTGCATTTTGAATTGGTTATGCTAAAATATGTTGCTGTTCTCTGTTACCTCTGTAATATATCTCCCAATGTGAAAATAAATTAAATTGATTGTGGAGTAATTATCACTTTCAAGCTGGGGTGATTCAATTTCAAATCATGCAGATAAGCTGCGGAATATTTTGAAACTGTTTTGGACTGGACGCCTTAGTTTTGTGCTAATATAAATGCCCAAAACTATCTTTCAGTTCTATATTAGATCTATCTTACCGTTAATTGAATTTATTTTGTATAATGTCTGTATAATACTTGTAGATTATTCCACAATAGTGCTGAAATTATTGCCAAATTAAGGACACCCCCAACGATAATGATATAGCGACAGAATGATATAATTGATAATGCAATTATTTATATTATATTGCTACATCTATGATGGCTCAATTCTATAAAATGACAATGATATAAAGATAATATGTTTGTAATAAGAATAATATTAGTGTTAAAATGAAATAAGTTGTGTAATGTTAAAGTTATAATAATCATAATAACATATTTTTATAATGCCATAATGTTGACAGTGATATGATGGTAATACTGATGATGATGACGATAATAATAATCAAAATGATAATAATAATCAAGGTAGCCAGTGCTTGTGACGGTACTAGTGATTGTAATAATGATGATAATAATATTTGTAATAATATATATGTACATAGTTATTTGTAAATATTGTACATTTGTGTAAAATGTGACCTGGATTTGTAAATAAATTGAATTTGTTACCATTTCCCTGTAAGGGGAAGAGGTTTTTTTTGGTCCGCACACATCTGTATCTAAAAAAACTGCCGTACACGATGATTCCCAGAATTCGGCCGTGATCCGGTTAAAAGAATCTGGAACGGATCGGATCTAATTATGGATCTATGAATATCTCCGAAGCTACTGGTCTAGTATGGCCTACGTTTCAACACAAGAACGCATGTGCCATACACTAGGATTCCACAACTTTCGGCACAATCCGAAAAAATACAGAAAATCTCATAACATCCTGATAATCAGAAAACTGTTTCGCATGATGAGAAAATCGAGTAGGCAAAGGGTCTGCAACCGTTGATTGTAATTGTACAAATGGTATGATTATAATGATATGATGATATAACAATAGAGTGGCAATGATGATAAAGATCTATGCTTCATAATTCAATTTCAAAACAAGCATACGGGTAGGCTGTTGGATATTTTGAATCAATCTGACTTGAAGCCGCCATAGACAACGGCAGTTAATGCTTTGATGGTAAAGATTTGTCCAAAAAGTTTTTATTAAAGTTTTGCTTAAGTAGTGATTGCCTATTCGTTGGCTGTTTTTTTACTTTTAGCATGGGAGCGACTGGCTTTGGAATCGAGCCAGTCATTCCAGTGATAAAATTTCAAATATATTTGTTTCTTGTCCTTCAATTCGACATTCCTCCAGACCACTGTAGAGACCGATTTTTGTCTGGCATGACGATTAAAGGGTTAAAATAATATTTGTTATCATTATCCTGTAGTATGTCAATATCTCTATTTCACAATGAAGCTACTGTGTTTTTGTAAATATGCATCTAATTTATCATGTTATTATTTCTAATAAATCTAGATTAATTTATTTGATTCATTTGTTTGTTAACTAAGATATATTTACCCATTTCACACCAAGATTAAGTATCATTTTTATACCCCGCCATGTATTTTGTGATGGCGCCGTCCGGGCGGGTGGCAGAGTGGTTTCTGGATGATAACTCTGGTTACTATTTATCGGATCGCTTTGAAACTCTTCATATGCTGTTTGGACTACTCTGGGGAACAGACCTATCGAAATGGAGCAATCCAGTTTATGGCTCAATCACATGACATCATAATCAAGTATGTCATAGCTTGACGTCACAATCCAGTGTCACGATCAATTCTCTTCATTGATGACAATGCACGTCCACACCGGAGAAGAGTCGTTAATGAGTTTTTGACTACCCATGGTATTGAGAGAATTTTGTGAACTAACTCTCCAGATCTCAATCCCATAGAGCATTTGTGAGATCAGTTGATGCGAGCTGTTTACAGTAGAGTGAGCGATGGCACTGCTTGGTGGCATGCATCATGTGTTACAAGAGGAGTGGGTGGCTATCCCGCAACATCGTGTCACTCGACTCATCACTATAGGAGCTCGGTGTCGTAATGTCGTTATTAACGCAGTTAATCCGTGATCAAATGACGTGCTGTATGTTTGTTATGATTTGACTGAACGCTCAATGAAATCTCTGTTTTGTGGTTACTAATGATGACACGAATTGATAGTGAATAAAATAGTTTTTTGCAATTTTTGACATGGGTCAGTTTTGCATTCAAGGCATGCTCATTAACACAGGGAAGGAACTTTCCGCGCATGAGGATTTCCAGGCATGTGGAGCCGCGTAAAAAATGGGTCAAGATCGGATCAAAGTTGGGATCTATGGATATCTTGTAAACTGCTGGTCCAATTTGATTCACGGTTTAACACTTATGATTCTACAACCTTTGGCATGGTCTGAAAAAATCCAAAATCCAAAAAAATCTGGAAAATCTGAAAACCTTATGTGACAAAGAAAATGGGAGGGCGAGGGTCTGCAATCTGATTTCTCTCGTTTAACAGGTTATTATTTTTAATAAATCTCTGAATTTTTCTGATCTATTGTTTGTTCCTAAGATATATTTACCCATAGCAGCCATGCATACCAAGATTAAGCACCATTTTACCACTTTATTATGCTAAATATTTTGAAATTAAAATGATGAAAACAAAACGTTCTATAGTTATTGGGGAAAATTAGAATTTTCACCAATATTGCCTTGGTTAATCTGTATGTTTGTCTGTCGGCTTCCAGCCTTGGTTAAGTTCTTGGTAATGATTTAAGCGCTGCATATATTGTCTTCTATCAGTTAATCCTATTGAAACTAAATTCGAACACATGGTTACCTTATTGAAACTAAATTTGGACACATGGTTATCCCGAGGTAGTGCAATGAAAGTGAGGTCACAGGGTCAATGTCATTGTGACCTTGAGCAATATTCAAGTTTTTCAAGTTAGGTTTTCCGTTAATTTCTCTGTAAATTAACTACATATTGTCTTTACCTCAGGATTTATTCACCCTATTGCAATCAAATTTGGACACATGTTAATACCTATATCAAGAGAATGCATAATATCTTGGTCTGGCAAGTATGATGATGTATCCAGTCCTCAATCATGCTGTCTTTAATCATAGTTTTATTCACGAATACGCATTATTACCTTCCATGACCCCCTGAAAGCTTGAGAATTTTACTGATCAGCTTAGCCTGGACGCAGAAGACCGGGCAGCCATTTCTCACATTTGCCCATGATTGTTGCTTTTTGAAGGGGGTTGGTGGTGGTGGATGGAATGGGCATGGTAAGGGGCGTGGCCACAATAGGAATAGGGCCTAATATATTTATCACAATTGTTGGGGGTGACTGTTCCGCCGATTATATAAAAAAATATCAGAAGTCATTTTGAAAACAATTTGACTAAAAGTTACTTTTTAACAAACGTTAAAATACTCGTTAACATTTGAAGGTGGCTAAATATAGAACTGGTAGAATATTTTTGAAAACTTTGACTCTCAGACATCTAAAGTTTCCAATCTCAGTTTTAAAGTAAGCTGATTTCTCTCTATCATTTAACACATGTTTACTTATGTTGATAATATGCCTATATAATGGGAGGTACGGTAAATACGAAGATTGTTAACCATTTTGAAAATGATTTCGCTGATTCAGGTACAAATATCACTGAAAATCGGGGATTATTTAAAACAGACGTCCATCTAAATAATTTAAATTATGTTCCAATTTTAATTTTTTAAACTCGTAAATAGTTTTTACTCAAGTGGTTTGTTTGTTGACTACTTAGACACGGTATAGAGCAACAACAGTAATGAATATTGCTGACTATTGTGAAAGGAATTTCGTTGAAATGAGGGGTCTACTTGACAAAATTTACTTTTAAGATGCCTGAAAATCGGGGATTATTTTAAAAAAACTGTTTCAAAGTTTATTTTAAAATCTCAAGTAATTTTGACACAACAGTGGTTTTAGGCACGGCATATAGCAACAACAGTAATGAATATTAACTGACTATTTTGAAAGGGATTTCGTTGAAATACTTAACCGATATGTCTGAAAATCAGGGATTATTTAAAACATGCACCCTTCTACATGTGTTCCAAATTTTATCGTGAGTAGTTTTTACGCAACAAAGGTGTGTTTGTATACATGGAGCCGCGAGTAGCTCTTTTGCCATACTAACAGCAAAACCTGCCTGGCTGAGCGCTAAACATCGAGCGTAATAGTGGAGTATAGGGCGCGCTTTCTCTAGTAAATACCTCTATGAGGTACCAAGTGAGACTGAAGAGTTATCTTCTCTTGGATAGAGACGAGAGTGGCGCCCTCTGTTTGTTTGACAAAATAGCTTATTCGACTTTAGCCTATTTCATCTGGCGTAGTTGTCTGTTCTGTTTGCCATTGATATCTGTTCTGTTTTTCATTCTTGTCCGTTCTGTTTGTCGTAGTTGTCTGTTCTATTTATCATTGATGCCTGTTCTGTTTGTCGTAGTTGTCAGTTCTATTTGTCGTAGTTGTCTGTTCTGTTTGTCGTAGTTGCCTTTTCTGTTTATCGTAGTTGTCTGTTCTGTTTGTCATTGATGTCTGTTCTGTTTGTCATTGATGTCTGTTCTGTTTGTCGTAGAGGTCTGTTCTGTTTGTCATTGATGTCTGTTCTGTTTGTTGTAGTTGTCTGTTCTGTTGGTCGTGGTTGTCTGTTCTGTTTGACAATAATATATTCTTTTTGCCAATAGCCTGTTCTGTTTGATATTACTCTCTTCTGTTTGACACATACGTCTGTTCTGTGTGATAATAGCCTGTTCTGTTTAACAATAGTCTGTTTTGTTTGACAATAGCCTGTTCTGTTTGACACATTAGTCTGTTCTGTTTGGCATTAGTCTGTTCTGTTTGACGGCGTTGCCTGGATTGTTAGGTATTTCTTTCTGGTCCATTTGGAATTAACCTATTCCATTTGTGTTTTGTATTTTTGGCGGTGATGGCCTTCCATAGTAAACGCGCCGCAGTGGATCAGGTTGATTGCGATAGTATCTTAACTCCAGTATCACTAGCTTGATACGTACATAAAATTCGACTAGAACCGTGCCGTGGTACATATTATATGACATGAGCCTCTAGGCCATGTCAACTAATTCTTGTCATCATTTTGCGTGCGACCGATTTGAATATTACGACGAATTCAGAGGGGCTGTGACTTGTTTTCTTCACGCAGACAACGAGGGGTTTTATATAATCTCGTTTTACGTGAAATAGTATTATCTGGTATGAACAGAGTAGTCCTGTGTGCTGTCACGATTACTTTTTCTGTATCGGGGTGGGTGGGGATGGTTGGGGGGGGGGTTATTACGCTAGTAGCCACTCATTATACATAAGCTATTTTTCTTGAGCTCGTATCAAAGGAGATCGCACGAGACACGAATGTACAGGAAAGCTGTTTAATATTTTGTAACTGATTGCACAAGGCAGCAACAGCCAGCGGCAGCAACATCACTCGGTCAAATTAGTTTCACAATCTTCAACACGTTACCTGTATAGTTTTCTGGAAATTGAGATTCAGAGAGTGCAGGGACCGATTGAACCCACCACGGACAAAGCGTGTGTGGAGCTTAGCTAGAGACGGGGCTGAGGGGTGAGCATGGCTAAAACTGTGGTCCTCTATTGAGTACATTGGTCTTAAAGGATCACTAACCTCTTCTCTCAATTTCTATTCAGGTGATTTAATATGCCACACAAAAACTATGCAGGTTTAAGCTTTTTATCATGCCGCTGAAGAATGATATTCAGGCTTTAGTAGCTAAATTCTGGTACATTTCTACACCCTATAATGGCTGTCGTGATTTACTTTTCAGCCAATCAGGAAAAAACCCAGTGTCCCCGCATTGGTATATACGCTCGGTCATAGAGGCGCCAACTATAGTTAGGCAATTCCGTATAAAAACAACCATACAGGTAAGCTGTTAAATATTTTGAAACCAATTTGACTGGAAGTGGTTGCTGAGCAGCAACAGCATCCAGTCAAATTAGTTTTAAAATATTCAACGGGCTAAGTATTAGATAATAAATAATGTAATGCATTGGCACTTGCATGACATCACACACTATCGCTTGGGGAGACAAAATGGTGGCGATCACTGGTCAACGTTTATGCGATATTACAAAGCAGATAGTTGTGATATAGTTAAGGAATGTGACAGGATATGCATGATATGTGATCTATAAACCATAATCTATCGGTACAATACAACATCTGAGATGGGATTAGCATCCCTTTAATAGTGAAGCGAATAAGGATCATGTGTTGATGGTAAGAAAATAACCAGAATCGACAAAATTTGCAAACTATAGTGTTAATGTGATAAATACAAGGTAGGACTAATTGAGATTTCATATCATATCAACAGTACTAGGTTAGCCAGATCAGATCATGCTAATATAAGGCGTGTTCCAAAGCAAAGGAGGAATCCAGTTTTAGCTATGCCACGCCCATCTTTAGCTAAGCTCCAACCACAATTCGCCGGAGTTGGGATCGATTAAACCACCGAAATCCCTAACTATCAATTTCCGGAAAATTATACGGGTAAGCTGCTGGATAGATTGAAGCTACTTAGACCGGGTACTGTTGATGCCTATAACAGCAACGGCGCTCAGTCAAATTAGTTTCCAAACATTCAACAAATAATAATAACTCTGCAATAATAATTGAAGAATGCAGTTTATCGGTAAATCACATGACGTCATAATCAACAACGTCGCATGTAGGCTGACGGCATCATGAATTACGTTATGAATGACACGATTTAGTCCGTCACAAGCGCTTAATAGTCGGTCAAGTTATACGAATTGCATGGCTTTACTATTTAAAAAAACCCTAATCTTATTGCCGCTGTTGCTGCCATATGCAGCAGCAGTACCCAGCCTAATTAGTTTCAAAATATTCAACAGATTACCCTAAAACTTTCTGGAAATTGAAGTTCAGATAGTGTAGGGCTCGATGGGTCGTAACACGGGAAAATCTTCTGTCGAACTGAGCTAGAAATGTCACGTCCTGTGCTAAAACATTGAGTGCATTGGTTAGAACTCTTAGTATTGATACGAATACAAAATTAATGATGTGTTTATGGTCAGAACATAACGAGAAAATGGTAAACTATAGTGTACATGTGATAAATATAAAGTAAGACTCATTGAGATTTGGTATCAACCATACTAAGTTAAGAAGATCCCATTTTGCACCTGCTAATCTAAGGCTCGTTCCAACGGAATGGAGGAATCCAGTTTCAGCTATTCCACGCCTATCTTTATCTAAACTCCACCAGCACATCGTCCGTGTTGGGATCGCTCATTCCTCGAATTCTCTGACTATCAATTTCCATAAAACCGTACTGGTAAGTTGTGGAATATTTTGAAACTAATTTGATTGTGCGCTGTTGCTGCCTGTCAGCGTGTTTATTGAATAGTAAAGACACACAATTCGTACAACAACGCTTAGTCCGTTATCAATTAAGCATTCGTGACGAACGTAGCTACGTCATTCGTGCTTACGATATCATCCTACACGTCACGTAGTAGATTATGACGTCATATGATTGATTGAGAAACTGGAATCCTTCATTCGTAAACGCGTTTGATGCTGGCATTTCTTTCACTGCCTCTTCATATTCGTGCAGCTAATTAAGGTCGCTTGTCATACGGAAAATCAACCTTGTAGCCCCAAAGGTATTTCTGTTGGCCACTGATGACATACGCTGATAAGGAATCAGGGGTGGCATTAAACTAATAAAGGCAAAGAATCTATTTGACAGAATATAGCCAGAACATGTTGTGTTGCTGGTCTAAAGCTGACATTTCGAAAGCAAGTGGAAGGTAATATGAATTTAGAACTACTTTCCAATATATATATTAAACATATAATGAATCCATTAGAAAACAAATTCTGGCCTGTAGTACGCAAAATCAGAAACCAATCTAACAATGTTATTCCCAATAAATTGACAATTTCCGTAATTCACGTCATTCAAAATTATGAGATTTTTGTCTTTATAGCTATTATCGATTGGCCATGACCTGGCCGATAGCATTCTGATCTCCAGATCAAGAGACGTTCTTACGAACAGAAAAACAACTGTGAACACAAGCTTGGCGAAAGTTTATATAGTGAAATTTAACTGTGTTCACACACGCACACGCGTGTGGTGTGTGCGGGGAGGCGGGGGGGGGGGAAATTGTGGGTGGGCCCGTGAGTGGGTTTTCACCTCGCGCGAATGTGGGTGGCCGGAGCCACTCCCCCACCTACCCCCACCACCCCACTACCACTGGAAACTTTGAAATCTGCATGTTCTCAGATCGCTTCTCCTGCATTTCTGAATCACGTGCGGATGTCATTTTATAGACCAAAAGATGACTATATTTTAGAATTTACAACTGTAATGACTGGCGCTGTTATCGCAAAAGACTAAATATTGGTGGAGATATGAGCATAAGCAAGCCCCTTGAGGCCATGTTTTGGGGGCGTGCCTCCCCCCCCCCCCCCTCCCCCCAATCAATCAATCGAATTGATTATCCATCAATTTGATTGTGACGTCAGATAACACGTGACATATTTGGTTATGACGATATACACATAAGTGATAGATTGGGTCGTTCCATTCGGTAAAAATCACGAAATCTTGCCATGATAATGTACAAATGATGATTATAACCTTTGCTGCGTTCGTGTAAGTTGTATAAACTGTAGTACTGTCTATGAAAATGGGTTTAAGCCCTTAAAACAAGGATAGTAAATAATGAAGCAAAATATATTTTTAATCAAATTTAATAATAAATCTGCAAGAATAATTGAGGAATGAAGTTTTTCGATCAATCATATGACGTCATAATCAACAACGGTACATGTAGGCTGACGTCATAATCAATTATGTCATGAATGACACGATTTGGTACATCACAAATGCTTAATAGTCCGTCAAGTTGTATGAATGGTATATTTTTACTATTTTTAAAACTAATCTGACTGCCGCTGCTGCTGTCATATGCAGCAACAGCACTCTGTCAGATTAGTTTGAAAATATTCAACAGATTACCTTATAATATTCTGGAAATTGAGATTCAGAGAGTGTAGAGGTCAATTGGTCGTAACACTGGCAAAGAGTTAGTGGAGCTTAGCTAGATATGGGCACGGCGTAGCTCAAACTGGATTCCTCTGTTGAATGCATTAGCCAGAACTCTTAATAGTAACGCGAATGCAAATCATTTGTTAATGGTTGAAAAATAGTCAGAATCAACGAGAAAGTAGGAAATTGTAGCATACATGTGATAAATACAAGGCAAGAACCATTGAAATTTCATATCATATCAATCAACTCGCTCAGGAAGATCGCATTTTGAACCTAGTAATAGGCCTATAAGGCCCGTTTCAAAGGAATTCTGAAACTCGTTTGATGCTGACATTCCATTCATTGCTTCATATTCCTGCAGCTAATTACGGTCACTTGACATAAGGAAATATTAATTTGTTGCCCCCAAAGGAATTTCTGTTGGCCACTGATGATATACGCTGATAAGGCATACGCCCAAGGCAGCAACATCTGCCATTCAAATTAGTTTCAAAATATGCAACAGCTTACACGTATATTCGCCTTGAAAAGTGATGTTTTTTTAATATCGGGGTTTTAAAGGGTTATCAATTTCGTCTATATCTAGGAATTTTATTACAAGGGTATTGACGAAATAGACCTAGTGTTTATTTTATAAACTATCTTGCTGAAAGCTGCTGCTGAAAAGTGTTTCTGTATTACTTAAGCAACAGCTTACAGTACTACCATTTATATTACCATGTCTAGTAAGTTTAGCGAGTGGGGTGTATAGCGTACGAATATTTGAGTGGAACTCGCGCTTCTGCAAATCTCGACGCATTCGTGCAACGGCAAATTTGTTTCACGAATATGGTGATGAAGATAATTGTTCTCTCTCTGAATAAAGGTCAAGCAAGATTGGATTATTCAGTTTCTTCCAGTTATTATGGACGCGGACAGTAAAATGGCCGGGACGCCGGGAGGCTAGGTTTCTTCTGTCAGTGTGTACGTCTGTGCGTGCGTAGGTCACGACTGTCCGTGTGTACGTTCGTTCGTGCACATGTAGGATACACCTGTCCGTGTGCGTGTTCGCGTGCATGCAGGCTACGTTTGTCCGTGTCCGTGTACGCGTGCGTGTAGGATACATCTGTGCGTGTGCATGTTCACATGCGTGTAGGTTATGGCAGTTCACGTGCACTGCTGTGAGCGTGTAGGTTATGCCTGTCCGTTTGCATATTCATATAGGTTACATCTGTCCGCGTGCACGTGTGTGTGTGTGCATGTAGGCTATGTCTGCTCGTGGACATTTTAGTGTGCGAGTTTGTTACGCATGTCCGTGTGTATGTTCGCGTTCGTGAAGGCTAAATCTGTTACTGTGCATGTTCGTATGCGTGTATGTTATGTCTGTCCTTGTGCATATTCATACACGCGTGGGTGGCACCTGTCCATGTGCATGTTCATGTGCATGTAAGCTACGTCTGTTCGTCTGCGTGTTCGTACGCATGCGTGTTACATCTGCCCGCGTGCGTGTTAGTGTGTGCGTGTGGGCTTCGGCAATCGGTGTGCGCGCGCGCGCGTGGATAGGTTTTTGATAATTTGATAGCATGCCTTTGCGCGTGCACATTGCGACAATTTGTGTTCATGTCCGTGTGCACATCGACTACCACAATTCACCTGCGATTATGCCCGCGCGCATATAGGTTGCCGCAGTCCGCGCGTGATTATGCATGCACGTATGTAGGCTGCCGCAGTCCTCACGTGATTATGCCTGCACGCATGTAGGTTGCCGCAGTCCTCATGTGATTATGCCTGCGCGTGTGTAAGTTACCGCACTCCGCGTGTGATTATGCCCATGTGCACGTAGGTTACGATAGGTTGGGCGGAGTAGATCCATGTGTGCGCGCGTGTATAATGTTGGGGAGTATAGTGTGGATCGCGTTCGAAATATTGCGAGCAAGAAGAGGTCATCGATCGAACTTACTTTCTTCCTGATAGAGCGGGTTATCGGTTCGCTACTGGACAATTACCCGCCTAGGCACATGCCTTATCATGGTTGGAATGAGAATAAAAGTCAACGTAAGCCAGAGTAATCGGATTTGAATAACCATGTCAGCACATGCTTAAATAGGGGCAATGTCTTTGGTTGAATCTTAACAAAGAGGAGCGGTTTCAAAATGAATGATTAGAAACTATCCTCTTGGGACAGATCTGGAGAATACAGGGGATTAGACAAGACCTCGTGTCTCATTTATTGCAACTTTGGAGGTGTGGCGCATTGACCTAGTGGAGGAGCACAGCTCGACGCGCTTTGCCAAGGCGCGCTGTTTCTTTTGGATTGTTTCACTCAATTTCGGATATAGGCCAGTAGTTTGCCGTGACGGTAGTTCCAAGATGCGTAAAATCAATATGAGTACTTCTAGTCCAGGAGCTAAAGCTAGGTCAGAATCGTGACGTAGCACACCCAGTATTCGGAAGGTCTGACACTTGCTGTGGCTTGGGGGACATGTCCCACACATTTTAAGCCCTGTTGTACAAACAAATTGTGGTAGCACTAATTAGTTATCCTGATATCTTTGCATAGGGGGTCTAGGCTTTGGCTGTATCCACAGTGCACAACGATATAAGCATGATCGTGTCATAACTCAAAGTAATATCGTATTAGATTCACCATATATGATATTTAGACGGATATCGACCTAACATATATCCAACATACATTTTGCATGCATATACCAAAGGCGAGGGTGAAATGTGAAGGTTATATTTTATGTATATATACTAACTCCATCATAGAATCTGTATATCCAGCTGTACCACTGTTGACAAAGCACCCAGGTAATGGTGGTTGGAATGAGACAGATGGATGTGGTGGTAATCGGTGCGGAAAAACAAATTAAAATGAATACTACACCTCACATCGCTCTCATTGTCATTGTCTACATATAGGGAAGTCATATAATCGAGGAGTGAGGGCTCACAAATTGGTTCTGGAAGGGCTGCTGCGATTACAATGGCAGTCTTTTTCCAAATGGGTTCAACAAAATGGACAACATGAAGACCACATTACTCCAACAGATTTGGAGAGTCTGGATGAGAAAATTAAGATGTGCCGAAGCAGCATTGACGACTTAGACGCACTGCAAGAAAATTTCAAAGAGGTGTGTATGTACGTGAATAAATTGCAACAGCTGTTCAAATCCTTTAAAGTTGAGTCAAGCTCGAAATCACACATGTTCGCATTTTGGAACTCATACATTCATATGGTAGAGCTGCTGCTTGGATTCATAAGAGCTGAGAGAACTGGAGATTGGCAGGCACACCTATCTGCTACTGCTGCTATGGCGCCATATTTCTACAGCATGGACAGAACCAATTATGCAAGATGGCTGCCAATATATCTTGCGGACATGAAGATGCTTCCAAGTACACATCCCCATGTACATGAACAATTCTTGAATGGAAATCATTCCGTAAGTCGCTCAGACCATCCATTCAATCAAGTGTGGACAGATATGGCCTTAGAGCAATCGATTAATTTGGATTCCAAAAAGCGAGGTGGTATTATTGGAATAACACAAAAGCCAGGAGCTCTGGGGAGGTGGTTTTTAACTAGCCACGAGAGGGAAGCCATAACAACGGTCACAAAGCAAATGTGTGGGTTACAAGATAGTCACATGTTTGGAGTACATAAGGAAATGGGGACTAATCGAATGAACAGGGATGAAACCGATGTGCAGAAGATACTTTCGATGTTCTCATCAGATATAATGACCAATCCCTTTAATATTGCGGAAAACGACGACAGCGAGTGTCTTCCGCTTGTAAACATTGCAACTGGCGTGGTATTGCCTAGTGAAATCGCCAAGAGACTTATTTCCGCCTGTGACATTGGTAAGGAGATTATGCAAAGTTTTGTTCAGGAGCGGCTGGACACTAACACGAGAAGCTTTTGGGACACGTTGCCACACTTAAAACTTAAAACATTTGCCAGCCTAGCACAGAAGAAAAAACTCAAAACAAATGATGAAAAAATTCACAATGTGAGATCTGACCGCGAACTATTTGGTCGATTAATTATTGCCGCAAGGTCCAGAGATGTTGATTTAAAACTAGTGATGACGTATTAACTGTCTGCTGTTCCACTATCATTCTCACATACGGATGGGACTCTAAGAAAGAATGTGAAAAGTGTTTTGTTAAGTGAACTAGAAAAGGAAGTAAATGTTGATGGACGGCTTCCACCTGTTGCCAAGACAGGCGCAACAGCTTATGTAGTAGATGGCATGGCAATTGTGCATATGGTTAAAACTGGAGGTACGTCTACATTTGGAGAATTGGCTGATAAATACTGGCACATCTTTACAGTTCCACTGAATCAAGAAGACTGCAACAGAGTAGATATAGTTTTTGACAGATATGATAGACTGGAATCTCTCAAAGCGGAAGAGCGGCTAAAACGTGGGTCATCAACAGCATTGGAAGTAAAGATTGCTGGAGAAAATACTCCCGTTCCAAAGCAATGGGCCAAGTACATCAGCAATCCAAGCAACAAAAGTAACCTGGTTGCATTTCTCAGCAAGCCGTGGCGTAATACTGGTCCAAATATGCTATCTGCCGACAATTGCGTCATTCTTGCTGGTGGCTTTAACGATGGAATGGATGTTGTTGTCATTTCAGCGAACAATTCGTCGTATTTGGAAGAACTTCGATCAGATCACGAGGAAGCAGATACGCGTATGATGTTGCACGCGCTACACGCTTAAAAAGACCACATGCGTGTTGTTATACAGTCTCCTGATACAGACGTGGCAGTACTTAGTATATATACGTATCGTTCGCTTCACTGTTCTGAACTATGGTTCCGTACGGGCACAAAGGACAAATTGCGATACATACCAATACATACAGTTGCTCAAGTACTGGGCCCAGCTATCTGTCTGTCTTTGCCTGGGTTTCATTCTATTACAGGTTGTGATAGCACTAGTGCATTATTTGGAGTCGCTAAGAGAAAAGCATTCAATCTCTTAAAGTCATCTGAATGTCATCAGCTTAGCTTAGCCCAACTCGGCGAACATGTTGACCTATCACCGAATACTGCAATTCTATGTGAGAAATTTGTCTGTGAGTTGTATACCACCAGGGATGTGGGAAAGACAGCTGATGAAACCCGTTATTGGCTCTTTTGTCAAAAGAGACAAAGAAATGAAAATCTTCCACCTACATCGAATAGTCTAAAGCATCACACCGAAAGGGCCAATTTTCAAGCTCTTGTTTGGAGACGTTTATTGCAAGCTGTTCAGAATCTTCCATCTCCAAATGGACATGGCTGGAGTATAGTGGATGGTCTACTCAAGCCTGTTCTAATGTCAAAGGATCCTGCTCCATTAGGATTAATTGAACTCACATCATGTAGATGTCAAAAGTCTGCCTGCAAAAGAACAGATCTCTGTCAATGCAAGGCTAACAATCTACTCTGCACTGAAGCATGCCTTTGTATGGGAGGTGAAATGTGTGACAATGTTCAGCATACAATTGTCGAAGATGACTCTGACACGGATGAGTAACATTCTCTCATTTGCTCACGTGATAAATATGTCCTGCCAGCTTGTGTAGACATGCACTGCATGTCAGTTAAAAGTTTAATTATGAAAATGTAGAAAACATGGGCATTGTTGTAGCTAAGGTATTGCTAGTCACAAGAAGACCTAAGTGCCCCAATATGTACAAAGCAACATACGGGTGTCTTAAACGAGGTTGATTATGTATAAATCTGCGATATAGGATCACTCCTTTCCATTTTGGTTAAGATTGTATTGATATAACATGCGCTTAAGTTTGTGAAAAATTTACCATTGTGAAAATTGTCTGAAAGCTACATTCAACACCTATTGTAAATGGGCTTCTCACGGGTTAGTGATACGACAATTTTCTTGTACAACACGGCTCAGAATATACCCAAGACATCGGTCTAGCATAATATAGAGACAAACCTTCTGAATACTGGGTGTGCTACGAAACCATTCTTCTAGACCCCTTTTGAAAATTGGCTCCCGAACTATTCCCATGATGTCCCAGAAACCTGCGTGAATAATCCTCTTTGTTGACGTGGTTGTTTTGAATTTCTTTGTCCTCGGAAGATGCTGGAGGTTTCCACATCATGGATTCTTGTTTGGATTCAAGGTCTGGTAATAGCCAGAAGCCCGATGTTCCATCAAGATGGTGGCCAGAACTCCTGGGTGGAATGTAGAATGCCGCTTAGCCCATGTGGATTATAACCACAGTTAAAATACATAACATTGGCCACTTTTAGCTATGACATCACTAGCCATGCTTCGCCCACGAGTTTCCAGTGTTGGGTGGGTGGGTGGGTGGGCGCGAGCAGAAGCTGAACTCCTGATCTTCACGTCCAGAAAACTATGCGGCCAAGCTGTAAGCCTATACGGCTGCAACAGCGACCCGTCAAATTAGGTTCAAAATATTCAACAGAATGTTTCGTAAATCGTAAAGACAGGAATTCGACAACTGACAGACTTTTAAAAGTTCATGACAGACGTAGCTACGTCACTCAGTATGTGTTTGACTGAGATGTCAGCCAACAGGTGGCGCAATTAAATATGACGTCATATGCTTGAGTGACAGCTTGGATTTGTCAATTGTCCTTTTATCACGGGTTTGACGAACATGCTCAATGAGCAGATGTATATATATATCTGGCATCAAAATCAAATACTTCACAATTTAACTGACGTTAAATTGTGACGTATTTGATTTTGATGCCAGATGCTGGAGTGACAGATCGGATCCCACCATTGAAAATAAACGTCCAACGCCGCGAGTCATAGTCCACCTGAGGTAGGTTGTTTCTTTATCAATAAGTTTGATTCAGAAAATATTGACTTATACAAATATTCGGAGCATTACGGTACTTGGTATTGATCGGGAATCGATTCCCGGTAAATGTCAGAAAATATTGACTCAGTATGTGCGGCAGTGTTATGGAGCACCAATAAGAATGGATGTGCAATTTAGCCGGGTAGGTATACCACAGTCGAGTATTAGTCAAATATGCTGCTTAGCGCCACCGCCGGTTGTGGGTTCGATTCCCCTTCAATGCATCATTATCGGGTACCAAGACAATGGTGTTCTCAATATTCGACCCATTGCTTTTGGTGCTGTGGTTTTTGCGGGTCTGTTTCAAAGGTTTAATGTACGAAAACTAATCAATAAATTCATTCTCAAAATGTACAGCCATCGAATGATGTCATGGATTTGTGATTGTGCTGTGGTCACGCCCTCAAAATGCTATTCCATGTTTGAATCAGTCTTAAAGAATTGACGAATCCATGTTTAGCTATGCCCCGCCCTTCTCTAGCTACGTTTTGCCCGTGTTTGGGATCGACCAATCTCTGCACTCACTGAATGTCAGTTATAAGCTGTTGAATATTTTGAAACTAATTTGACTGGGTGCTGTTGCTTCCTGTTCATCAACAGCGCCCAGTCGAATTAGTTTCAAAATATTCAACAGCATGTGTATTAAATAGTAAAGACATACAATTCGTACAACTTGACGGAAAATTAAGTGTTTATGACGCACATAATCACGCCATTCACGGCGTACTTGATTATGACGTCAGCATACACGTGAGGTAGTTGATTTTGACATATGATTGATCGATAAAGTGGATTCATCATTTAGCATTGATCATTACAAATACTTATTTTTAGCATAAAACGCAGCATAATTATTTTGCATTGTATTGATTTTATTAAGCAGAAAATATATCAGACAATGTATTAGCTAATAGGTGATAATTATGCAACAAAGTATAAACATAAACAGCCTACTTTATAAGCATTTAAAATGCAGCGACAATTACAGCTGTTCAATAGTTACAACGCAGTTAACGCTATTTACTGGGCTGGTCGTGGACAAATACTTGCCCAATTGGCCCGGTTTTGGCTCAGTACCGGCCCAGCAACTCGCGTTATCAGGAAAGCGTATAGAACAGGGGTTACTCTCCGATTCAACCTCGCAATCGCAACAGGTCAACGCCAGTCCAATGAATGAATCCAAGTTTATCTGTGCCACGCCCATCTATAGCTAAGCTCCGCCCATGCATTTACGCCTGCTGTGGTCGATTTATCTACTTTGAATCTGAATTCCCAGAATCCTAATTTCATGGTAAATATGGTACATGTGTTTTAAGACTGGTGTTCCTGTTGGTGGTTCTTATCGGGATCTAGCTCGCCATCGTCCCAACCCGCGTACCGACCGACCGGGATCTTCCTTCTAGCGGAAATAGATGGAATGGATGACACAATGCTGTATTCTCTTAATGATGACTCGTTTACTGAACTTTCTTAATCCTATAGTTTACACATATAATTCCAAATTCTAGTCACGTGTCGCTTACCTATTCTAAACCTATTCTCTTTAACTACAATGGATTCCTAAGAGAGAAGTATTCTAATAAAACATAACAACGTTAACCTTACGTTCTTCTCTCTCTAACTGACCAGCCAGCTAACTACATAGCTGACTATCTCACTACCCACCAGCTGTCACTAGCGGTCAGATACCGCCGTCTACGTCCGTCCGAGTCCGTAACAGTAACTCTCACTAACTGTATTTGTCTAACTCCCTGTCTAACTGTCCGTCGTCAACATTTGTCCACTCTTAAATATGATATTGTCGTTATGTCAACAAATGTGTGTGTAGTAAGTGATGGCGTGTCTGTGCGTGAATGTGGCCCAGGAGTATAATTAACTAATTTAATAACTAATAATGATTAACGTATATAATACAATCGTATAACAGCATATTATAACATGGTTACATTAAATTACAGGAGTTATACTCTTCACGTGCCCATTCTGACTAATAACTGATTGTTCCATTGTGGGCGTGCCGATTAATAGTCTATGCATATATTTGTCCATGTAAGGCTCGCGGCCTGTCAGTTCTAGTTTGTCACGTGTCACTGGACAGCGTATTCCGTAGTCGTGTCGCCGCGTGTGCGTGTCTGGGCGTGACTATTGTCAAGCGTATGCATGCGCTCGTGTGTACGTTCCTGATGCAGATGCGTCCGTGCGCGCATGTGTCTCTATGCCCGTCCATTTGTGTTGGTGTGTCTATGTGGGTGTGTCCCTGTACTATATAACTATACAGCTAACCTATTATTATTGCAAAGATATATATATATATATATATATATATATATATATATATATATATATATATATATATATATATATAAGCAAAATATGTAAATATAAGTTCTAAGATAAAAAATGTACATGTCTAAATGATCTAAGGGCTATGATTTAAGCTTACTGGCTGTAGGCATAAAGATCGGATTGTTTGGGATATCTATTTAATCAATATATGAAATATAGTGAGGTATGGTGAAATTTACCAGGCCTCAGGACTCATAAAGTTGGTTAGTTTCTGAATGAGATTGATATGGAAGTTGTTTACAATGTGGTATACGGTTATACAATCATTATATGAACCTGCCTCGTGTACAGGATGACGATCTGCCGAACTTCGTCATCCATAGAAGGATTTAAAGTACATACGCGAGCAGTTAGGCAAACATTGATGTAATAAATAACTACTTTTATTAGCGCACTATCTCCATTATTATATGGCATTGCAAATTTAAATTGGCTCCGCCTATCAAGCCAGACAAAATTAGTAAAATCGTTAATCTTTTTAAAGAGCGATTGTCTCTCGTGATCGTAATGTGGACATTCTAATATAAAGTAGTTCGATTATATTCTGGTTGCAAAGCTTACGGAAGCGTAGATGAGCTGGGATTGCTAGCGTTTTGTGCATATCTACATCAATTTGTACGGTGTGTGCACTTATCCTGAGTTTTGTAAAGTTTCTGTGTTTTGTGAAATTCTTTTCAAAATGAATATAATTTTCAATGGCAAAGTTGTGTTTGAATATTTTATAATGTCTGTCCAAGGCCGTGTTCTCACTAGAGACTTAACCGGCGTAGCCCAATACTGAGGTATGGCGTTATTCCCGATTAACTCTCCAGCGAGAACACGGCCTTAATTTAGATCCAGAGTTAGAGCTTAATGTTCTGTTAGTGTTAATGTAGTTTCGCCAATTATCAACATACCTTTGATGTACAGATTTGCTCCAAAAAAAATATTATTTTATGTTTATATTTTGAACCCTGGTTATGCCGTACTTCAAAGGACTGGCATATAGGTTACGGATATAAGTAGCCCAGTTGTTCGTTCTACTATGCATGGAAATACAGGAAATGTAGATCTGGTACGCAAAAGATGATGGGTCTCAGGGCATAAGTTAGGATTTGATATTTGTATAGCATGTATTGCTGCGCACATTATAAATTGTATATATGTCATCAAAAATGTATCTGCCCTGTAGGTGGAGCTTAGAATACACCTTCCGTATCCTCTGCGTGTCGTAAGAGGCGACTAAAGGAGGTAAGGGTGAGGTAACCCTGACAGAAACCTCGAGTGCTGAAGACGGAGGTTCCAGGCCGCATGGCGCACTCTAATAAACCATGGATCCACGCACTTAACGCTTATGATCATGTCGATAGTACTATCACTTACAGGACTGGCGGTATGATCAGCGAACGAAAAGAAGAAGATAAAAAATGTATAGCAATTAATTCTTTCACCGATAAATTCCCTGTGTCTCAATCTCAATGCAAACAAACAGGGAAGCTGTTGAATATTTTGAAATTAATCTGACTGGAAGCCATTGCTGCCTAAGGCAGCAATGGCTTCTAATCAGATTAATTTCAAAATATTCAACAGAATATGCTATACATGTATATAGTACTTAAAGAATTTACCCTTTCAGGGATTTGTCGTTCAACGGTTTAATAATAGAGCTTAAGAAAATCAAAAATAAAATTGCAATCCCGTACAAATTTTGCATAGCAGATACAGCTATGCGTGTTGCAGAATGCATAGCAACTGCCTAAATATGTGTAGCAAATTGAGATGTGACACCAGATAAATTATGCGCTGGGTCTTGACCTAAAATTCTAAGCCAATATTTGGCAGATCTCGGTATAAGATTAACTACGAAAGCTCGCCTCTTACTGCTGCAATAGTATCTGTTTAACCCGAGAAGGTATTTGCAAAAGTTCACTAATACCTTTTCACCAGGAATTTTCTCAGCAAGATTGTGCTCATTTAGGCCATTTATAAAGAAGTGACACCGGATTGCACTACAGTAGCCATGAATAGAGATAATTATGGATTGACCCAATATATATGCACTGTTGACTGTACGCTTAAAAGAGCTTTAGACGCGTAGGCCGTATTCTCACTAGAGAGTTAATCAGTAATAACGCCATACTTCAGTAGGGCGTTATTCCGGATTAAGTCTCTACTGAGAACACGGCCGTAGTCCCTAAGTCCCCATCTATCAATATTGTCGCAGTACTATAGACAATAAACGTATATTTTCAACAGGTGGCATGCCAGTATAATAGCCACACGAATGTGGTGTTTATTTATGTATTTATTACACGGCGTATACAGATGTGATTTAGAGGTCCATAATCGACAAGTTCTACAAGCTTTCGGCAAAACATATATTAATCTTCGTCGTTCGGCAAAACATATATTAATTTCCGCCATTCAGTCTTCCGTTGCATAATTTGTGGATCTTGTCGTTCATCGCATGCTACAGTCACACTCATTTTCACGGCTCTGTACCTTGGTAATAAGGACTTGGCCTGCACGTGTAGATCCAGAACTGTATGAGAGAAAACGAAGAGCTACGATAATCATATATTGTGTATAATTACACCCTTCCTGCGCGCATACACGCACATACGCACAAGCACGTGGTCAGGTAAACTAATAAAAATAACTAATACACACGCACGCACGCACGCACGCACGCACGCACGTACGCACGCGTACGCACGAGCGCGATGGAGGAATTCAGATTTAGCTATACCGTGCCCATATCTAGCTAAACTCCACCAACGCGGAGACCGTGTTCGGGTCGATGGACCCTGCACTCTGATTCTCAATTTCCAGAAAACAATACAGGTAAGCTATTCAATATTTTGAAAATAATTTGACTGGGCGCTTTTGCTGCTAAGATTTATTTCGTTTTATTACATCTAGACACATAAATTAAGCATCTAGAAGAAGACACGTTTACCAATTTTATTTATGGTGTGAATATGCACCTTAATAGCTCAGCTTACCTGGACAGTTATCTTGAAATTTAGATTCCCAGATTTCATGTTTCAATTTTCAACACCCGTAAAAAAGGGATCTTAGCTAGAACTGGGCGGAACATATGTAGAAATTAATCCGTCTACTGGTCACGTCAAATAGAATCATAATCGCTTGCTCACAAAGACACACATGTTCTCTTTCAAGCAGACGTAACGCCGGGTATCCTTTAACTTATTTGACAGTCAACGTTATCCTACTTGGTCAAAACCATTCCATGTCTTGAGGAATATACATTTGCAGGCCACAATCATGCTATTTTTGAAAATTTACCAATGGAATGACTGGCTCTGCAACAGAGTCAGTTGTTCCAGTGATAAATTGTCAAAAATACTCTTCTCTTGGACTGCTAATGGAGACTGACGAAGCGAAAACTGAAGTTTCTTGACCATAATCGGTTAACGGTTATGTCGGCAAAAAACTACCTCTGTACTGGTCTTGAGGAATGTCCGTCCATTTGCAGGACAACAGAACACTATAATTGTAAAGTGCAATGGTAAATTTTCAAAAAATAGTTTTCTCTTGTTCTGGATTAGAAAATTGGCCATTAAAGGGTTAATTGATACGATCAGTATTTTCAGCATTCTAACCTTTTATCACTCGAATTTGTTCAAGTTTTGATTTTCTCATAGAAAATGTCCATTAGCAGACTATTTTTGAAATTTTTCCACTGAAATGACTGGCTCGGTTACCGAGCCGGTCATTGCAGTTGTAAATTTTCAAAAATAGTATTGTCTTGCTCAGCAAATGGACATTTCTCAAGACCACTGCAAAGGCCGTTTTATGACTGATATGTATGTCAAAGTGTCACAGCGGTACTGATATATGAAGGGTTTAATACTTACCTTATCTATCCATCCATTCAGATTATTGTACTGGTTGGTACTCGCATCAGTATAGCCGCCTACATGCAATGCCGGTAGTAACATCGTCGTGCGTG